>OU343223.1:101800489-101862676 GCA_910596185.1 Chrysanthemum makinoi | reverse complement strand
GAGATGCTTTAGCAACCAAAAATTTTTCTATCTTCCTTTTAACCTACATCACAATTTTATTTCTTAATCTTGGCATACAATAATAGTCTATATGCTTTTCACCTAATGCTACACTATTCTCGGCATATCTTTTGTGAAATAAAAACACAAAAAGTTTCTTGCATACTAAATAAACCTATGTTAAGTTTCATTTTCATCCTTAAAATGTATAAATTTTATGATGCAAATGCAAAACTTTTTGTGTTTGTTGTAAGATATATAATCCCATTTAAATAATATATTCTCGTAGATGATGTACTATGCTTTCATTCACAAAGATCAATAGATTCTTCAGTCGGATCAACCTCTGATTGGTCATGAAGCACCTTATGTATGATTTGGATCCAATTCATATTAATTTTCAAGGTGTAAACTTACCAGCAACATCAAGGCTATGAAGAATTCTAATGGGTAGTTTTAAAAATGAGATTGCCCATATCTTGGCTTGGCAACCTGTTAAGGTTGCATACATGGTGGGCAATCCACTTTTTGCAAACTACTACCCTATCTAAGGCTGTCTTTTATGATAAACGGCTTTTCTGTTTGCTAAGCTTCCCAAGACCAGCAAGGCTTTGATGAATTCTGACAAGTAGTTTTAAAAATGATATTGCCTTAATCTTGGCGGCAGCTCCGTTAAGGCCGCGACCATGGTGGCAATCACTTTCTACACCGCTTCCCTATCGAGCTGTGATAAGGATTTAAAGCATACGTTTTAGGGGTCATTTAAGTAAATCGACACATTTTATATCCAGCATCGCTTAAAATCGTTCCTTTTCACATTTAGGTCTTGGAAGCAAAATGCTGGAATGAAGCACATTGCACGCGAAAAGGGCGAAAACATGAAGAAATGCAAAGCCAAGATCAAAGGCGCTCACACACCTGACGGCGTCCAAACGAGAGCACCGTCCTTTATTGAAGACTTGATCAAAGTGCACGCATTTCAAGTGAAATTTCGGTCCTAAAGCACGGCCACGCCAGTAAACTATGGAAGGCACCAACTTTCACAATTTCCAAGATCCGGTGATCCGACGATTACCATCAAGACCGGAGGCGTTGCACATCTCAACTAACGTCGTTCCAATGATGACTTGGACCAAACGAAACCCTAATGACGGTGACCTGACGGTTTCACTAGCAAAAGGTGACGTTGTAGCGATTGTAAATCTATATTTAGAATTCGATTTTTCTGTATTTGAAAAGGGTAGAATTTTGGAGAGCAAACCCTAACTCAGTTGCAGTCCTACTTGGACAGTATTCTAGGGTCCATACCTATTATACACCACAAGATAAGTTTGTTTATCAAATTTATCATTATGTCTACCCCATGTTCAATTGATTGTGTGTATGCTTTCTTGTTTAACATGTCTACCTAAATTACTCTTGTGTTTGCTTAGATCTATGAAACCTAGTTATTGATTGTTGTTAGGTTGTCTCTTGTCTTTAAAACTGGCTTCTTCTTTCATTGTTTGAGCACAACGTCCTAAATAGCAAAAGCGTTTGAGTACACAATAGACCATTAGTTGTGTTTATTAGCGCTGAATTGTAGCTTTAGGATAGTAGTGTATTGGGGAGATGCTATTCACTGCCTATCCGGGTATTCTAAAGGAGAGTTACAATTCATAGAACTAGGAATTAGGCATCCCTACGACTAACCGAATACAACGATAATTAAGATAAAGGAAGTGACAATTCAACTGACCAATAAATGATAACTAGTGAGTAATAGCATCTAAGTGAACACATCTTTAATCAGCATACTATCACACCTTAATTAGCATAATCTATCCGTAGTTAATTAGATAATTAGATATTAGTTAAAGTAGTGAAATCGGTAGAAGTACCACCCCCCAATCATATACCCCGAGATTTTTACCCTTGCTTTAAAAAATAAAAATACTAAAAAGAAACCTCAACCACCTTCGCATATATCTCTTTCTAGCATTCTTGTTCCCAGAGAGCGAAATCAATCCTCGAGGCTTACCCCATACACACTAAAACGATTAGGTTCACTACCTAGAGGGTTGAAAAGCTTGCTCGTAGAAAAGGAGGTTTTCTCTACCCCAAACTCACGCATCAAGTTTTTGGCGCCACTATCGGGGAATAGAATAACTAGTTAGATTTCTATCTTGTTTAGGTTTACTCGCTTAATTCCTATCAAGCGAGTTTTTTTCTATTTTTTCTTAGCTTCCTTTTAGTCTATCCCCATTTTTCGTGTTTTTGTTCGTAACCTTGTCACTTTCCACCATGGGTGACAATCCACCACCAAACAACAATCCACCACCACATCAACCACTTCCACTCAACCATCACGCACTTGACCGCCAAGAGGCCGCACTTTGGTAAATATTCTAGACCGAGCCATCAAGGCTATAGGAATACCATCGAGCTCCCACTTCAAGCTCAAACTACGGCCCTGCGATCTGACACCATCCGGTTGGTGCAAAATGGATGTGCATTCCATGGACTTCATTTTGAAGATCCTAATCAGCATCTCAAGGATTTCCTAAAAATCGTTGACTCTATCGGCCTTGATGCTACCACACGGGAGACCACTCGCTTGCGTCTCTTCTAATTATCCCTACGGGACCAAGCTAGTAATTGGCTTGAGCGACTTCCCGTCGGATCCATCTCAAGTTGGGATGATCTCACCACTCGTTTCCTCGCCCAATTTTTCCCACTGGGAAGAATTACCAAGCTAAGGAATGACATCTTGATGTTTCAACAACGTCATGGCGAAACTCTCTACGAGGCGTTGACTCGATTCAAGGACTTGCTCCATAAAGTCCCTCATCACGGTATTGATCTTTGGCTTCAAGTTCAATTTTTTATGATCATGTCAATCTCTCAACTAGGCAAACCATCGACTGCCGCCGGTGGCAAGCTTAAACTTACCGCGGAAGAGTCAAGGGTACAATGGAGGACCTTGCCCTCTATGACAACGAATGTTGGAATGACCCCCGTGAGTTACCCAAAACCGTCAAGGTAATCTCCTTGCCTCCCATTGACTCACAACCTTCCAATCGTAGGATGCTCGAACTTGAACATCAAGTCAGATTCCTAATAAGCTCCAATGAAACTCCTAAGCCTTCACGCCAAGTGAACAAGGTCTCTTCCTTGTGTGAGTTATGTAGTGGTCCTCATGACACTCATAATTGCACAAGACTCCGAAGCTTCCGTGCACTACGCATCCTCGCGTACCAATGGTATGGGAGGAAGATTCCCCACAACACTCGGACCTAGGACTTACAACGAAGCCAGAGAGGCATGGAGGGGAAAACCTAACTATAATTGGAGTCAAACCAAAGAATTCACCTCTAACGACTCCCCATGGCCTAGAAGGGATAATGCAACACCTAGTTACATCCCAAGAAGCCCAAATAGCCAAGCTTTCGGACCGCTTTAACCAACAACAAGTCAAGATGGATAGGAAGATAGATAATATAACAACCCGTAAAATTTTGGATTATTATAATAATATTTATCACGTCAGAAAATTCAAATCGGTTGTTTTCTGACAAATGTCAATATTTAGATTTAAAAACGAGAGGTCATCTCGTTTCTTTAAAAACCCGACACCGCACACACGATACTTGTCCACTAAGTATCTGTATAATAAAAGTGATATTTATTATTTTCTAAGTTAAAATTTAAGCATACATAAGCTTAACCCATTGTTTAGAGTTATTGGCACATACTGCAGGTAGCAAGTAGCATACAAGACTAAAAATAAATAATGAGATAAGTGAAATATACATTTTTATCATTCAAGGATAATTTACGGAAGAAGACGAGAGGTTATCTCGTGAATTTAGAAAGTCACGGCACCGCACGGATACCGACACCAAATTAATAACGGCAAACAGTTATAATCAAATTTCTAAGTAATAATGATGCTATATTATTACGCTCATTAAAACGTTTTGAGAAATATAATTTCTATATTTTTTGAGTACTGGGAAGGTACGTTTAGTCGAGGATTCGACAAAACACGAGGTATAGTTTATACATAATAATAATAATAAAAATCTACCTATCCTAACCTTCACCCACTCACGCCGCCCACTCTCTTTCTCCTTCACCCCTTTTCTGTGTTTTTCTCCAAAGCAGAAACAAGAAAGTATCATGTCTACCTTCCTCTTTCAAAGAACACTCCCTTTCATCCCCATGACTTAGCCTCTACTCCTCCCTAGGCGGCCATGTGATGGTGCTAAAGAAAGCAGTGAAAAACGACAAGTGCCAAGAAAGGATACACCCTCCATTCGAGGTCAAGAAGACTAGAGTCTCTCCTTCCAATTTCTCATCCATAAATGAGATGTAATCTTTCACAGGTTCCTCACTTATCACCCCAAAATTACGGTTCCTAGAATTAGGGCTCTTCAAAAATTAGTGGAGGGGTTTTCGAAATTGAGTTAAGGGTTCTCTAATTCATGTGTTAATTGATCGATTGGGGTGTGATTGGGACCTGAGATCAAGTCACTGTACAAGAAAGCTCGCGATCCATTTTTCCTCTTTAATCCGATTCGCCATCCCATCAAGCCATCATTTTTGTTGTAAGGGTTTAATCTCTTTTCAATTAATGAATCTTATGGTATTATTGTCGTTAAGTTGTGAATTATATAATAAGTTGTTTCGATTTAATATAAAAGTTGGAGTCTTGATTTTTGTCTATGAATCTATTAATTTCTAATAAACTCGCGACTGATTTAATTATCTTGTTGTGGTATTCGTTTATTTTTCATATTGATCGATTAATTTAAGTTATGAAAATGGTCTCTTGTTGTTTTTGTTGTTAAGGTGTGGCTGAATAATGAACAAAATAAAAACTAGGTTGGCTTATGGATTGAAAGTGCTTATTTCCTTCGTTTCGGTTAACTTTAAACCCGAGTCAAGTACAACTAGTTAAATGAATTCATGCGTTAAATCGATCGGGATGACTGTTTTGGATTCAGATTGTTTAATAGGTCGAGTTGTGACCCATTTAGTTTCAGGATTTAGCCCTGACCGTGTCAATTCTGATCCTTACTTGTTTGGTTATTTTGAGTCTGATTCGGATCTTGTGGTAATATGGGTTCTGTGTCTCGACGTGTATTTTTGATTCAACTACACCCTCGGAGGATGATGGTTTGACGTTGCATTGTCCTGGCTCAGACCATGACCCACAAAGGGTTCGTATGCCATGTTTTGTACTTCTCAAGAGGGTGTTGTTGCCCTGCTCATCTTTGCTCAGGACACCACCAAAAGGTGTCGAGATCTTGGCTAATCTCAGGTTGTTGTTGACCTCAAATGACCAAGAGTCACCCTTGAATGTGAGTGTTTGTTACCTCTAATACCTTCCTGTTATTAAATTGGTTTTTATCTCAAACCGGATTTGCGTAAAGAATTGATCATGGTCTCGTGTCAATGAATGGTTTTGATTCACAAATCTTATGTCTACTTTGTTTACATCGATGTGGTTTAGCTGGAGCACAAGGAGTGTCATCTCCTCGTATAAGTCTAGGTGTCTCAACAATAGTCGGGTTCGTTTGTAGCGTTTCTACTTGGCTAATCTTTTTCACGTCAAAACTACAATTTCTCATCAAGTCTTGAAACTATTATAGGTTATTATCTTTAGGCGTTAGCTGTTGAAGGACTAGCAGCTGGGCTGCAAAGCCCACCCCTCCAATGGGTGCATTAAATTTGTAATATTACCACGCCAAAGCCCAAAAATCTTTACTGTTAATTGGTGTTGGTCGAATTTGGGCCAAGTCCCAGCTAACTAAAAGGTCCGTTTGGTTTTTGATCAGCCCACTCGGGCGTTAAACTCCGCGATGTCTCGAGTCTTCATTCAACCCAAATCCCGACTTGATTCGGCTTACTTTCCATTCCTGATCGACTCGTCATACGACGATTCCAATTGCAAATACGACATACAAAAGTTCGGCGACATTAATAATTAACACGAGATAATTAAAACAAGTGACTTTTAAATATCGCAACCAGATTAACAACAAAAATGTATCACACATTTAACTATATAAAGTCATAAAATTTGGAAAAACATACATATTCAACCTAATAATAAAACATGATATACGATTTTTGATGCATCGTCAATAGAAAATATATACTTAGTTCGTGCCAAATTCTCTAAAAACATATTTCTCTTCACCAGTTTCCAAACGAGATATAATTCATGAAATTCTATATTATATACTCCCTAATGTATATGAGACGAGTTATATAAAACCTTTCGAAACATTTTAGTATTTGGAATATGTTTATTAAGACTCTACATGAGATTTTTCCTATACGAACCTACACCCCTATCATGCCAGAAACTCGAAAAATATATTTTTATAGCCATATTATATTTTCAAAAGCAACGGGAATAATTATGATGACACTTACAAGCTTCATTAAATTTAAGTTAGTGCTTAAACCTTCCTTTAAAATGAATACATTTAATTTAAACAAATGTTAGAAAACACATGAAATAGATATTGAAGCTTACATTGATATTCAAATTATAAAAGTATACAAGTTGAATTATACTTAAAACCTTTTACTAGTTGTATTGATTTCTTAACTTTTGTAACGACGTGAAAACGTATATAAAGATATATCTCCTTCATAATATCAACTTAGTCCGATAATGTCCTAATAGATGTACATACCTTTCGTACATCGTCATTCGGTTATCATCAAACCGAAGTCTTGTTCATCCTTGATATCTTTTTCTGCGTGTACTCTTTCAAGTATTATCATTTGGTCATCATTAAACCAAAGTCGTAATTCCTTCTTCGAGATTTCTCTCCATGTCATACCCTCATGAGCCGAAATCCACAAAAATCTTTGTAAATCATTTTAAAGTAAATGATGTCACATAAGCAACAACAACAACAAACCAAACATTTAAAATTTATAAAGTTAGTTAAACTTTATCGAGTCTTAAACATATATAAAGACTAAATATGCCGTACTAAATTAGGTTGCGTGTCGGAGTCGTGCACTATCATTAATTGATTTATTCCACTTCATACTGCACATAGCCAAGGTGAGTTTCATAGCCCCTACTTTTAATCTATTTTATACTTGTTTTGGGGGAAGATACATGCTCATTTTACTTAAATGATTTTAATGGTGCATTTCTATGCATACTATGTCTTTTGATTGATATGTTTAAAGATACATCATACATAGATGTTTTATGGACCATACCATAATGCTTGACCTAGAATATTACGCAGCTTAGCCTAAGTCCTTAGATCCCATATTGCCCTTTTCATGAACCGTCAATTCCTGCTGGGAAGCGCGAATGTTATAAATAGATCTATTGGGGGTGACTCCCCTGTTCGGTTGACCCCGAATGGGTCAAGGTGAAGCATACAGCATGTCAGAACCGAGTGTATTGGGATAAACACTCGCCAAGGGCTCCTTATTTGTATGACTACATTTTGCATACAGAAACTAGTCGTTAGCCGGTTGCATGAACTTAGTGATGGCGTAATAGATTTATAATATATGGCATTATATTCGTTGTAATGTGCATATACCCTGCTTATGGTTCTCTAATGAAATTCTTTTATGAAATGAAATCATAAATTTTATGACATTATGAAAGACGTAATGATCATCAAAAACCAAGTGATAAATGGTATACTTAAGTGCCTTTTAAATAAACCTATGAACTCACCAACCTCGTGTTGACACTCTTTAGCATGTATCTTCAGGTTTTCAGGTGATAGCTTATCTTTGGAGCAAAGGCAAAGGCATGGCATGGTCATAGACAACTCTGATTTATGTATTGGGACCACATTTTTATAATGGGCCATTTTCAGCACTAATCAATAATGTAAACATTGTTTTTAAGAATGAATAAAAGTTTATTTATGAAAAATCAATTGTTCTATGCTTATGTTGTGATATCAATTTAGTAGCACCCCAATACTTGTGTGCTTCTGCTGAGCCATTTTGGGGGTGTTACAGATTGGTATCAGAGCCTAGGTTATAGAAGAAGCTGGGTATTTTAAAACCTAGACTATAACCACTTTTACAAAACTTAACCTATGACCGACACGTGCACCTTGCGAGCTGATGCCTCACTTATGATCTGTTGAGATCATACTTGATAAGATACATGTTTATCACTTTCACCTAATTTCATTATAGGTTATAATTATCTTCCCAATCATTATATTTACGTTATCACGACCTTACACCTTTTCCCTCACATAAATGGAATAATTGTTCTAGTCTTTATGATAACTTTTATAAGTATTGGTACATATTACTAGCGTAACTAAGATAAGTATTTCAAAATTCATTGAACCTCGGTCGAATAAAGATTGATCACCTATATTCAACCAGGGACAGTGGGACATAGCCTGATCACCTATATCCGACTCAGAGGTGAATTTTGCAATACTTAGGATAGTTATAATAGCGTTATGTCCAGTGAAATTTGATTAATGTTACTCCCTCTGTCCCATATTAAGTGTCCACTATGACTTTTTTAAGTCTTTTTTCTTAAACTTTGACTTTAAATATTTTTGTTCGTGTTATATAATATTTGATGCAAGATATATGAATGGATTATGTTTTTAAATGTATTTTCATTTGTATAATTTTCATTAAGTATTATATAACACAAAATATATTCTGATCAAAGTTGAAGAAAAAAGACTTAAAAAAGTCATACTGGACACTTAATGTGGGACGGAGGTAGTAATATTTTAATAAACATGTAATAAGCCACTCATTGGCATTCCTTAATCACAAGCCTCTCACTGGCATTCCTAAATCATAAGCCACTCATTGGCATTCCTTAATCAAAAGCCACTCACTGGCATTCCTTAATCATAAGCCACTCACCGGCATTCCTTAGTCATAAACCTTATATTTTCATATCACAATTGGGTTATGTTATAGTCACTCCTACCCCAAACCTTACATTCCATGGATGAATCAAACCATTCTATGAGCAACGTTCCATAGCACCTATGAGAAAGATATAATAAACCTTTGGCAAAATCTAGAAAGGCATGATAAAGGACCTATAATTCCACAGAAACTTGAAAAATTTACGCCCTACCTTGAGAATTTAAAACTTAGAAGCTCCACCCACCTCTTAAGAATAACAGTCCCTACCTTGTTACCCTCCTATAAACTAAATAAATGAGTTGCCATACAAACTGTTTCCGATCGCTCCACGGACCTTTATAATCAAAATACCTTATGAACCACCCCATTAATTATTCTACAAACCAAATTACCACCCTACCACTTCACCATAAAGTAAACTACAATTCTACCCATAGCTTACCAAAATAAAGCGTTGTAAGAAATGATCAATGTTCTCTTAGCTAGCTAAGCCTGACCTTAGGATGTAACCTACACCTCTGCCTAAAACCATAGAAAAAAATGAGGTTCACCAACCATTAAACCTCTAACCCTACCCAACTTAGACAACTAAACCCTACTCGTAGCTATGGGTAAATGTTATATCCTGCTACACATCCTCGCTACAATATATTTTCCAAATGGGAGGATTCCCCTTCAAAATCCAACAATAATACTTTCCAAATCCCTCATTAAAATCAGACAAAATGCCGAAACACTAAAAGTTCCACAAAATTTCCCGTATACATACCATAATTAAGAACCAGTTTTACAAACCTTGTGAAAATGTGTCATTTTTACACAACTATCGATTTTGAAATATGGTCTTAGTCAAACTTGTATAAACATTTAGTCGAAAGAGAAATTCGAAAACAAATGTTTCTTCATCCCTTAAGAATCAACCCATATACTTTAGAATCATGAAACGCCAGAAATGGGTACGTTTTGATAAGACCTTGAGAAGTTAGAGGTGCCCACACTAACAAAATAGTGAAACCACATAACATCAAGAATTAGAACTTTCACCCAATAAACCTACCCTAGAAAATCATGGCTCCTCAGATAGAGGATGTCCTGCTGGCATAACACCTAGGTACCCGTACCCAAAGAGGAAACCCTAGAACAACCTAAGGAAAATTCAAAACTTGTTCCAAATACCATCACCTCGTTCTCGACACCCTATCGGGTAACGTAAACTGAGATCCGGGACGGATCTCTTGTAAGGTGGGTAGACTATAACAACCCGTAAAATTTTGGATTATTATAATAATATTTAGGTAAAATTGGTCAAATAGACCACGCGCCCTGATGTATTGTAACGTATTGTTTTTTAGGCAACTTGTATTGTTTTTTTAGGCATCTTTATGTTTTTTGGGCAACTTGTATTTATACACGAGGATAGTTTTGTCATTTCATATTTAAAAAAACCAAAAAACAAAAAAACAAACGCCCACAAAACACAGATTCTTGTACATGTCATTTAATGTCTTGTGTTCCCAATCACTTTCTTCTTTCTTCAATACAATTTGTTTAACAAAATCTTTCTTTCTTCTTATGGTCTATTGATTTCATATCTTTATCCCAATCTTTCTGCTTTTGTTTAGAAAATAGGTCGACAATATCCCCTGGATGTTCAACTAGATATCATCTGTAGGCTACCTCCTAAGTCTATACTCGACAAGCGTAGTGTTTGCAAGTAATGGAAGGCTAGTATAGATTGTGGAAGCTTCATCTTTAATTACGGTGTTCGTCGTAATGATCGGTGTTTATTCGCTAACATTGATATGGGTGACCAAGGTTTTGTGTTAGCTTTAGATGAATAGCTAATCGCTCGCCACTTATACTGATTTAATGCTTTCATTTATGATTACAGTTGGCAATTCTAATGGTCTTTGGTGTTTTGTCTATGGTTCTAATCTAATGACTGTTATTTGGAACCCGACAATCAAAAATCACTTGCGATTTGTCGGTTTACGCATCAAATCGAGCGTCAAAAGATTTGTTTTGGTTTTGCGTCGTCCGGACACTTTTGACCCGACGATCGTGAAGGTCTCCTATCCTGTTTTCCAAAGTGGTTTCTGGTATGTGTCTGTCTTTTCTTTGAACTCTTTACGGTGGACACGCCTTGAAAATTTTCACCCCCTCGTGAAACAATCAAACTGAAACGTAAAACTCAGGCACTTGTGGGTCGTTTTATCTATTGGATTGGGAGTGAAAAATTAACTAATGAGGACGGTGTTGTTTATAAGATTTATATGTTGATTTCTTTTGATTTGGTAACCAACCAATTTAAAGTTATAGACCTACCACAAATTTTAAAAAATGAACTCCCAGTTCCATTCAATGTTTTCGATCTTGGAACCTCTCTAGTGATTTCTGGGACGATCATTGGTGAAGACATTCCATTGTTTTGTGGATGGTTGTTGGACGTCAATGGTTCTTCCATAACGTCATTTAGAAGCCTATTCGCCATCCCTACCCTATATTCGGTTCGTTTGCTTGGGTTTACAAAGGATCAAGCTCCAATAGTGGAAGCGTCTGGCGCCAATCATTTGGGTCAGCCGGTATTTGTGTACAACAAAGAACTTGAATTATTTGTCTGCATGGGAATGTTAGGAGATGCGGGATCTTTCTACATCGCCCCATACAAAGAATCACTTCTTTTGTTAAATCAGCCAGACCATGTTGTTTATAGTATGTTTTATTTTTAACTTACCATTCTATTAATGTTTTATTTTAACTTACACCATTATATTCATGTTCACGGGTTTGTTCGGCAGAATTTAGAGATCATGCTTAATGGGAATGAAGCTTTGTGGTTTTAGTACGATGTCTGTATGTGAAGGAAGCACGGAGTGGTTAGCTTTTTCTGCGTACTTGCTGAATTTTATAAATCAAGTGGTTATATATTATGTAACCATTAAACTCATAATTATGTAGTAATCGTAATATGTAGTAGGTTGTGCGTATGAAGCGTTGTATGTCAACGTATTTACTATTTCCTATGTTCTTTAATCCCATTATACATCTTTGTTTATTTTGGGGAACTAGCAGTTGTTTCTAATAAATAATGTGGCAACTAACTGTTCTCATTAGGGCAACTTCTTTTCCTTATTGACTAATTTTATAAACCAAGGAGTCCTTCTAGTATCAACAGCACCTACACACGGGCGGCACAAACACGGCCATACACAAAAGTATTAACGACGGTGGCATCATTTCGTTGATGTGTTCTATCACAAGCAGTGGTTAAAATAGCTAGCAGTAGTAACCTGTATACTGGCAGTTGTAAGTATACAACCAATTCAGTTTTACTAGCGGTAGTAAAAATAACTATAGCGGTAGTAAAAATGACTAGCAGTTGTAAGTCTACAACCACTTCAGTTTCACTAGCGGTAGTAAAATTAACTATAGCGGTAGTAAAAATAACTAGCAGTTGTAAGTATACAACCAATTCATTTTCAATGTTTGGCGTTGCTTTCATGATTCAATGTTTTCAATTGGGCCCATCAAATATTTAACGGCACATGACCTAGATAAGTAAACGGATGGTTGTAAAATGACCAATTTTCCAAGTTTAGGGTACCGTCCCGCGCCCTTAAAAGTTCAGGGTAGCAGGAATTCCAGTTAGCCAAGTTGGAGGCAGTAAAATGGGTTTTGGCCATTGATGAGTGCTTATTCACTCATCATTTTTTACCCATCTAAGACCGCAAAAACGACCAAAAAACACCCAAATATGCTCAAAATGTGTTATAAATGTCCTCGGAGTGTTTTTTATGTGTTTCATGTACAAAGGATAGAAAACAGGGCAAAAACGTGCAGAATTGAGCTAGGAATGGAAAACGTGCTTTGAAGATGGAGCCGTAAGCGGAATTTCTACATTTTTCAGAGTCCGGGATTCATTTTTGGGAGTGAGCTTGGGAATCAGACTCAAAACCCTACCCTAAATCCAAAATTATCATTTTACCCTTTTCCGAACCCAATTTACCAATTTTACCCTGAAAACATTTTTCACTAAAACAACTATTTTTATTTTTATCTATTTTTATTTAACAACCATTATTTTTATTAAAACCAATTTTTATAAAAAAATATTTTTCTTTCTCTCTAAAAAAAAAAAAAAAAAAAGTTTTATAAAAAAAAAATAAATACATTTACTTTAAAACAAAACACAAATTAAACCTTTTTACCCAAAAACGTTTTTAACCCATCCATTTTTTACCCATAAACACAAAACAACCCATTAAACCAAATACTTAACTTTTTTTTTTTACCCTTTCCTTTTTGACCCAAGACCAGTCAAAACCCATTACCCCTTTACCCTCTTCCCCCTTTCTTTACCCAAAACAGAACACAAACCCAGCTTATTCCTTGGCGCCAAAAAGTATTCCAGCCCCCCACTTGTCTTCTTCTCCCCATCACTCTCAACACCACTGGTCCCCAAGCTCAGTACCCTCCCCCACAGCCCACATGGGTCATATGCCACCTTGGCAATCCAAAACTCTCCCATTGGAGCTTATATGAAACCAAGGATTGAGAAGCAAATCAACGACTTAGATGACAATCCTTTGTGCCCAAGCAAGATGAATGGCTGAGATTTCTCCAAAAGAAACACAAAGTGTCCAAGGCTCACTCTTCTCTCACAACAAAAGCACAACAGCTCACTTGAAGACCACTTTAGACTAGTATAAATAGAGGAGATTGTAAGCCTTTCAAAGATGGTCTTAGTTTTAAAAATAGTTTTCTAGTTTTCTAATTTCAGTATTGTAATTCAGTTTTTGTTTAATGAAAAAGTTTTTTTTAAATTCTGTTTCTGTTTTATGCTAGTTCTGTCCAAAAAGTGCTTATCTTATTGTCATTACTACTTATTTATAAGCTAATTTAAGTGCTAAGTAAGTCTTTCAAGTAAAAACTCCAAATCAGTTTCAGAAAATCAGTTTTATATGTTTTATGCCCATAAGGGGTGTTTGGCTCAAGCTCATTTGAGGTCTAAAAACAGCTTCTTACCCGTTTTGACTCTTAAATTCAAACATATTTTAAGGTCTTAGTTAGTTTTTAAAAGGTGTCAATATGTTTTATCAAGTTTTATACAAGTTTTGAAAAAAAAAAAGAAAAAGTTTTCTGTCTAAAAACCTTGCACATAACAGCAGCTATAGCTGCTGTTCCAACCCTTTTTTCACCACTTATTTGAAGTCCAAAACTTTTCAAATTTGTTTTTCTTGCATCTCTTCATACCCATCTAGATATAGGATTAGCTTATTTGCATTTAGAATTGCCTTACTTAGTTTAAAATTGCTCTAAAAATCTGTCATATGGCCATTTTCTTTGTTCCTGTTTCAGTACCAAAAAGCCCAAGTAGCTCCACTTTTTGATTTTTAATTTGCTTATTATTAGACCTTGTGATCTGAAATTTGGTACGCATAGTATTTAGGTGGTTATCTAGATGATAGTATATTTTATAATTTTTAGTATTTGCTTATTGTTAGCTTAATCTTGCCTTGAACCGCCCTTTAGGCCTATTTTCTTTGTCCCATTTCAGTAGCCATTTACACTCTTTAGTTTTAGCTTATTTTCAAATCCCAACAGCTTAATTTAGATACCTTAGTGCTTATTAGGTGACATAGATTAGGAGAGTTAGTTTTTAGCTTATCTTTTGCTTATTGATGCTTATTTAGTCCCTTAGAATAGCTTAATCTCCGCTGTTATGCTTAACTCCCATTTTACTTAGGATCTCCCCAAAACTGCTTATTTCCCTTTAGTATAGCTTAACTCTAGTTAACTTTAGCTTATTTTAGTTCCTACAATTGCATGGTAGCTTATTTCCCCTGATTTGCTTGCTTCTTTGTAGCTTTTAGTTGGTTAAAAAAAATAGTTGTTTGTTCTCTTGCTTCAATGTCCAAAACTGAAAACAATAAGCAGTCTTAACTGCTTATTGCTTGTTTTTTTTGCAAGTTGTGTTTTCACAAAAATCTCTTATTTTAATACCCACTTTGAGTTTTAAAAGAAAAAGTTGAAGAAAAATTTTATTTTCAAAAAAGTTTAAGCCTTCTAGCTTGTTTAGCTTTTTAATAACTTATTTCAAAAAGCAGTAGGGTAGTTTAATATTTTTTAAAAACAGTAAATCTTCAAAGTATTTTTAGTAAATTTCTTAGATTTTTCCAAAATGTTTTAGTATTTTTTAGATTAAATTAGTTTCCGTTTTTACGTTTTTAATTTAGAAAACCCTAGGGTTAGTTTTAATTGCATTTTAGCGTTATGTTTACTATTTGTTAGCTTTATTAGGGTTCCCCTAGCCTTAATTACTTTCCCGTTACTTAATTTGTAGATAACGTAATCAAAAACACAAAAACCCAAAACATCGAGCATTTTAATAACAAACCTAAAAGCGTTGTTGCCCATTCACACCTCGTTGGGAAACGACCCGGATATCCTTATCCGGTATCACATTTCTCACTCACGGGATTTGATTGACTAACCTTTTTCCTAATAGGTTTTCGATTCGATTCTCGTGTTTATTTTGATATTGATATTATTATACTATTTCATCCATACACACCACCCTAAGCCTTTCACACACAACCAGCCATATTTTACGGACCAAATTTGAAAAGCTTGTATCTTGGGCGCGCGAATCAATGAACCAACCCAACAACCACATATAATGATCATAACATACCCTCGTTCTGACCATCAATTGCAAATCAACAACCCTCATCCAAAGCCTCCTGTTGACAATTAAAAAAAACCAAAAAAATTTCCTTGAAAACCATGTCGTTTCGAGCTAATGTTATCACCATTATGAGAGATTATATTAGCAACATGCCAGATACAGTGATCGGTAACATTTTGAATCGGTTGCCAATAAGAGAAGCGGTGAGCACCTCTATTTTATCTACAAATTGGAGGTTTAAGTGGACCTTGCTCACAGAAGTCATAATTGATGAGGATTTCTTTTATTATTTAACATATAAGTTTGATGGGAGCCATGTTACTAGACTTTTAAATCACTACGGGTCCCATAAAATATTTTGTCTTCTCTGTAGATCCCAAACCGTTGTCTGGAATGGAAGACTTGAATTATGAAGAGATTCGTGATTGGCTTATGTTTTTGGCACTGCAAGGAGTTGAGGAGCTGACAGTTAGAAACTGGTATGGACAACCAGTTACATTGCCAACCGAACTTTACGGGCGTATTGAATTGAAACATCTTGAAATTCATTGTTGTGATTTTCCTAGTTTGGTGTTTTCACTAGTTTTCCAAATTTATTGAGCTTAGAATTGTGTTTAGTCAAATTTCTTACCGGTACATTTTGGGATTTAATTCTTTGGTTGTCCCTTACTTGAGTCTCTTAGATTGGATGTTGAGAGTACAAACGGGATGAAACTATGGAATCTTGCAAGTCTTAGGATTTTGAAGAAGTTACATTTGTCATTCGGTATTTCGAATCTTTGTCACGACAATCATAGCATGCAATATCTTTCACCTGACAAGACTTCCATCTCTTGAGACCCTTACATTGGATTTTGACTATTGCACGGTAAGACCGTTTTTAGAGTTACACTTCTAATTTTACAATGTTAAATATATGTTTACTCTAACGACATTTAATCTTTGAAACCAATCCAAAATTCGACCTGTCGTAGTTGATGCGTGATGGTAATTCCAGGATGAATGTCCCTTTGCCGTTTGTATCCTTCGTTAATCTGAATCTAAAAGGAGTTGATTTTGGCGAGACTGTTATCGTGTCACTCATCGTCCAAATGATTCGCGGATCTCCAAACTTGAAAAAGCTGGAAACCAGAGTAAGTGTAATACTTTATTACTCTATTTCATCATTATCAAATAAACATCCAAGTAAACTGCCATGTTTTCTATCTCAATACTATTTTATTTTCCAGTTGCACACACGTTTAGTGTTTTACCCTTGGAAAAACCTTCATTTGATTTAGACACAACCACATTCAGTCATGGGCAGATTCAGACAGTGATTTTTCGATCCTTTCCTAGATCACAGAATGAATTACACATAATAAAGTTTATACTTGCTTGCTCCACGTCGTTAAAGAAAATGTATATCAGGGCCAGCAATTTGATGGACGATGGTTATGATAATATCAAGATGAATTGGGAGTTCGCTAGGAAGCTGTTGAAACTCCCCGATCTTCGTCCGCGGCCGTTGTAAAATTGTTCTAGTGGTTATAGTTTTATGTATGGTTTGAATACCCTGCGTCAATTAAATTTGTGTACACAAAGTTTGGTGTGTCTGTTTATCAAGGGTTTATATAGTAATCGTAATATGTTGTAGGTTTTAGATGCGTATGAAGCGTTGTATGTCAACGTATTTAGTATTTCCTCTGTTGCCATTATCCATTTTTATTTCATCTCATCAACTAGCAATTGTTTCCAAATATCAATTTGGCAACTAACTGTTAAACGTAGGGCAACTTCTATCACTAGCAGCTGTTATAATAACTAGCAGTTGTGCGTATAATACTAGCAGTTGTAAGTATACAACCTATTCAGTTTACTAGCAGTAGTCAGTATAATTAGCAGTAGTATTTCTTAACTAGCAGTTGTAATTTGGCAACCAAGCATAAAAGCATTCTACCATTTTTTGACGTTTAGAAAAGTCGCATAAACCTCAAAATAATCAACTCACTCTACACATCTAATAACATGAAGCGCTATGTGCGTACGTCAAACTGATGATAAACTCACTCTACACATATAATCAACCAATTAGGAGCAACCAATTGTGTTGCTCTTTATAACAATTTTGTGGTATTTTTAAAATCCGTGATCTAACAAAAATAATATAACATTTTTTTAATCTAACTAGTTACAATACATCGACATTTCCATTTCATCAGTGTTCACTTGAATAGTATGTTTGAAAACAAATATTAATGTTAACAAATTAAATTCACACCAATAAGTTATGGTCTATAAAAGACCTACAAATATTATTATTAATACACGAATACACTGAATAGTATTAGCGAGTAGAACCTTGGAGTGTATCGACTCTAGCCTGGACCTCCTTTTATAGTCTAAGGAGTCCTTTACAATATACAAGATAATTATACTTAGCATACTTATCTAATACAAAACATCCTACACAAGAAATTCAAGAATGTTACATATTAAACCGACACAATGATACTAGCGGTGAAAAACTACATTAGCAGTGGTACGCGACTTAATTGTGAGTGTGGATTCCTTCTTGTTTGCTATCATTTTCTTGAAGGATTTCCCGTCATTTGGTTCTCCTGGGGCGGCCGTATTTTCATATGGGATTCCCTGCAGAAGTTCGATAGGCTTCTCAACGGGTTTCCGTGTAAATCCGCCCTATGCGTGATCTGGAAGAGCTTTTAATGGGGTTGCTTTTCCAATCCGCGCAGCTTTTATTTTAGAGCAATGGTAGAACCACAAATAATTTAGAAAAATACATCCACACGCGACGTGATAGGTTTGAATTGGAATGAGGAGAGAACTGTCACAAAATACGCCAATCATCCCTACACGATAGCATGGGATTTTTTACAATTATTATGTGGTTTGCTCTAAAATTAATCCATGCCCCAAGCTCATCATTTTTACCTTTAACCCAGTCTATCCAACCCAATATGCCAGGATTAGTAGACGTAAACTTGCTTCGGGGGCCGGGCAGCAATCAACAGAGGACTGAGACCAGAAATTTCAGCTGTGTTGTTTGCCTCTCTTTGCACATTCTACCACTCCTTCGACCCAATACCCATGATATACATCCTTCTTCCGCTCGGGAAGAGCAAGGTTAAGAAAGAACTTCCTGAACTTTGAACATCCTAAATGGCTAATGAGATTCTAATCGGTTTAAACTCCAACCTTTGGTACGCCATATGGTCAGGGCAGGCTTCCACAAACCTCAAAGGACACGGGTTTTGGTTGAAGGAATGTTGTGAATGGTCGCGGAGATAGATCAATTTTGTCGTCTTAGAAACGACAAATTGTTTTTAGTAGTCATTTAAGAACATGTTTCAGTTGTCGCAGCAACTGCTTTGCGCTTATGTTTTTGTTTTGGGGGGTAAAGGTTTAGGCTATGTATGGGATTTTTAGAACCGACGGTGCGTGGGCAACAGGTTAACATTTTCAACTTCTCTTTGTTGTTTTTTGTTGGTGGAGGAATGGTTGTTTTTTTATGTGCTTTCCCTTTATTTACCTCGCGTATTTAAAGCGAGGATTTTACTGTTCTTGCACGCGGTATAATTAATTTCCAATTACGGTTTTGTGGGTAGGCACGTGCCTAGGCTCTGGGCATCTATTTTCCTGCTTGGATTTGTCATAAAATTTCTAGGGAAGGAACGTGAATATTTACTTGTAGATTTTCTCTCCTTTTTTGGTATTTTGATAAGAGTTATCCGTAATTACAAACCGTTTGAATTTATCGGTTTATTATCATCCTTTTTTGTACCGAAAGTTTGCTATGTCTGTACATCTGTTGTTGGTTTTGAAAATGTTTCTTAAGCACGTTTGACAAACTGAAGTAAATCATTCATATCCGCGCTTTAAATTTCACTTTTAAAATTTGAACTTCAACTAGTCATTTGGAAAATAGAAACAAACTGGATATTTGCGTCGACACTAGCGGTGGTTTGAGCGACCCTAGCAGTGGTTTGTTAAACTGTAGCAGTGGTTGCGTATTAACATATGCATGTAATTGAGAATTTGTTCAAACCATGTAGCCTCCTTTGGTTTTTCCAAAAACGCAACCATGTTGTGGTTTTTTATCCCCAATTTAATCAAAATTAATTTGTACTTTCAAAACAACTGTTTTAACTCTTGTAGCAGTTGTTAGTATTTTTGGGTGTATTTATCCCCAATTGTGCTATTCTAATGAGCAAACGCAACCGTTATCGTCATCTAGTATCTACACACAAAAATTCTAACAATCAAGTTAAAGTTATTGGGCAATTTCGTTTGGAACCTCGGGCCACCTTCAATTTGCAATCTGGGCAACTAAATGCCATCATTGGGCAATACTTGTTATACGATCGGGCAACCATAATTCTTAACCATATGATCATAAAGGATACACTTAACAGCATAAACCTAACAGCACTAAGTTTGGCATAGAAGCACTATCGCATGGTTGGCAGCATAAACTCATAATTATTTTTTACAAGAACAAACATTCATAACAGGTGGAACCATTCCTTGTGCACTAGCCCTTTTTTTCTATGATCTCGAACCCTCTTTGGTTTTCGTAATAGAAACACGCTTTGTTAACTTCCTTCTTTTGAAAGGTGTTGCACTACCGCACCGCATGCAGCGTCCTCTTCTGCCATACCATGTTTTTGAAATAAAATTGTGACAAAGCCTGTACCTCGTGCACAATGTAGACGTCCATGGATCCATTCTCATCAGCAAGGTCATACATTCGTCGAGCGTCATTGTCGTGTGCAACAATGTTAAACCATCTTCTAGTGCCTTATTTGGTGCAGCATAAAATAAAGCCCATTTTTCCCTCCAATACCATTCAAAACATGATCAAGCACCCTGGTAAATGCAAGCTTGGTGGAGCTAAAACACGGACATCACAAGGAGACCGCCTACATAGCGGAGTGGCTGAAATTCAAATTTCCCGTTGTGGTGCACTTTAAATATGACTTCTTTCGTTTCCGCCATGTCCTATAAAACATAAACCCTAATAACAATTTCAATAACTTTTAATTAAATAAATATTTAATAATAGAATATAAAATATAAAATTTGCACAATTATTTATATTCATGTACTTTATAAATATATGAACGAATAAGGTAACAAAGTACATACGGGGAGTACAACAAACCTGGATTTGTTTATAAAAAAGAAGAAAAAGACAACGATTTTTTTATTTGGATTCTTCGATGAAAGTGTAAGCACCCGCAATGGCAACTTGGTGAAAGAATTTTTTACTATTCTAATAAGATATTCAAATTACTTGTTCCATTGTGGCAATAACTTTGAAGAAGACTTTTTACAAAAACACTAGTAAAGACTTCAAGTGTTTGAAGCTATTGTCAAAAAACTTTTGTATTTATAAAATTCCCTTTTTCACCCAACATTAAATATGCAAATGCTTTTTGCAGTGGAGTAGTTGGTTTTGCAAAAGCTTTTACCTCAACCATTTAATTGTGTTCAAGCATCAAGTCTTTTATGACTTGATGCATTGGTATCTTTCGAGGAATGTGTGGATGTTGATAGTTGAAGATTATTAATTTGATTTAAAATACAAAAACCAATTCCCAAAAAGCACGACATACTTACCAGTAACGGTGAAAAGTGAAAACAAAATAGCCAAATGCTAGAGTTCACAAAAAAGTCAAAAAGTAAAATCAGAGGCCATGATACTCTAACTCTTAGTGACCACAAAAAACCCATTTGCAAACACCAATTATTACAGTTAGTTTGGATTATTCACACTATACACCAATTCAAATTGTCAATATAAATAATACAGTTGTCTACACAAAAACTAAAAACACCTTTTCATTTGTGAAATTTACCTTTCACTTCTACTGTGATATTTTAGTCAATTGACATTTAGATCAATTAGATTATCAATCATCACAATCATTTACGAAATGGCGTGTTCTTTGTGTCAAGATGGTACATGCACTCCGAATTGTACTAATTTGCACGATTCTTTATTTAAAGACATGATAGACCATTTCAAGAGAATGGTAATTGCTTGTGAGCTGGGAAAGACTTTCCCAATAGAAGGAAATTTTAGAGAGAAACAAGAGCTGATTGATAAGAGGAAGAGAATGATTGAACAACTTCCAGAGTATGAATGTGAGTATGAAGATATGAAAGCGCGTTTCAAGAGGATCGAAGATGATAATGCTAATTTGGAAGCAACGTGTGAAGAGGCGATAGCTGATTTTAAGATTTACAAAGATTATAATGCTGATACTGAAGCGAAGTATGAAGAGATGCAAACCAGTTTTAAGATTTTGAAAGATCATAATGTTGTTGTCAAAGCTAAGTATCAAGAGATGGTTGAATGTGCCAAAAATCTTATCAACAGACTCAAAGAAGTTGCGGTGATCTTGATGATTTTTAGGATTATGAATGTGTTTTGTATATGTTTAAGAATGTGCTATTTTGGGTGATTAGGTATGTAAAGTAATAAGTATTTATCTAATTAACAAGGTACTAGATTACTGCATCAAATTTTATGTTATGATTTTATGATATCATTTGTGAAAACATAAATAATCAAAATAATAGCCAATCTCGATATTCTTCACATGCGAATATACTCTAACTAGACTTAATTGCAATACTAAACTCAAAATTCCATTAGTTATTGATATTATTCACTAGGAAACATAAATTTTCCAAACCTTAAGAGTCAAGATGATTCTTTAAAGGCTGCAATTGAAGAAAAGGAGAATGAAGGGGTGCAGGCAACCACTTCGTATTCTGCATCCACCGCTAGTATTGGAGTAACCACTGCTGCTATTATTATACTCCTTGCCAGTTCAGACGTTTCCACTGCATAGGCAACCATTGCTACAATTATAACGACATCAATAACACCAACACCAAAACCAAAAAGGCTGACAATGAAAATGCCATACAATTGGTCAACCAATAGCAATCTCACCCTATCCCTGCACCTAGACCTATTGCTAAGACTCTAAACATTGGTGAACCTGTGCAGAAAGATGTAGTTACTCAAACTGATATTGGAAACGGTCTTTACCCAAAAAACTGATATTGGAAACGGTAAAAGGATTGCAGATCCAACTTTGGTGTTTCAAAGTACAGAGGATCAGATAGCTTTTGATGAAAAAAACACTCCTTATTAGTCTACAAACTGCCACTAAATTTTTAATGAACCAAGTAATGTTACATACTTAACTAACGACATCTAAGGTATCATACCCTACATAATTACGAATCAGATACACATAAAAAATAGCAACGGATTATAAAATGGAATTAACACCTATCTAACATAGCTATTCATCGAATAACAAAAACGATTTATTATAACACAGAACCAACTGGAAATAATCATATGTAATAAACAACGAGAACAATATTTACGTACCATATTTGGGAACATTTTTTTAAAACTTGATCAATCGAATGTGGTTTGCAATCGACACTGTAGCTTTAAAGATGGTGACATAACTAACATTACAAGAAAGACAGGGGGCTGACGAAGAAGACGGTTTGATTTGTGAAAATAGTACTGCGAGAAGCAAGAGAAAACCGATAACTATGGATGCTTTATTGGGCGAGTCGGTGACTTTTGGATTTTGAACTCTCTTAATTAATGGACACTGTACTTTTACTATTCAAATGTGTACTTTTTGTCTAACGTAAAATGACGATAGAACCCGTTTTAAAATTATACGGTTGCCCACCGCTTTTTAGTTGCCCAAAAAACAATACCTTACACATACGGGACACTTGTCGCAATGTCGATGAGTTGCCCAATGACAGCGGTTGCCCTCGGTCTATTTTCAAATTAAAAATGAAAGTGGTCTAGAAAGTGATATGCATCAGGGCGCGCGGTCTATTTGCGTCATTTTCCCTAATATTTATCACGTCAGAAAATTCAAATCGGTTGTTTTCTGACAAATGTCAATATTTAGATTTAAAAACGAGAGGTCATCTCGTTTCTTTAAAAACCCGACACCGCACACACGATACTTGTCCACTAAGTATCTGTATAATAAAAGTGAAATTTATTATTTTCTAAGTTAAAATTTAAGCATACATAAGCTTAACCCATTGTTTCGAGAAGTTATTCAGCATACTGCAGCGCAGTAGCATACAAGACTAAAAATAAATAATGAGATAAGTGAAATATACATTTTTATCATTCAAGGATAATTTACAGAAGAAGACGAGAGGTTATCTCGTGAATTTAGAAAGTCATGGCACCGCACGGATACCGACACCAAATTAATAACGGCAAACAGTTATAATCAAATTTCTAAGTAATAATGATGCTATATTATTACGCTCATTAAAACATTTCGAGAAATATAATTTCTATATTTTTCGAGTACTGGGAAGGTACGTTTACTCGAGGATTCGACAAAACACGGGGTACAGTTTATACATAATAATAATAAAAATCTACCTATCTTAACCTTCACCCACTCACACCGCCCACTCTCTTTCTCCTTCACCCCTTTTCTGTGTTTTTCTCCAAAGCAGAAACAAGAAAGTATCATGTCTACCTTCCTCTTTCAAAGAACACTCCCTTTCATCCCCATGACTTAGCCTCTACTCCTCCTTAGGCGGCCATGTGATGGTGCTAAAGACAGCAGTGAAAAACGACAAGTGCCAAGAAAGGATACACCCTCCATTCGAGGTCAAGAAGACTAGAGTCTCTCCTTCCAATTTCTCATACATAAATGAGATGTAATCTTTCACAGGTTCCTCACTTATCACCCCAAAATTAGGGTTCCTAGAATTAGGGCTCTTCAAAAATTAGTGGAGGGGTTTTCGAAATTGAGTTAAGGGTTCTCTAATTCATGTGTTAATTGATCGATTGGGGTGTGATTGGGACCTGTGATCAAGTCACTGTACAAGAAAGCTCGCGATCCATTTTTCCTCTTTAATCCAATTCGCCATCCCATCAAGCCATCATTTTTTTTGTAAGGGTTTAATCTCTTTTCAATTAATGAATCTTATGGTATTATTGTCGTTAAGTTGTGAATTATATAATAAGTTGTTTCGATTTAATATAAAAGTTGGAGTCTTGATTTTTGGCTATGAACCTATTAATTTCTAATCAACTCGCGACCGATTTAATTATCTTGTTGTGGTATTGGTTCATTTTTCATATTGATCGATTAATTTAAGTTATGAAAATGGTTTCTTGTTGTTGTTGTTATTAAGGTGTGGCTGAATAATGAACAAAATAAAAACTAGGTTGGCTTATGGATTGAAAGTGCTTATTTCCTTCGTTTCGGTTAACTTTAAACCCGAGTCAAGTACAACTAGTTAAATGAATTCATGCGTTAAATCGATGGGGATGACTTTTTTGGATTCAGATCGTTTCATAGGTCGAGTTGTGACCC
Organism: Chrysanthemum makinoi; assembly: GCA_910596185.1. Lineage (NCBI taxonomy): Eukaryota > Viridiplantae > Streptophyta > Magnoliopsida > Asterales > Asteraceae > Chrysanthemum > Chrysanthemum makinoi. The sequence continues at coordinate 101,837,686 of OU343223.1, read as the reverse complement.
ATTTAGTTTCAGGATTTTGTCCTGACCGTGTCAATTCTGATCCTTACTTGTTTGGTTATTTTGAGTCTGATTCGGATCTTGTGGTAATATGGGTTCTGTGTCTCGACGTGTATTTTTGATTCAACCACACCCTCGGAGGATGATGGTTTGACATTGCTTTGTCCTGGCTCAGACCATGACCCACGGAGGGTTCGTATGCCATGTTTTGTACTTCTCAAGAAGGTGTTGTTGCCCTGCTTATCTCTGCTCGGGACACCACCAAATGGTGTCGAGATCTTGGCTAATCTCCGGATGTTGTTGACCTCAATTTGACCAAGATTCACCCTTGAAGGTGAGTGTTTGTTACCTTTAATGCCTTCCTATTACTATATTGGTTTTTTTTATCTCAAACCGGATGTGCGTAAAGAATTGATCCTGGTCTCGTGTCAATAAATGGTTTTGATTCACAAATCTTACGTCTACTTTGTTTGCCTTAATGTGGTTTAGCTGGAGTATAAGGAGTGTCATCTCCTCGTATAAGTCTAGGTGTCTCGACAATGGTCGGGTTCGTTTGTAGCGTTTCTACTTGGCTAATCTTTTTCACGTCAAAACTACAATTTCTCATCAAGTCTTGAAACTGTTATAGGTTATTATCTTTGGGCGTTAGCTGTTGAAGAACTAGCAGCTGGGCTGCAAAGCCCACCCCTCCAATGGGTGCGTTAAATTTGTAATATTACCATGCCAAAGCCCAAAAATCTTTACTGTTAATTGGTGTTGGTCGAATATGGGCCAAGTCCCAGCTAACTAAAAGGTCCGTTTGGTTTTTGATCAGCCCACTCGGGCGTTAAACTCCGCGATGTCTCGAGTTTTCATTCAACCCAAATCCCGACTTGATTCGGCTTACTTTCCATTCCTGATCGACTCGTCATACGACGATTCCAATTGCAAATACGACATACAAAAGTTCGACGACATTAATAATTAACACGAGATAATTAAAACAAGTGACTTTTAAATATCGCAACCAGATTAACAACAAAAATGTATCACACATTTAACTATATAAAGTCATAAAATTTGGAAAACATACATATTCAACCGGATAATAAAACATGATATACGACTTTTGATGCATCGTCAATAGAAAATATATACTTAGTTCGTGCCAAATTCTCTAAAAACATATTTCTCTTCACCAGTTTCCAAACGAGATATAATTCATGAAAATCTATATTATATACTCCCTAATGTATATGAGACGAGTTATATAAAACCTTTCGAAAGATTTTAGTATTTGGAATATATTTATTAAGACTCTACATGAGATTTTTCCTATACGAACCTACACCCCTATCATGCCCGAACCTCTACAAATATATTTTTATAGCCATATCATATTTTCAAAAGCAACGGGAATAATTATGATGACACTTACAAGCTTGATTAAATTTAAGTTAGTGTTTAAACCTTCCTTTAAAATGAATACATTTAATTTAAACAAATGTTAGAAAACGCATGAAATAGATATTGAAGCTTACATTGATATTCAAATTATAAAAGTATACAAGTTGAATTATAATTAAAACCTTTTACTAGTTGTATTGATTTCTTAACTTTTGTAATGACATGAAAACGTATATAAAGATATATCTCCTTCATAATATCAACTTAGTCCGATAATGTCCTAATAGATGTACATATCTTTCGTACATCGTCATTCGGTTATCATCAAACCGAAGTCTTGTTCATCCTTGATATCTTTTTCTGCGTGTACTCTTCCAAGTATTATCATTTGGTCATCATTAAACCAAAGTCGTAATTCCTTTTTCGAGATTTCTCTCCATGTCATACCCTCATGAGCCGAAATCCACAAATATCTTTGTAAATCATTTTAAAGTAAATGATGTCACATAAGCAACAACAACAACAAACCAAACATTTAAAATTTATAAAGTTAGTTAAACTTTATTGAGTCTTAAACATATACAAAGACTAAATATGCCGTACTAAATTAGGTTGCTTGTCGGAGCCATGCACTATCATTAATTGATTTATTCCACTTCATACTGCACATAGCCAAGGTGAGTTTCATAGCCCCTACTTTTAATATGTTTTATACTTGTTTTGGGGGAAGATACATGCTCATTTTACTTAAATGATTTTAATGATGCATTTCCATGCATACTATGCCTTTTGATTGATATGTTTAAAGATACATCATACATAGATGTTTTATGGACCATACCATAATGACCTAAAATATTACGCAGCTTAGCCTAAGTCCTTAGATCCCATATTGCCCTTTTCATGAACCGTCAATTCTTGCTGGGAAGCGCGAATGTTATAAATAGATCTATTGGGGTGACTCCCCTGTTCGGTTGACCCCGCATGGGTCAAGGCGAAACATATAGCATGTCAGAACCGAGTGTATTGGGATAAACACTCGCCATGGGCTCCTTATTTGTATGACTACATTTTTCATACAGAATAATATATGGCATTATATTCGTTGTAATGTGCATATACCCTGCTTATGGTCCTCTAATGAAATTCTTTTATGAAATGAAATCATAAATTTTATGACATTATGCAAGACGTAATGATCATCAAAAACCAAGTGATAAATGGTATACTGAAGTGCCTTTTAAATAAACCTATGAACTCACCAACCTCGTGTTGACACTTTTTAGCATGTATCTTCAGGTTTTGAGGTGATAGCTTATCTTTGGAGGCGCAAGTCAAAGCCATGGCATGGTCATAGACGACTCTGATTTATGTATTGGGACCACATTTTTATAATGGGCCATTTTCCGCACTAATCAATAATGTAAACATTATTTTTAAGAATGAATAAAAGTTTATTTATGAAAAACCAATTGTTCTATGCTTATGTTGTGATATCAATTTAGTAGCACCCCAATACTTGTGTGCTTCCGTTGAGCCATTTTGGGGGTGTTACAGATAACCTCTTGAAAGCCATAACCAATAATGATAGGACGACCAACGAAAAGGTTAATGCCATCTCGACTCACTCTCCCGAAAAAGATTCCCTTGTTAAGATTAAGGACCCGAGCAAGTACCGGCTCATTCACAATTAGGCAATGAAACTAGGGACCCATCTTCATCAAAGCACGTTCACTTCGTCAATGCCATCACCCTAGTGAAACCAAATAGGAATAGTGATGAAGCAAACCATGAGACGGTACTTGAGGTTAGTGATAATCCTAAGGATAAAACAACCAATGAAGTAGACAAAGTAAGTGATGAACCCTTCAATAAGTTTCCTACGAATGAGGAACTTTCATACCACCCACACTAAGCACGCGACCTTAGTCCCTTTTATACTAGGAGATGCCCACGGATCACCTTTGGAAATCGTAGAAATCTCAACATACCATGTTGCATAGGATATCTTTTCGTCGCAAAAGCCTACGTTGATCGCAAGTCCCCAATAAACATCATGACTAGCATGTACTATAATTGGGTAATGAAAAAACCTATCCCAAATAGGCAAGCCCCAATGATCCTAGAGTTAGATGTAATTTCTTGGGTAGAGTTAAGGGATTGCCCGTCTATGTAGGTAGCTTCACGTATCTTACGGATTTCGTGATTGTGGAAGATATTAGTACGGCTATAGATCCTAGCTTGTCCCATGTAGTTCTAGGAAAGCCTTTCATAGATAGCTCTGGAATGACTTATGATCCGTCGTTAGGGATAGTTAGATTCAAGGAAGAGACCGATGACATCACTTACCAAATACCATTTAAGATTGAGAAATTCTCATCACTATCCAATAATGAGAAGGAACTTAAGCTATCGGTCTACTATAGGAATGAGGAGGATAAGAGGAGAGGAGTAGACTATGTGATGAGTAAGATATTTGGGTTCTATAAAGAATGAGTGAAACTAGGTACGGAATATAGAACCAATTGGGGGCAAGATGACTTCTTAGAAATATGCACAATAGGGCATAATTATGCTATGGAAAATCCCAATAGAAACCATCATGAGGAAGAAGATGACGGTAAAGAAGTCACGTAGGAGCACAACTTCGAGTCTAGCTACAAGACTCATAAATAAAGAAAAGCGCTTCGTGGGAGGCAACTCATGCTTAATTGTTTGCTTGTTTGTTTTTCAATTTGTATGTTTATATATCTTTTTTATTGTTGTTTATTCTCATGTTAGACTTTGTGAAAATGCTTTATATTGTTTTTAACATCGTCTTAATTGCATATAAAGGTATTTTACAAAAAGATAAGTGTAGGGAAGATCATATAAGTTTTTAAGAACATGAACATGAGATTAAAAATCATTGAAATTGATGTATTTGTGTATTTGTTAGAGTCAAATGCTTGTATCGAGTCATAATGGATGTTTTGCAGAAATTTTTCCAGGTATTAATGAGGAATTGTTTCCAAATTTTTTCCAGAAAAACGTAGCAGACCAGTTTTTGTCAGGACAACCTAACGGCATCAGGATTAACACCTGACGATGTCAGGCAAGTAGAAACAAAATATCAATTTCGTTTTTTGTGTAATTTATAATTTTTGGAAATTTCTAATTCTTAATTTTCCAGAAAAACTGCAAATATTCATTCCACAAGCATTATATCTTACTTGCTTTCTAGTGTCGTTATATGTCATATATAGTTTTACCGCTGATTTTACGCGAAGGTTTTGTTTGTTTTCTTATAAGTATGCAGGTTATATTGGACAAGAAGAAGAAACATATATTGGACGAAGCTTATTACTTATGCATTCTTCTTGGAGGAGGATTTAACCGCAACTTCACACATATCCTACCGAGGTAATCAGGGGAGCATTAGTTTCTATTTCTTACTTACCTTCCTTTATCATAACTTTGATGCTTTCGAGGAACATTGGGGACAATGTTCAGTTTAAGTGTAGGGAGGGAGAATAACGAGAACTTAGAAACTATTCAATCACTTGATTATTTGTCTTATCCTTGGTAATTTATGTAACAAACCATGAGAAATATTTGTTAGAGCAATAGCACCAAATTTAAAATTTTTATGACATTTACGAGCTAAACTTTAGTCTTAATAAAGCGTCTCACGGATAGGAATTATATGACTAGCACAAAAACCGTATACCACTCAAATTCCACCCCAAAATTGTGAGGTTTGCCCCTAGATTTTTAGGAATAAAAGCATTCATCTTTAATGCTTAGTGAGTGTATCGGTAGTATAATAGATTCTAGAACTTGTTTTGTGATGCATTTCGAAATCGCTAGTGAGACTACACTTGTGTAGTTAGGAGTAACTAAATGATAAAAGGCATTAGGATAACCTTTATTTGAAACATGTATTATAATTACATCTTCCAGATCGGTTGAGTAATTACCCCCATACCCTTGCGATGTACTCACCTTTAGTACACGATACCCCTAGTTAACCCCTCAGAGCCTATCCTTTTCGTGGTTCTCATGATGTTTCGGTTTTACGGAATATCAATGAAGAGCATTGTTTACAATCCACCCCCAAATGTTACACCCAAATCGCCTTAGCCTACCTTGTATGCACTCATCTTTAGTGCATTATTGTTATCACTATTAAAACCTTAGTTCAATTATCTAGTTACTTGCATGGTTGCTAAGTCGAGTCATATCTTTTGTATACAGTTTTGGGACGATTGGGACTCATGGGTAAAAGTAATATTTTATGGAGTAACGGGAAAGAACGATAAATTTAAATTCCCTTTGTCTACGTACCTAAATACTCCAAGTGTTTTGATCTTTTCAAATCAGGTCAATTAGTATTAGTTAAATAAAAACTCAAGTGTAGGGATGCTCCTATAAATCACTTATATTTTGATGTTATCATAGAGGATGGTAGAGTAAAAAGGTATGAAAAAAAAAGTTGAAAAAAAAGAAAAAAGAAAAGAAACGGGCTACCATCCTACATCTATCTTTATGTTTATGTTTTTAAGTACATGTTTGTATTTTGTTTCAAGTTATCTAGTGTTAGTGAGTCGAGTCTTGGCGTAGCAACGCCACGCTTTACATGCTTGTAACATAAGATTTTTGACTTGCCACCACTAAATATCCCCTATCCAACAAAACCCTTTACTTCCCTACCCTAAGCCTAACGTTACAACCCTTGTAAGGACCTCTTAGATAGTTATTCCTAAGTGTTTACGCCAAAGCGGTGGAGGTTTGATCTATTCTATAGCTCTCAAGCTTATGGTAATCTATGTACTATGCAAGTAATGAGCGTTTATCTTCCATTTCCATTCATATTATATTTCATATAAACTCGAGAGATGAGAGAATCCAAACACCAATTGTGAGGTGCTAGTGTATAATTTTCGTGCTTGTTATGATTATTGTGACACTTGTACTTGTTGTAAACTATTTTAAACCAATGGTTCATTCCCTCTAACTTATAAATTGATTGGCCAAAAGAACATTTGCTTGAGGATAAGAAAATTCCAAGTGTAAGGATATTTGATAAGTATTTAAAACATACGTTTTTAGGGGGTCATTTAAGCCATAAATTCACACATTTTATATCCGTTACTGCTAAAAATCGTTCTTTATCACATTTTAGATATTTTGGAAGCAAAATGTTGGAATGAAGCACATTTGGACGAAAAGGAGCAAAAACATGAAGAAAATGGCAAAGTCAAGATCAAAGGCACTCCAGCACACCTGACAGCGGAATTTCTGGTCCTAAAGCCTGACGGCGTCACGCCTAAACTATGGAAGACGTCACTCACAACTTTCACACCAGACGCCCAAGATCCAAGATTCAGACGATATCGCTACTGAAGACTGATGGCGTCACACATCTCAATTGACGACGTCCCAACGAGGACTTGGCCCAAACGAAACCCTAATGACGGCGACCTGATGGCGTCATTAGCAAAAGGTGACGCCGTCACCATTCTAAATCTATATATAGAATTCGATTTTTTTTGTATTTGAAAAGGGTAGAATTTTGGAGAGCAAACTCTAACTTAGTTGTATTCCAACTTGAACAGTATTCTAGGGTCCCATACCCTATTTTACACCACAAGATAAGTTTGTTTATCCAATATATCATTATTTCTACCCCATGTTCAATTAATTGTGTGTATGATTGCTTGTTTAAAATGTCTAGCTAAATTACTCTTGTGTTTGCTTAGATCTATGAAACCTAGTTATTGATTGTTGTTAGGTTGTCTCTTATCTTAATTGGTAGACGCTAGAGTAAGGAAAACTAGCTTCTTCTTTCATTGTTGCGAGCTTGAATGTCCTAAATAGCAAAAAGCCTTTGCCATTCGTTGTGTTTATTGCGTGAATTGTAGCTTTAGGATAGTAGTGTATTTGGGGGAGATGCTATTTCACTTGCCGATCCCGGGTATTCTAAAGGAGAGTTACAATTCATAGAACTAGAGAATTAGGACCGCCCTACGACTAACCGGAATATAACGCACCAACTAAGATAAAGGAAGTGACAATTCAATCGACCAATAAAAGATAACTATGGAGTAATATCATCTAAGTGAACACATCTTTAATCATCATACGAGCACACCTCAATTAGCATAATCTATCCATAGTTAATTAGATAATTAGATAATTAGTTAAAGTAGTGAAATCGGTAGAAGTATCACCCCCAATCATATACCCTGAGATTTTTACCCTTGCTTTAAAAAGGAACATAAAAAAGACTAAAAAGAATCTTCCTCAACCCCACCTTCTCATCATATATCTCTTTCTAGCATTCATATTCCCCTAGAGAACGAAATCAATCCCCGAGGCTTACCCCATACTACACTACAACGATTAGGTTCACTGCCTAGAGGGTTGAAAAGCTTGCTCGTAGAAAGGGAAGTTTTCTCAACCCTAAACCCAGTCATCAGCCTGTCTTTTGTGACAACCACAAAAGTGGACCAACGAAGACTGTGTCAATAGTACTTCCGAATTTCAGAAAGATCTGGTATGCTTTCTCTTAAACTTCTTATAAAGGCTGTGTAGCCAGTTAAAGTGATAGATAAGTGAGAGATGGTCCTGGTCAGGCAAATCTTTTATCCAGAAATGGAATTACCAATACAAAAAACAAGCCAAATGTAACGTTACAAATGTGTCGCTAAAACAACCTGCTTTAGGTTGCAACCTTCAGATATGCAACTATACCACCATATTTTAACATTGTTAAGGCTATGATGAATTCTAATGGGTCTTTTGATGCATAAGTTGTCCATATCTTGGCTTGGCAACCACTTAAAGTTGCAGCCATGGTGGACAACCCACTTCTTAACATCTGCTACCCTATCTGAGCCTGTCTTGATATGTATCAGATTTTATGAAGATATGATTTTCATTGCATTCAATTTAAGGTGATAACATTTAAGGTGATAGCAACGCGCGGGCATATATACTCGTTTTTGACATAATTTAAATCAGGTTTTTAGTCTTGATACATAAACAAAATAGTTTGTGACTGAGCCTTGTAACGGCCCATTATATTTCCATACCGTTACCCCATGGCCAATATGTTCGAGGCCCACATTTAGTTTTAATTATTTTTTTGGTTTTTATTTTAGTTTTAATTTGAAACGAGGGAGAGGGGCCCACCGCGTTGAGGCGGGGGTGTGTAACGACATTTTTTCATCGTTGTACTAAAGCAGATAGATTATAGCACAAAGGCTGATACATGAATTATGGTTGTTTACAAAAAAAAGAATGGTTTAAACCTACTTCCTTTTCACCTGCAAAGTTACAGCCTAACAGTTAGATGCTAGAGGTATCGTACATACTGCAATACATTTGTCCTAGAGCACACACAATCACATGGTCCGAAAGCATTATATTCTGCAGGGGGTCCTACAAAATGAAAGCAAAGTGCATTAGGAACCGACATGTCGTAATCGAAGGTGACTTTGTAAAATACCAGAACCGACTGGGCTATTCCGTATAACGTACCTGTACGTGTAGGTAATGTTCTTGATGACCTTTCGTTACTCCCTTGTTGATGTTCCTGTTGTGGACGTATTTGAGCCTGCCCGGTTCTTATTAACGATGGTATATCACCGAGTACTGGCATACCTACGATGCCAATTATTGGAAAGGTTTGGTATAGATCCATTTGATACTACACTGATATTTTCCAATCTATGTTCACCCCCGACTTGTTTGTAACGAACAAATAAATAGGGTAGTTACAAAGATGCAACATAGACAATCAACAACCTCTAAACTACCTGTGCGGGCAGATGTTGCGCAGCCTTTCGCAGTGCGTTTTTTCAAGGCAACACTTGCAGCATCATTGTATGGTCCCCGCTAGTTATTACTGGAAATTCATTCTTCATGTCTGGTATGCCTACACCAATAGTAAGATAAAAAAAACTTAATAGGAATTTATGCTAGTCTAAAAGTGATTTCCAAACAGCTGGATCACAGGTTTGGACACCTGGCAACAAATGATAAGGATTTAAAAGGTACACTTTTGAGGGGTCATTTCAGCCCTTAATCGATCACTTTTGTATCCGTTACTACTTAATTTCGTTCCTTTTTCACTTTTTAGGTCTCTTGAAGGCAAATTGCTGGAATGACACTTATTCGGACGAAAAGGCGGGAATATATGAAGAAAATGGCCAAAGTCAAGAATCAAGACACTCAAGCTGCTGGAACTAAAGGGGACGGCGTCACTGCCTAATAGTGACGCCTTCGCGACACACCTTGAGATGACTCAGAGATCAAATTGCTAATTTGCACTTGACGGCATCAGTTTTAAAAGAGTAGGGCGTCACAACTCAGACGGCCTAGATTTGGATCCCGTCAGAAGATGAAGCCGACGGCGTCACAAGCATAAGGTGACGCCGTCACAACATTGACGTGGCCAAGACGAAAACCAAATGGCGGCGACCTGACGGCGTCACAATTAAAGAGTTACGCAGTCGCATATTGTAACTCTATCTATAGAATTCGGATTTTCAGTATTTTAGAGAGGTAGTTTTTGTGGAGTAAAACCTAAACCGAACCTAGGCTGTCTTGGGCAGTATCTTAGGGTTCCATACCCTATTTTACAACAAGATAAGTGATTTACTTCATTAATTCAATTATGTCTTCAATTGTTTGTGTGTATGCTTGCATGTTTTCCATGTCCAGCTAATTTACTTGTGTGTTTGCCTAGATTTATAAAACCTAGGTATTGAATATTGATTGGTTGTCTCTTATCTTAATTGTGATTGACCTAGAATTGCGATAGGTCATTCATTGTGTTTTTAATGCTTGAGTAATCTTTGTGAACATTAGTTTATAATCACCTAGAGTTATTGTAGTCTAAACATCCAAAGATAACCTTAGAGTTAGTTTATGAATCCTAAAGATTTAGTAGGAGATAACCTTAAGGTAGTCTCAAAGAGTTAGGGAAAAACGCATACCCTACGACCTTAGAAGACACAACGCGTTAAGAATAAGGACGTGACAATTCAACCATCAATAGGAGATAACTAGGGAGTAATAGCATCTAGGTAAACACATTTTTAATCATCATAAGAGCACACAACAATAGACATATACTACACTCACCTTAGTTTAGTTAATTAGATAATTAGATTAGTAGAGTAATCGGTAGAAATACCACCCCCCAAATCCAATACCCCGAGATTTGTACCTTTCAATTTTCTAAAAAATATAAAAAAGATAAAAAAAATAATCTTACTCAACCCCAACCTTAGCGTAGTAATTTCTCACTAGCATTCTTATTCCCATAGAGAACGATATCAATTCCCGAGGCTTACCCTAATACTACACTACAACGATTAGGTTCACTGCCTAGTGTGTTGAAAAACTTGCTCGACGAAAAGGAAGTTCCTTTGACCCCGAACGTGCATTGTACGCGTATCAAGTTTTTGGCGCCACTGCCGGGGAATAGAATAGCTAGTTAGATTTCCACCTCGTTTAGGTTCCCTTGCTTGATTCCTATCAAGTAAGCTTTTTTCTCATTTTTTAGCTTCCTAGTAGTCTATCCCCCTTCTTCGTGACCTTTGTTAGTAACCCCATCACTTTTCATCATGAAAGGTGATAACCCACCAAACAACAACCTACCACTTGATCCCATTTTTGCCAACCAACTCTGAGCTCGTATTGTTAGTGAAATTGGAGAGCTTAGGAAATTGAATAGGATAATTGAAAATGCACTTGAGGAAGCCCTTATGGAATCCACTGGCACTCTAGACAGTAATTCAACTTCAAGTGATTTAGATGATGAGTTAAAAGAAGGAGATTATAAGGTATTAGAAGTTATGGAAGTATGTAAGGAGAAGGAAGAACTTAGGGAGTATTTCGATTCATACCCTAATGGGAAGGAAACCGCCTATCACTATAACGTAGTTAACTTCCCGCATCCACCTTTCGAGCCTTGCATTAGAAGTGGTGAACCTAAAAATATTAAGATACCGTGCATGATTGGATACCTATATAGGGATCACACTTACATTGACTATAAGGCACCCATGAACATAGTGTCTAGGCTCTACTACAATTGGATCATGAGCAAAAAGTTAGGACCTATGAGGGACCCCTTTCACCCTAGGAAAGTGAGTAACTATGTTGGGAGGGCCAAAGGATTGCATGTCTTCGTAGGTAACTTCACATATAAGTGTGATTTCATGATCTTGGAGGATGTTAAGGGCATCATTGATGGGTTTTTAAGAGATGTGATACTTGGGAGACCATTTATTGAGGAATCTAAGATGGTTTATGATCAAGAGGAAGGAATAGCCAAGTTCTCAAACGGGATCGAATGTGTAAGTATATAATGCCCTAAAAAAATAAGAAGTTTGAGGGTATTGATGATCTAGATGTAGACAACATTCCGACATTTGAAGTAGATTGGGAGAACAAGGTTCACTACACCGCTTGTCTAGAGTTAGGCCCTGAGTATTTTTGTGATGAGAGAAGAGTGAAAGAAACCGAATAGACCAGTAAGATTAAAGGAACGTAGGGGCACGACTTCGAGTCCAGCTACAAGACTCATAAATAAAGAAAAGCGCTTCGTGGGAGGCAACCCATGCTTAATTGTTTGCTTGTTTGTGTGTCGTATATCTTTTATTGATTGTTTATTCTCATGTTTGAATTTGTAAAAATGCTTTATTTTGTCTTTAACCTCGTCTTAATTACATATAAAGGTATTTTACAAAAGGAATAAGTGTAGGGAGGATTACACACGTTTACCAAAAGAACATGAACATGAGAATTACGATTATTAAAAAGATATACATGTGTGTTTGTTCGAGTCAAATGCTTGTATCGAGTTATAATGGATGTTTTGCAGGAAACTTTTCCAGATTCTAAAGATATAAATTTTCCAGAAAATCGTAGACCAGTTTTTGTCAGGATAACCTGACGGCGTCAGGGTCGCAACCAGACGGCGCCAGGAGGTGTAGAAACAGCTTGCTACTTTTTCTCGTTTTCTGAGCTACTTATAAATTTTTGGAATTTTCCAGGTCTTAATTTTCCAGAAAATCTGTAAACATCCATTCCACAAGCATTATATCCTAGTTTAGTAGAGTCATATATATATTGTTACCGCCGATTTTACGCGAAGGTTTCGTTTGTTTTCTTCAAGTGTGCAGGTTTTATTTATCAAGAAGAAGATACATAAGATTGGAAGGAGCTTTTATCGCATACATTCTTCTTGGAAAAGATTTAACCACTACTTCACACGGATCCTACCGAGCTAATCATGGGAGTATTTGTCTCTCATTTTTAATTACCTTCTATTATCATAACTTTGATACTTTCGGGGAACATTGGGGACAATGTTCAGTTTAAGTGTAGGGAGGGAAAATAAAACGGAAACTTTGAAACTCTGCTTATCCTTGACTATTTTCCTTGTCTAATTTCAATTGTGTAATAAACCATGAGAAATATCGGTTAGGGTAATTTTGGCACCAAATTTAAAATTTTTCATGACATGTAGGAGTGGGCCATTAGTCTAAATAAAGCGCCTCATGGATAGGAAATTATATGACTAGCACAAAACCCTTTACCACTTATATTCCACCCAAAATGTGAGGATCGCCCTTAGATTTATAGGAATTAAAGCATTCTACTTTAATGCTTCGAGTTTGTACTGTGACAACTCGTATTTTCAGGTCATATTTCAAAACATTATTCATGCTTCATCATTTATCATTTATCGTAAACTAGGTTTACGAGCATCAAATTCACATAACCGTAATGGTTTAGCTGTGAATTCATGAACATTTCATCAAGGACATTTCATATAGGCTAGGTTTAGTCTACATTTCATTGGCATCATTATCATCATATTAATTTATGCATGGTTTTGCATTTTTCATTAAACGTTTATTTTCCTAGTAAATAAACGCTATCGCGTAAACATTATTTTGAACATTTGATCCAACACTTCCAAAAATATTTCTAATATATTTTTATACTCATTTTAAGACTATAAAAATTATATTATTAATTTACCCGATGTTTTCAATTTATTTCGTATATAAATTGTTATATTTATATAATTACGACAGTTTTCTTAAAAACTACACGATAATTATTATTTCACTCAAATTTTGCAAGAAATGTATTTTTATAATTTTTATGACCTCAATATATTTTATCTTGACCCGTTAAAATTTATTTTTATCTAACGCTACCCTAAATACTCAAATATGTATACAAGTTACCAATTATCCCTAAACAATTACACCTTTACTCTACACTTATACATTTAATAGTATACAAAATGCATCTACTCTTTTTATTTATTAAGTGTGTCGACACAATGGATGACTCAACCATGTGACTACTAAATATCTTAGACATACATATACTTTCATACATATTATCATGTTTACATAACAACACACATACATAATATCTAGAGTGAAAAGATCATAAGCTCTCTTCTTCCTCTCTTCACCATTAAACCGGCCACACCAAGGGATCATGAAGAATTCACCAAAAATTTTCTAGACAAGGTTTTAACACTCTAGTCTCACTCTTTATTAAGGTTTTGCAATAAAAACCTAGGGTGATTAGGAAAAATCCTTTGTTCTTATAACCTCATCAAGTAACTAGTAAGCATCCATAATCATGTTTATATTTCATATTCATTGTTATATTCACTTCATCATATTTGAGAAAACATGCAAGTCTCATGAGGTTTATATCACTTTTTACATGATTTTAAGAGTTATATATATATTTGTCATCCTATAATTACTCCTTGTTATAAATCACTCTTGGTGATGTCTAGGAACCCATGACACCCTAAGAAGGTGTATGGTAGGATTAGAATAGCTTCGGAGTTGTTTTGAATTGGTTAGAATAGGTTTTGCGCGATAAAAACTCATTTCGACAAGTCTAATTAAGGGTCTGTCCTTATTTTAAAAATCTGGAAAATCCGACAGTAAGCAAAGTATTTTGGGCTAGATATTCAGAATATATACTTTAAAACGAAAACGTGGCCGCTTGAACGGGTTAAAACGGAGCTATAACGAAGAAGTTATGAATTTTTGAAGTTTGACGACGAAAACTAATTATTCCAGAAAATTCAGCAAGCTGTCTCGACTTTTTACGAATAAAAAATGAGTCTTAAGCGTTGTTAAATGTGTCGACTTATCAAAAATATATTAGTATATGTTATCACGATTCCGTGGATATATAAAACGTAGAAAACGGACTTATAACGACAAAGTTATTCACATTTTACAAAGTTGTCGTAACTTTATTCTATTAGCAAAATTAATATAATTTCTATTAAACACATACTACGGCAACGAGGGACCATGTTGAAGGTCGTTTTTAACAATGACGAGGTACTTTTTATAAAGTGATGTCTTCTAGTAAAAGTAAGTTTGCCTAGCCTATTTTCCAAAATGTCAAACCACTTGTCAAGCGGAGTTGTAACGAGTAAAATACGGTCACTTAAACTTTGCCGGAAAACCATCCTTAAACTATATTTTGGGACACAAGTACCATACTTTAGCTATATTTTTCTCTATGATCGGAACCTCTATGACGAAAACTTAAACACTAAAACTTTGATATAATGATACAAGCTTCCCAAAACCGTTGAGTTTGTTTCTTAACACTCGACGTACACCATTTTACGACTAGCTTTTCAAGGCCGTTTAGTCACTTTCATGAAAATATTTCAACAACATTATTTTACGACGAAAAGTTATAATTTCATAATAAATCACTAAATGATTATCGTCGGATATCATTTCAACGTAAATACATTTGGAGTAATTTAAAAATGGTCAAGACGTTAAAAGATTATTTCTCGACGAGAAATATTATTTTCACAAATTCATAAGTGGTATAGATATCATCCGAATTGCATGCATAACATTACATCATGACTTATTACATATCATATCATTCATAATAGGTCAAGTTTAGAGATTCACGCTACATTTCGGTGTATCCACTTTTGTCATTATAATCATTGCAACAGGTGAGTTCCATAGCCCCATTTTCAATTGTTTTAATGCTTTTATTAAACTCTTTGGGGGAGATACATGCTCATCAACTTTTATGACATTTTTTATTGTTTGCAACTATATGTTTATCTGAACTGAATGTTTAGTCATATTTTATATCATAAATCATGGAACTAAAGGTCTTGGGATTATCATGGAACTAAAGGTCTTGGGATTATTATTGAGCTAAAGGTCTTGGGATTATTATTGAGCTAAAGGTCTTGGGATTTTTATTGAGCTAAAGGTCTTGGGATTATTTGAAACAACACTCATATGTGTTAAATCAATTGATTATTGATACATTAAGTAATGTACTGTTGTGTGAATTAATTTGACATCATGCATTTGAACATAAACTATACATATTTTGGCAATGGGTTGTAAACACACAGGTTGCAAGTTTTGTATGGGCGGAACTTGGAACTGAGTGGATTTGCAATGCCTTTGCTGCATAAACGATTTTGGAAAGGTTTTTCATTTCAACGCAAACTCTATGAACTCACTCAACCTTTGTGTTGACACTTTTTAGCATGTTTTATCTCAGGTATCTAAGGCATTCACTTCATGGCATGCATGTGGACATATCATAGAGTCGTGGTGACGACGCGTCACACATGGGATTTATGCATTTTAAAACATCGTTTGGCTTGTAACAAACTTATTTCCGCACAAGTTAATTTCATTTGGGACCTACACTTTGTAAACTCTGATTATTTTATTAAATCAAACGATGTGTTTTCCAAACGACACTTTAGGTCGTTCAATATATCTGTAACTGTGATGCTATGACAGTCAATCCCCAGGAATTCCATTCCGCTGCAAAACAGGTAATTTGGGGGTGTGACAGATTGGCATCAGAGCTTCAGTTATAGAGAACTAGGTTGCATCATTGACCCTAGACTATAACTACATCATTATAGCATCTTATCATTTCATCATAAGTGCATGTTCACTTTACATGCGGTTTATACGTACATTTTTCGAGTTATTTACTTTC
The DNA here is from genome assembly GCA_910596185.1 of Chrysanthemum makinoi. Taxonomy (NCBI): domain Eukaryota; kingdom Viridiplantae; phylum Streptophyta; class Magnoliopsida; order Asterales; family Asteraceae; genus Chrysanthemum; species Chrysanthemum makinoi. The sequence continues at coordinate 101,821,246 of OU343223.1, read as the reverse complement.
ATTTCAAATCGATTGTCACATAGATGCCTTTAAATAACCATCCCATTATCATTTCCTCCTACTCCAATGTGGAGAATGCTTTGTCATTCCCTATCGCAATTTTTATATCAGCTGATTCATCACCGATAACGTCGAATGTCGAGATAAACCTTTAAGTAGGGCGAAGTCACTTTCACTCCTTTGTTTCACCACTAACATGTCGAGTTACACGTTATTCACACATTAAGTCACTAGACCATCATACATTTGAAGCACTTACGACACCTCATAACCCATCTTTTGGGAACCCGTCGATTATTTTGAAAAGTAACCTCAAACTTATCACTTCACATCACATCTCTTTAGAGAGCTTATTCTTAACATAGGACTTTGCTACGTCTCACCTTTCCTCTTATCTTGAAGAGTTATGGCACCGAAGAAAGCTGCACCAGAAATGACACCAGCTGCTATCCAAAGGTATATAGAGGATAGTATAGCCGAGGAACTAAGGAAAGAACGAGCAACGGTAGCTGCTGCTGCTGAGGCCACGGCTGCTGCTGAAGCTGCTAGACTTGTTGCTGCTACAGGAGCTGCAGGAGGATCTGGAGTTCGAAATTGTACATACAAGGACTTTAAGAACTGTGATCCTACAAAGTTCAAAGGCACAGAAGGAGCCACTGCTATGGTTCGATGGTTTGAGAAGATGGAGTCTGTGTTTCTTCTATGCAATTGCCCAGATGACTACAAGGTGAAGTTTGCCACTGGTATACTCTTAGATGGCGCAATGTCATGGTGGAATTCGTATGCGCAACCTATTGGTATCGAAAATGCTTACAAGCTCACGTGGGATCAATTCAAGATGTTGTTGACAAAGAAGTATTGTCCACGCACAGAGGTGAAGAAATTAGAAACGGAATTTTATGAGTTAGTGACTATTGGTTATGACATCGAGACCTACATTAGGAGGTTTCAAGAATTGGCTGCACTATGTCCATCAATGGTTTTGGACAATGAGAAACTACTGGAAAATTTCATTGGAGGACTTCCACAATGTATTCAAGGAGATGTAACTTCTTCCGATCCACAAACAATTGAAGAGACTATCAGGATAACTCAAAAACTCATGGCTCAAGTCGTGAAAGGGGAAAACATTATCAACAATAATCGTAACAACAACCACAACAACCAAACTAGCAACAAAAAAAGGAAATGGGAAAATGACCAGGGAGGTTATGATAACGACAACCAAAACCGTAACACTAATCATCATCAACAACAGAATAGTAGGCAAGAAACCGCAATGGTTTATGTTGCTGCATCAATAGAAGGCAGAGGTTATGCTGGAACCTACCCACTATGTAATCGATGTAAGTATCATCACACGGGTCTTTGTCCTGCTAAGTGCTACAAGTGTCAAAAACTAGGACACCATGCCAGGAATTGTAGAGGCAAGACCATAGTTACATGTTACGAATGCGGGGAGCAAGGACACTATCGGAATCAATGTCCTCAAAACCAAGTTCAACAAGTTGAAGGTGCTCATGGGAATGCATACATGTTAGAAAGAGGAGAAGCTCGTCATGGTCTCAACAATGCGGAAGACTGAAGAAGTTCGGAAACTAACAGTCTTATTTTTCCTTATGTACTATGTCGTACTAAGTTTATGTCTTTCATCGTATTCGGATCTTATGAATTAAGATGTACTACTTTTGATAAACCACTCGTTGTAAAATATTCTCATTAAGCATACTTTCTTTTCCTTCTGATTCGTTATCACTTACAAGGTTTAGATCTCTGTAAACATCGAGAGTTATAACAACTAAACCGAACGTCACATTATCTTTCCATAATTATACATAGCCTAGCTAACTATGTCTAGTTCTGGAGGGATATCGTTCCTTAATTATACATAGCCTAGCTAACTATGTCTAATTCTGGAGGGATCATGTTATGTTGGGAGCAGTTATTTATAAGTCTTAGTGCAAGCAGGGTTTTCACATATTCATAAAAGTCAAAGTGTTATTCATGGGAGATTCATCCAATATTTTCTTTTCAATGATGTTTTGTACGCTCTAAATTATCGATAACCGTAACGACACCTCTTCATGTTTTTTTCCTTTTTATTCATCACAAACTCAAATTCGATAGACTAACTTGAACTGAATTCAGGGACTGAATTCCTTTTTGGTTGGGCGAATGTGACAACTCGTATTTTCAGGTCATATTTCAAAACATTATTCATGCTTCATCATTTATCATTTATCGTAAACTAGGTTTACGAGCATCAAATTCACGTAACCGTAATGGTTTAGCTGTGAATTCATGAACATTTCATCAAGGACATTTCATATAGGTTAGGTTTAGTCTGCATTTCATTGGCATCATTATCATCATATTAATTTATGCATGGTTTTGCATTTTTCATTAAACGTTTATTTTCCTAGTAAATAAACGCTATCGCGTAAACATTATTTTGAACATTTGATCCAACACTTCCAAAAATATTTCTAATATATTTTTATACTCATTTTAAGACTATAAAAATTATATTATTAATTTACCCGATGTTTTCAATTTATTTCGTATATAAATTGTTATATTTATATAATTACGACGGTTTTCTTAAAAACTACACGATAATTATTATTTCACTCAAATTTTGCAAGAAATGTATTTTTATAATTTTTATGACCTCAATATATTTTATCTTGACCCGTTAAAATTTATTTTTATCTAACGCTACCCTAAATACTCAAATATGTATACAAGTTACCAATTATCCCTAAACAATTACACATTTACTCTACACTTATACATTTAATAGTATACAAAATGCATCTACTCTTTTTATTTATTAAGTGTGTCGACACAATGGATGACTCAACCATGTGACTACTAAATATCTTAGACATACATATACTTTCATACATATTATCATGTTTACATAACAACACACATACATAATATCTAGAGTGAAAAGATCATAAGCTCTCTTCTTCCTCTCTTCACCATTAAACCGGCCACACCAAGGGATCATGAAGAATTCACCAAAAATTTTCTAGACAAGGTTTTAACACTCTAGTCTCACTCTTTATTAAGGTTTTGCAATAAAAACCTAGGGTGATTAGGAAAAATCCTTTGTTCTTATAACCTCATCAAGTAACTAGTAAGCATCCATAATCATGTTTATATTTCATATTCATTGTTATATTCACTTCATCATATTTGAGAAAACATGCAAGTCTCATGAGGTTTATACCACTTTTTACATGATTTTAAGAGTTATATATATATTTGTCATCCTATAATTACTCCTTGTTATAAATCACTCTTGGTGATGTCTAGGAACCCATGACACCCTAAGAAGGTGTATGGTAGGATTAGAATAGCTTCGGAGTTGTTTTGAATTGGTTAGAATAGGTTTTGCGCGATAAAAACTCATTTCGACAAGTCTAATTAAGGGTCTGTCCTTATTTTAAAAATCTGGAAAATCCGACAGTAAGCAAAGTATTTTGGGCTAGATATTCAGAATATATACTTTAAAACGAAAACGTGGCCGCTTGAACGGGTTAAAACGGAGCTATAACGAAGAAGTTATGAATTTTTGAAGTTTGACGACGAAAACTAATTATTCCAGAAAATTCAGCAAGCTGTCTCGACTTTTTACGAATCAAAAATGAGTCTTAAGCGTTGTTAAATGTGTCGACTTATCAAAAATATATTAGTATATGTTATCACGATTCCGTGGATATATAAAACGTAGAAAACGGACTTATAACGACAAAATTATTCACATTTTACAAAGTTGTCGTAACTTTATTCTATTAGCAAAATTAATATAATTTCTATTAAACACATACTACGGCAACGAGGGACCATGTTGAAGGTCGTTTTTAACAATGACGAAGTACTTTTTATAAAGTGATGTCTTCTAGTAAAAGTAAGTTTGCCTAGCCTATTTTCCAAAATGTCAAACCACTTGTCAAGCGGAGTTGTAACGAGTAAAATACGGTCACTTAAACTTTGCCGGAAAACCATCCTTAAACTATATTTTGGGACACAAGTACCATACTTTAGCTATATTTTTCTCTATGATCGGAACCTCTATGACGAAAACTTAAACACTAAAACTTTGAGATAATGATACAAGCTTCCCAAAACCGTTGAGTTTGTTTCTTAACACTCGACGTACACCATTTTACGACTAGCTTTTCAAGGCCGTTTAGTCACTTTCATGAAAATATTTCCACAACATTATTTTACGACGAAAAGTTATAATTTCATAATAAATCACTAAATGATTATCGTCGGATATCATTTCAACGTAAATACATTTGGAGTAATTTAAAAATGGTCAAGACGTTAAAAGATTATTTCTCGACGAGAAATATTATTTTCACAAATTCATAAGTGGTATAGATATCATCCGAATTGCATGCATAACATTACATCATGACTTATTACATATCATATCATTCATAATAGGTCAAGTTTAGAGATTCACGCTACATTTCGGTGTATCCACTTTTGTCATTATAATCATTGCAACAGGTGAGTTCCATAGCCCCATTTTCAATTGTTTTAATGCTTTTATTAAACTCTTTGGGGGAGATACATGCTCATCAACTTTTATGACATTTTTTATTGTTTGCAACTATATGTTTATCTGAACTGAATGTTTAGTCATATTTTATATCATAAATCATGGAACTAAAGGTCTTGGGATTATCATGGAACTAAAGGTCTTGGGATTATTATTGAGCTAAAGGTCTTGGGATTATTATTGAGCTAAAGGTCTTGGGATTATTATTGAGCTAAAGGTCTTGGGATTATTTGAAACAACACTCATATGTGTTATATCAATTGATTATTGATACATTAAGTAATGTACTGTTATGTGAATTAATTTGACATCATGCATTTGAACATAAACTATACATATTTTGGCAATGGGTTGTAAACACACAGGTTGCAAGTTTTGTATGGGCGGAACTTGGAACTGAGTGGATTTGCAATGCCTTTGCTGCATAAATGATTTTGGAAAGGTTTTTCATTTCAACGCAAACTCTATGAACTCACTCAACCTTTGTGTTGACACTTTTTAGCATGTTTTATCTCAGGTATCTAAGGACTTCATGGCATGCATGTGGACATATCATAGAGTCGTGGTGATGACGCGTCACACATGGGATTTATGCATTTTAAAACATCGTTTGGCTTGTAACAAACTTATTTCCGCACAAGTTAATTTCATTTGGGACCTACACTTTGTAAACTCTGATTATTTTATTAAATCAAACGATGTGATTTCCAAACGACACTTTAGGTCGTTCAATATATCTGTAACAGTGATGCTATGACAGTCAATCCCCAGGAATTCCATTCCGCTGCAAAACAGGTAATTTGGGGGTGTGACATGTACCAGTAGTATAATAGATTCTAGAACTTGTTTTGTGATGCATTCCGAGATCGCTAGTGAGACTACACTTGTGTAGTTATGAATAACTAAATGATAAGAGGCATTAGGATAACCCTTGTTAGATACAAGTATTATAATTACTTCTTCCACATAGGTTGAGTAATTCCCCCATACCCTTGCGTTGTACTCATCTTTAGTACACGATACCCCTAGTTAACCCCTCAGAGCCTATCCTTTTCACGGTTCTCGTGATTTTTCGGTTTTTCGGAATATCAATGAAGAGCATTGTTTACACTCCACCCCCCAAATGTACACCCAAATCGCCTTAGCCTACCTTGTATGCACTCACTTTTAGTGCATTATTGTTATCATACTAAACCCTTAGTTCAATTATCAAGTTGCTTGCATAAGTTGCTAAGTCGAGTCATATCCTTTGTATACAGTTTTGGGACGATTGGGACTCATGGGAAAAGTTAAATTTTATGAAATGACGGGAAGGAACGTTAAATTCGAATTCCCTTTATTTGCGTAATAATGTACTCCAAGTGTTTTAATCTTTTCAATTCGGGTCAAATTAGTGTTAGAGAAATAAAAACTCAAGTGTAGGGATATGCCTATAAATCCTTATTATTTTGATGTTATCGTAGAGGATGGTAGAGTAAAAGTGTATGAAAAACAATAGAAAAAAGAGAAAAACAAAAAAATAGAGTGTTAAAAAAGAAAAAAAATGAAAAAAACATACGGGCTACCATCCTACATCTATCTTTAAATTTATGTTTGTTTAATTAAAAGTTGTCTAGAGTTTAGAGTGTCGAGTCTTGGCTTAGCAACGTCATTCTTCTCATGCTTGTAACATAAAGATTTTTGACTTGCCACCACTAAATCGCCTATCCCACCAAACCCTTTGTTTCCCTACCGTAAGCCTAACGTTACAACCCTTTAAAAGACCTCTTGGATAGTTTTTCCTAGGTGCTTACACCAAAAGCGATGGAGATTTGATCTAGTCTCAAGCCTATGGTAATCTATGTACTAGGACCGGTTAATGAGTGTTTATCTTCCATTTCCAACTTGATATATTTCTTATACACCCGAGAGATGAGAGTATCCAAACACCACTTGTGAGGTGCTAGTATGTAATTTATGTGCTTGTTATGACTTTTGCGGGGCTTATACGTGTTGTGAATTGTCCTAAACTAATGCTTCATGACCCCTAACTTATAAATTAATTGGCTAAAAGCACATTTGCTTGAGGACAAGCAAATACCAAGTGTAGGGATATTAGATAAGGATTTAAAAGGTACACTTTTGAGGGGTCATTTAAGCCCTTAATCGATCACTTTTGTATCCGTTACTAATTAATTTTGTTCCTTATCACTTTTTAGGTCTCTTGAAGGCAAATTGCCGGAATGACACTTATTCGGACGAAAAGGCACGAATATATGAAGAAAATGACCAAAGTCAAGAATCAAGACACTCAAGATGCTGGAACTAAAGGGGACGGCGTCACAGCTGACGCCGTCGCGACACACCTTGAGACGACTCAGAGAGCAAATTGATATTTTGCACTTGACGGCATTAGGTTTAAAAGAGTAGGGCGTCACAACTCAGACGGCCTAGATTTGGATCCCGACGGCGTCAGAAGATGAAGCCAACGGCGTTACAAGCATAAGGTGACGCCGTCACAACATTGACGTGGCCAAGACGAAAAGCTAATGGCGGCGACCCGACGGCGTCACAATTAAAGAGTGACGCCGTCGCATATTGTAACTCTATATATAGAATTCGGATTTTTAGTATTTTGTTGGTGTGTATGAGCCCAGAGCAGGGTTAGATAATCAATGTCAGCAGAAACAAATACCAAATCAGCAGAAACAAATACCACTAGGTGGTTACCGGATATCACTTGGAATCGTGTGATCACTTTCCAAAGTAAACTATTCGACCCTAATGACTGGGTTACACGAATATCTACTTGGGATAAGACCAAATGCAGTTATAGAATTAGGCACAATTCAATAACCCTTGCGCTTATAAGTGTTAATCGTTTTCTGTGTGTCTTTCATGCATCATCAGATCTCCTATTTATAGGAGATTACTCTTAGCTAGTCAAATGGAATTATGAGTATTAATCGGCCCATTAATAGCCTCATAATTATCCCCATTATAGCCGTTAGTGGTTACATGACCAATTAAACGTGGTCATTAAGCAGTTGTAACTGCCACTTGAATAGGTCAAAACCGTTACAAGCAGTACTTTCATCAGTACTTTCATAGCACTAGCAGTGGATACACTACTTCAGTGGAAACACACACTGCTTTAGTGGAAACACACATTGCTTCAGTGGAAACCACAAGCAGTACTTTCCACTAGCACTACCAATACAAACCACTATTAGAGTCAGGGTGTTAATTGACCTTATGGATGTACACTCCGTACCTCCTAACCCATTACCAGGTGTGAACTAATCCCACAAGTGCACTAAATTTTCCAACAATCCTCCCCAAATTTAGTTCACTTCCTTTGCATGAAAACAAACATCAAACAAAACATGTGCATAAATTAAAATGTCCTGAGGATTGAATTTCCATCTTAGTAAATTACACGTTCAAATATTTGAGAATCAGGGTGTTCTAAGAATTGAACCCTTCAACCCATTTGAATACCTGAAGATAAAATACACACAAATTTTCAAACACTTATCAGCTCCTGACACTATACAAGCCATGTGTCCATATCCAAATTCATAAATGTTGTAAAAGCTAAAAGTACAAAAGCTTTCTGAAGCGGCAAAACTTTAACATTTACATAGGTGGTTCCTCTTTATTCATGCTCCTGCCAAGCACTTTTTCAAAGAAAATTAACCATTAAGAAGTAAAGACTTCATCCTCCTTTCAGCAGGTTCTGAGCACAACCTTGGGATGTAAAATAAAACATGTGCTCCAGTCCACTGAATGTTCAGCTTTCCACATTGAACTCAGCTCCCAAGTTTCCTCAGGAGGGAGTTGGGTGTCCTAGCATTCAGTGACTAAGTTGGACTTAAACCCATCCCTTTAGCAGACTTTATAACCAAGTCTCTAGCCAAACCCTTCGTCAAGTGATCAGCTAAGTTCTGTTGAGATCTAACAAACTCTATAGATACCACCCCATTCATGATAAGCTCACGAATCATGCTATGTCTGACACCTAAGTGTCTAGACTTACCATTGTACATCTGGCTATAAGCCTTAGCCAATGTAGCTGCACTATCACAACGGATAGAAATAGGTGCTATAGGTTTAGGCTACAATGGAATCTCAAGAAGCAAGTTTTTCAACCATTCAGCTTCTTTACCAGCAGCTGCTAAAGCCACAAATTCATATTCCATTGTTGAACTGGTGATACAAGTTTGCTTCTTGGATGCCCAAGAAATTGCACCTCCACCAAGTAGGAATACCCAGCCACTGGTAGACAAATTGTCTTCAGTGTTACTGATCCAACTTGCATCAGTGTATCCTTCCAACACTGATAGGTAACCAGTATATGAGAGACTATAATCCATAGTTCTCTTCAAATACTTCAGTACCCTTTGAACTGCTTGCCAATGATGAGCACTAGGATTACTAGTATACCTGCTCAATTTTCCCACTGCAAAACCAATATCAGGCCTTGTACAAGTCATGGCATACATCAGGCAGCCAATTACCCTAGAATACTCAAGTTGAGATACAGCCTTGCCATGATTAGGCATCAGCTTCTCACAAGTATCCATAGGTGTACTCACGGGAGTACAATCAAAGTAATTGAATTTCCTCAGCACCTTCTCAATATAATGAGACTGAGAGATAGAAATTCTTTTACTTTCATATTTAATCCTTATACCAAGGATAACATCAGCCTCCCCCACGTCCTTCATGGAGAACCTTGATGACAAAAATTCCTTTGTCAGGTTAATCTGATTTTGGTCAGTGCCAAAGATCAACATGTCATCAACATATAGGAAAATGATGAATCCTTTACCAGATTCATCAAATTTGCTATATACACATTTGTCAGCTTGGTTAAGAACATAACCACTAGACAAAACCACTTCATCAAAATTTTTATGCCATTGCTTAGGTACCTGCTTCAGTCCATAAAGAGACTTAATCAGTTTACACACCTTTTTTTCATTGCCAGGCATGATAAAGCCCTGAGGTTGGTTCATATAAACCTCCTCATCCAATTCACCATTCAAGAAAGCTGTCTTCACATCCATCTGATGTATAATCAGATTGTGAATAGATGCCATAGCAATCAGCAGTCTTATGGTACTGATACGAGCCACAGGGGCATAAGTATCAAAATAGTCTATTCCTTACTTTTGTTTAAAGCCCTGAATGACTAGTCTAGCCTTGAACTTTTCAATAGTTCCATCTACCTTCATTTTCTTCTTGAAAATCCATTTGCAACCCAAAGGTTTGCAACCAGGTGGTAGATCAACCAACACCCAAGTGTTGTTGCCCATGATGGAATCCATCTCATCATTGTTTGCTTCTTTCCAGAAAGCAATGTCCTGGGACTTCATTGCTTCTTCAAATGTTTTGGGATCATCCTTAACAATGAAGCAATAGGAGTATTGGTCTGAGACCTCATTCCTTGTTCCTTCAACTAAGTATAGTTGAAACTCAGGTCCAAATGACTTTGGAGTCCTGACCCTTTTGCTCTTTCTAAGCACAGGTTCAGGTTGTTGAACCACAACCTCATCAGGGACCACTAATAGTTCATCATCAGGGACCTCTGATACACCAGTGTCATGAGTTCCATTAGGAATCCTCTGACTTGGTCTAGGGACTGATGAGAATATATTCTCATCAAAGTTTGCATCCTTTGATTCAATTATTGAGTTAACTGAAACATATTCATTAGGTTCAATAACATAGAACCTAAAAGCCTTGGAATGCTCAGCATATCAAACAAAGATGCAGTCAATGCCTCTTTCACCCTAAGTCTTTTGTTTTGGATCAGAGAGTCTTACAACAGCCCTACAACCCCAGACCCTAAGATAGTTCAGGTTGGGTTTCCTTTTAGTCTAGAGTTCATAAGGGGTAACCTTGTTCCTTTTGTTGGGAAATCTATTTAATAAATAGCAAGCTGTTAACATAGCTTCACCCCAGAACCCTTGACTCAGTCCTGAATAGGACAACATGGAATTAACCATCTCCTTCAGCACCCTGTTTTTCCTTTCAGAAATACCATTTTACTGAGGAGTATAAGGGGCAGTCGTTTCATGGATTATACCAACAGACTGAAAATACAGAGTATCCATGTACTCACCTCCCCTATCAGTCCTTAATCTTTTGATCAAAGACCCAAGTTGTAATTCAACTTCAGTTTTAAACACTTTGAATTTATCTAATGCTTCATCCTTGGTATGTAACAGATAGACATAACAAAATCTAGAAGCATCATCAATAAATGTCACAAAGTACTTCTTATTCCCCAAAGAAGGAGTGGCATGCAAATCACACCGGTCACTGTGTATTAACTCCAAGAGCTTAGTCTCATGACTAACACCCTGAAAAGGTTTCTTGGTTATCTTGGTCAACATGCAAGTTTTACACTTTTCAGTGTCCATGTCAAAAGCTGGGATCAACCCATCCTTAGACATATCTTGCATTCTTTTATAGTGTACATGGCCAAGTCTTGCATGCCATAGGGTAGAGTCAGTCTGGTCAGTGGTGGTCACAAAGGCTGAAATAACACTATCAGTGACAATATTAAGCCTGAACATTTGATTACATAAATAACCAAAACCAATAAAAACACCATGCTTAGAAAGCACAAATTTATCAGACTCAATAACTTGTTTATATCCATGATTATTCAATACACTACTTGAAACCAAGTTCTTCCTTATATCAGGAACATGAATAACATTAAACAAAGTTACAATCTTTCCAGAACTAAAATTAAGATCTACACAACCACGACCATGCACCAAGGCTGTTGACTCATTTCCCATGTGAAGAATAGAACCATCATTAAGTGACTCATAAGTCTTGAACCAGCTTCTATCTTTGCACACATGAACTGTTGCACCAGAGTCAACCCACCACGCAACATCATCATCCTGCACATAATAAGATTCAGATATATGTGTAACATAATAAATCTGAAGAGACTTATTAAACATATTCTGACCTTTCAGTGAGTTGGTTGAACCACCACTCCCTGAACCATTAGTGCCTGATCCATTGGCTTTACCACCAATTTTAACACCCTTGCAGTCCCTTTTGATGTGACCAGTTTTGCCACATTTCCAACAAGTAGGTGTTGCCTTCTTGTTAGGATCTGCCCTTGTGTTGTCATGATATTTGCGTTTGCCTTTATTGTCATTGTACCTGGTGGAGTTGTTATGCTCCACCATATTCACAACGGGTGCACCAGCAGCATTGCTGCTCTTTGGCTTGTCATTATCCTACACCTTGAGAGATTCCTCAATGCGCAGATGACTGCCCAACTCAACCAAAGTTAACTCCTCTTTCTTATGTTTCAAAGTATGCTTGAAATCTTTCCAAGAAGGAGGAAGTTTATCAATAACACAAGAGACTGAAATAGCCTCATCCATGTGCATATTGTGTTGTGTAAACCTTCCAAGTATTCCAAGAAGTTCATTGTATTGTTCCATAACTGGTCTTGAATCAGTCATTTTATAATTTGTGAAATTACTAACAAGGAACTTCTTACTTGATGCATCCTCAGCCATATATTTGGCATCCAAGGAATCCCACTGTTCTTTGGAAGATTCAAAGTTCTGATAAATATCAAACAAAGAATCAGACATACCATTGAGAATAAGACCTCTGCATATGTAGTCATCATTCTCCCATTTGCTCCTCCTCCTGATCTGCTCCACAGTATCATCACCATCATCAGGAATAGGAGTGGTTAGCACAAACACCACACTCATGCTTGACAGCAAGAAGTGCATCTTCTTCTGACACCTCCTAAAGTCCACCCCTTCAAACTTATCAAGCTTGGCAAAGTTTGAAGCCATGTGTTTCATTGCAGCAGCAGCCATTGATTATCACAAATAGTTTACTTTGATTGTTGGTGTGTATGAGCCCAGAGCAGGGTTAGATAATCAATGTTAGCAGAAACAAATACCAAATCAGCAGAAACAAATACCACTAGGTGGTTACCGGATATCACTTGGAATCATGTGATCACTTTCCAAAGTAAACTATTCGACCCTAATGCCTGGGTTACACGAATATCTACTTGGGATAAGACCAAATGCAGTTATAGAATTAGGCACAATTCAATAACCCTTGCGCTTATAAGTGTTAATCGTTTTCTGTGTGTCTTTTCATGCATCATCAGATCTCCTATTTATAGGAGATTACTCTTAGCTAGTCAAGTAGAATTATGAGTATTAATCGGCCCATTAATAGCCTCATAATTATCCCCATTATAGCCGTTAGTGGTTACATGACCAATTAAACGTGGTCATTAAGCAGTTGTAACTGCCACTTGAATAGGTCAAAACCGTTACAAGCAGTACTTTCATCAGTACTTTCATAGCACTAGCAGTGGATACACTACTTCAGTGGAAACACACACTGCTTCAGTGGAAACACTGCTTCAGTGGAAACCACAAGCAGTACTTTCCACTAGCACTACCAATACAAACCACTATTAGAGTCAGGGTGTTCATGGACCTTATGGGTGTACACTCCGTACCTCCCACAAGTGCACTAAATTTTCCAACATATTTTAGAGAGGTAGTTTTTGCGGAGTAAAACCTAAACCGAACCTAAGCTGTCTTGGGCAGTATCTTAGGGTTCCATACCCTATTTTACAACAAGATAAGTGATTTACTTCATTAATTCAGTTATGTCTTCAATTGTTTGTGTGTATGCTTGCATGTTTTCCATGTCCGGCTAATTTACTTGTGTGTTTGCCTAGATTTATGAAACCTAGGTATTGAATATTGATTGGTTGTCTCTTATCTTAATTGTGATTGACCTAGTATTGCGATAGGTCATTTGTTGTGTTTTTAATGCTTGAGTAATCTTTGTGAACATTAGTTTATAATCACCTAGAGTTATTGTAGTCTAAACATCCAAAGATAACCTTAGAGTTAGTTTATGAATCCTAGAGATTTCGTAGGCGATAACCTTAAGGTAGTCTCAAAAGAGTTAGGGAAAAACGCATACCCTGCGACCTTAGAAGACACAACGCGTTAAGAATAAGGACGTGACAATTCAACCATCAATAGGAGATAACTAGGGAGTAATAGCATCTAGGTAAACACATTTTTAATCATCATAAGAGCACACAACAATAGACATAGACTACACTCACCTTAGTTTAGTTAATTAGATAATTAGATTAGTAGAGTAATCGTAGAAATACCACCCCCCAAATCCAATACCCCGAGATTCATACCTTTCAATTTTCTAAGAAATATAAAAAAGATAAAAAAATAATCTTCCTCAACCCCAACCTTAGCGTAGTAATTTCTCACTAGCATTCCTATTCCCCTAGAGAACGATATCAATTCCTGAGGCTTACTCTAATACTACACTACAACGATTAGGTTCACTGCCTAGGGTGTTGAAAAACTTGCTTGACGAAAAGGAAGTTCCTTTGACCCCGAACGCGCGTTGTACGCGTATCAACAAACAAATCATAATTCCTTATCCCTTACCTATCCAAGTAACTACTTTGGTAACTAAAGTAAGCATCCTTAAATTATCTATATAGAATTGATAAAAGCATAAAGGAACATGACTAATGTTCTAGTTGCGACATTGATGAACTTGATGATCCATCATCTGCTGTTGAGGCACACACTTGCGAGAAATCAGTATCTGTAATGATAAAGGCATAAAATGATTAACAAACTGATAACTAAGTTTGCTTTAAAAATTCTTAATTTGAATGTCTTAATATTTGAACCAACTTTCATACATGTGGTTGAACTTCCTTTTGCGATCCGCGCCAATGCTCTGGTGAGTGGCTGCAATTAGTAAATTTCAGTCATCACACCATTCTATGTGTGAATATATTAAATGTCAGGGAAACTGCATGTGTCTAAGGATGCCACAGTTGATGATAGACTGCCAATGGTGTGTGTAGTTTTGCAGTATGCAGGTCTCAAACCATCATAACTTATGACTGCGTTTGGAAGAAAGACAATAAACTAACACATATACCTTTCCGCATAAAGTGTGCAAGAACATACAACAATATCTGGGTCTGTTCTAAAATAGCGGAACGTGTTACCTTTGGTCTGGGACACTCGTGGGTGTTGTGTTTGTCCTTGAGTACTGCTTACTGGAGCGGAATTACTTTGAAGATCCTCGCCATGATGTGTGGGTACGTGTAGTAATAGAAGAAGGCTGTAGATCCCTGCGTATAATTCCAGCCCGAAATCGAGCACGACCGCTCCATACCATGTTTCTGTAGCTATTGCAGAAGAGTAATTGTTTTAGCCATATCGGCAACAAAAAAATATGAGACTCTGAAATGCATTCAAAACACAACCTCTGGATAAAGGTCTTCCAGAGTATTACCTAGTCTATGTGCCTGAGTACACATTTGATGGCAATCCATACATCAAAACAACAAAATTACACATTTGATAGCATTCCGAGTTATGGAATATTCTTTGTACACATTGGATACAAACAAAGTACATAATTGCATTATCCTCTTACTGTATCGCATGGAACACAATTGCTATCAGCTTCTGAAATTACAGATTTGATAGCATTCCGAGCTATGGAAAGTGTCGAATGACCAATTAAGGATGTTGTGGAATAGAATAGTCGCACTTTTATGTGATAAAATTGAGAATAAGTAAATAGAGGAATTTATCATACTATTTTCTAACCTGAATCATAATCACCATAGCAAGAAATGCAATATTCTATTAAACAAATTTGCATATAAAGTATACAACGATTAAGGAGATGTTCGGGATTGCATATAAAACTTCTTATATTGGGTTATGATATAAGCTTTTCTGACAATACCTAATACTTTCACAACACTTGTAGTTGCAGCATACCCTGCTTTGCTTTTAACCCTGAAGTAGCTTGGATACAGAATTTCCAAGGATAAACTCGTGAGATTAGTGCACAAAAATAGTTATGCCGTAAATTTGGGTCAAACTGTTGCCCCAACTACAAATCATCCGTTATTTAAAGCAATGGTTTTAGAAAACATAATATCACCAAGTTCTAACTTTTACATAAAAAGTGACTACTAAATAATGGTTATAGTTACATATTTGGGTAAAATATACACATAACTAGTATGTAGTATATTGGGTAATATAAATGGGTAGAAACTTAAGTATCATAACCCATTGACCAAATACATTGAATGTAGTTGGGTACAACCCAAAGTCGAGCTTGACCCATAACCCATTGCATAACATCATGTTTATATCATATATGGATCATATCCATAACCCATGGTATTGACCCATACCCACAAGACTAGATACATTGTACTCATTAGATACATTGAATCTAAAAGAATACCCATGGATCAAACCATGACCCATGACCCATAACCAAAATACCCATGGGTAAAGAGGAGCATCCCACGGATCCCTAGCTTTACGCTAGACGGATCCCTTGTGGGAGGGATCCGTGGGATCCAGGGAACAGTAGATTTTTTCCTCTATAAATAGTGAGCCATTTCTTCATTGTTTCTCACCCCTTTCTAACAAACTTTCCCCTTGAGTTAAAAACTCTCTAACCTCAGATCCAAGAGATCTATGTTTTTAGTTTTGTGTTTGTGTGATTCTCTAGGTTCCTCTTAAAGGCGAGATCACCACCTTTGAAGTCAAGCAAGCTCAAGTCCATGAGTTTCCATGCTTCCTCATCATCAAGACTACTGAAGTCCTCTTGTTGATGACTCTTTTCTTTCTTTTAAGAAGTGTAGTGTTGAAGACATTAGTGAAAGATGTCTCAAGTGTCAAGACGAAGATATTAGTGAAAGGTTTCGAACGTCCGTATTATAGGCATTAGTGAAGGATTCCTAGAAGTCAAGTCACAAGACATTAGTGAAGGGTGTCTAGAAGATCTAGTTAAAGGCATTAGTAAAAGGTGCCTTAGATGTACATTCGATATGGTGTGTTTCGATGTACAAGATAGATTAGCATTAGATCCAAGGATATTGATATCCTTGATGATGTTGTAATAAGGAGTTGGTCTCCTTTGGGATTAGTTGTTGGTGTAGTGTTGGGTAGTAGTTCCTCCATTGTAATGAAACTCGGTACTTAGCCTAGTACCGGATAAAGGGTAGGTGACGTTGTGAAAGGATTAGTTCTCCTTGGAGTGAAAGAACTCGGTGGTTAGCCTAGCACCGGATAAAGGGTAGGCGACATTGTGTTAGGTGTGGTTCACCTTGGTGTGAAAGAACCCGGTGGTTAGCCTAGTACCGGAAAAAGAGTAGGCTTCTAGTACTTCATGTATCAAACTTTCAATATGTTGGCAATGATAACAATCTTTGTCATGGCTAGGTAGTGGTGGTGGAAGAAATAAAATTGTTTGATGCGACGGATCAAGTGAAGCGGCTTGTGGAGCCTCAAACGATGGAGGGATTGGTAGAGGCGCATTTGAAAATGGCTCGACCAAGAATGATGGTGGTGGTAGAGAAGTGTCAACTTCCATATGGTCGGGTGGTTGATTTTGATGATTTCTCATAATCCAAATGGGATTATATGATGGTAACGGCGAAAAGGAAGCAGGAGCTAATGTTGACTCAACACTTTGATTTTGTACCATTATTCCTCCTAATGAGGAGAATGTTGCCGGCGGAGGAGGATGAGATGGCCTAGGAGGTAAATCCTCTAAATTGTAGAGGTGTGGTGATGATAATAGAGATGTAAACTAGATAGCTCTAGGAACCAATGGTGATGGTTTAGTGGAGATGATATTGTTTGGCCTAGGAGGTATGGTGGTGTTTGGCATAGGAGGTATGGTAGTGTTTGGCATAGGTAGTTTTGTGGGTACTATCCTTTTAGGAATTGGTTTGATTGGTTGAGAAGAAATCCTTGCATTTGTTGGCTTGACCGGAGATGATTCGGTTGAAGAAATTTCGTGTACAACACGAGCAATTTTCTTGGGTGGTTCTTTGGTGGATAAGTTGCTACTTGGAGTTTTCCTCATGATGAGATCAAGAGGTTTGTAAAGGTTTATTAAGTGCTGAAAATGAGGATGAAGGTGATGACTTTAGAAGTCCTAACAATGTGGTTTATAAAGCAAGAGATTTGGCAAGTGCATTCAAGCCTTAAGCCACTAAAATTCTTTGGAATGTGATGATTAACATGCACAAGAGTCAACTTCAGAGTTTGTACTGATCTAGGAACCCATTTAAGATGAGATGGAGTGTTTAAGTTAGAAAGATGAGCTTGAAATGATTGTTTTAGCTAGAGTTGACATAATCTGTCACCCGGATCCCACGGTTCCCTCTTCAGAGGGATCCGTCTAGGCTAATCCTAGGGATCCGGCTCTCAGCAGCTATGAAAGAGTAAAAATGATGTTTCTAAGGTCTAAGATTTATATCATCTTGAGTGTTTCAGTCCTCCTAAGTGTCTTAAATGAAGGGGTGCTTAAGTACTTGAAGGTGATGTAGCTAATGATTGCCTTTTATGGAAGAAATTGGAACCTTCATGAGTACCAATGAATGAACAAAGATGACACTAAGGATTTTTAGAGTGTCAAGAGAAGCTAAATGATCCTAGAGATCAGATAGTGACTTAGGATAATGTTTTGGAGAAGATCCTAAAGGCTTAAAATGGGAAAACTAGAATTTGATCAATTTCGACCAATTTTGAGGTAAGGATGATTATGATAAATTTTGCTATAATCGAAAGATTTCTAAGGCTAGATCTGAGGGATCATGTGAGAAATGAAGAGTGATCTAGAGAGCGGAAGAGTAATGGGTATAAGTGAAACTATAGATCTACAATCGTCTTTGAGTGTGATCTAGGTGAGTTATGTGTGAGTAGGAAGGATCTATTTAACATGAAAAGGACTTAATTTGCCTTAAGACACTATGTCTAGCTTAGTGTGAGATGTTCTAAGGACATGTTTGAAATACAATGTTTGCAATTGCATTTTCTGTTTGCCGGATCCCACGGTTCCCTAAATGTAGGGATCCGTCTAGCACAAACTTTGGGATCCGTCCATCTGCTAAGCAGAACCTTTACTAAAGGTATGCAATGATCTTGACAATGCATTATATTCTAAGGTTAGTTTAAGAGGTTCTAACACTAAGATATCAAATGTAAGATGTTTTATTTCATGAAGGAAATTGGATTACTTTGATAAAGCATGAGTACAAAAGGATTGATCCTATTGAAATACTACTAAGTTCCTTGAGCATTTTCGCTAGAAGGATCATCAAGTAGTTGATGAGTGTTGGTGGAATCAAGAATAAAGAAAGTCTTCATGAGTGATATGTTTAGCGGTTTCATCATTTTGTTCACAAGTACGTACAACGGACTTTGAAATTGAGGATGAAAATGCATGACGTTATGATAGAGGCGTGTCAAGAACATTCCATAAGGGATGAGTTTATTCTTGGAGCCTTGAAGATTTACAATTCGCCTTGCGAAGAAGTAGGCAAGATTGTATGGTTGTTGTGTTAGCAAACAATACATTATGTGAGCACAACAAGCGGGAAGGATTTCTCGATTTCCTCTAAGACTCCAAACATTTTCACGTAGGATGAGTGCAAGAGGCTTGTACTCTTCTCGGATATCCCTTGTAAAGATAATGTTTGGATCGGAGTAATATGGTCGAGGTTTGCATATTATGCGATTTAAATCCTCCAGGGAAGGTATGTGAGAACAATACGGACTATTTTCTTCACGAAAATTGAAGAGAGAATCAAGAGACCAATCTTTGGTGAAGGCACATTGTCCATGATTTGGAATCCGGAGGATGTGAGAAAAATGCCCAAGGGTTAAAGCAAACTTTTGGTTTTTGATCCAAAACCAAAGAGATAGAGAGCGATCCTCGTTACGAACGAGTTTAACTTGACGGAAGAATTCCATTATGAACCTTGGACATATCTTCTCATTGATTTCGAGAAGACATTCTAGTCCTATGGCTCGGAAGGAGGTATTGATACCTTCTTCGAATTGTAGAGAGGTGTCTACAATACGTCCTTCGTGGAAGTGACGGTTTTCGAGATTATTGAACCCACGGACATGATTGCCAGGTGTGTTGGGCTCAAGGGAGATGTTCGGAGTGTAGATGCTAGTGAGTGAAAAATCAAACTCATATTCATGCATCATATTTGAACCTATGATGAGTTAATAGAAAGTAATGTTTGTGGTTAACCAATGATTGTCTAACGTTTTTACTAGATTTTTATTAACAATGGTTTTTAACAACAATGACACTTAACTCACTTATGGTTTTGACATTCTAGTGGGATATTACTTTTAGAAAGAAAGTAGTTTTTATTATGCATGAAAAACTGTTGTCCAGATGTACGGTTCCCTTTCAAAAGGGATCCGGCTAGTATATTTGTCGGGATCCGTAGGTCTGTAGTAACATAAACAAATTTGATAAAAACATAGGTTTTACAATTTTATACCATACCAAGATATGTGTTTTAGCCTACATTTTCTTTTAGCATGCATACATGACTTTCTAATGTATCATGATAGAATACGAAACATATAAATCAAAAGAAATGACAAACACATTATGATAATAATAACCTAGATAAACTAGATTATTAATAATATTTCATTTCAATGCTAAGAATGATACAAAAGATTGGGTATATGATCCCAATGTAGATTAACAACACAAAGTATATGTCTCCGTATGAGAACTTCATCATAGGGAACGCAAGAGCGATGAGTGTTAAGGCGATGAGCACGAGGGCGATGTAAACCATGTTGATGGCGAGCCTTCTTGGTTTTGGATGAGATGAAATGGAGAGGAAGATGAAGTTTTGAATGAGAGGAAATTTTTGAAATTGGAAGATTTGAAAAAGTGGGGATTTGATGGAGTAGATGACGGTGGGAGTTTATTTATGGGGAAGGAGAAATTTTTGAAAATTGTGTTTTGTTTTATTATTAGAAAGATATGATTTTTGGATTAAAAGAAATAAAACACAAGTTTTATATACCATGACTTTAGATGAAAAAAAATTAATACGTATGTGAGAAAAGGCTTCCTAATGAAGCTTCATGTAATACATGTATGTGCACAAAAGATAATCATATAAATACCTATGTAGACATACTTAATTATCAAGCTAATGTCATTTTAGAGATAAGTAGAAGATCATACCTCTAACGCACTTAGGAATGTCTTTACAAATGACACAAGAAATGTCAATAGACAATTCCGGC
>OU343223.1:101751650-101800389 GCA_910596185.1 Chrysanthemum makinoi | reverse complement strand
ATAGTTTACGCATAAGCTAAAAGCTTACGAGTAACTCTACGCATAACTTCACAATTACGCGTAAGGTTTACGAGTAACTTTTTTTCTACGCATAAGATCCTACGCCTAAGATCCTACGCATTAGCACAATCTCTACGCCTAAGCCTCGTCTACTCGTAACTTTTGTTTCTACGCCTAAGCTCTTTTTGGCGGGAAAACTTGAGTAAAATTTAAATTTTTGAGGAGACTAAACGTTCAATTTTTACGCGAAATTCAAATTTTGGTTTAACTGTGAAAATTTTGGTAAAAATTCAAAATTTTGGGCCTAAATTCAAATTTTTTCGGTCAAATTTGGCGTCAAAATTGTCTTAACTCAAATTTTTCATACGTCCTTAGAATTGATTTTTATAGTGAATTTCAAATTTTGGGCAAAATTTTTTAAGAACCAAGGTTACGAGTACGACTTTCAGAAAACCACAAACGGCAATATCTTCTACAACACAACTCCTTTATCGTTGAATCGATCCTACATCAACTTTATCAGATCATACCTTCATCAATGGCAACTCAACAATACATTCATGCAGCCGGTGCCGAAAACCGACCTCCTATGTTGGCAAAAGGTGTTTATCTTCAATGGACAAGTCAAATTCTCCGCTACATCAAGACAAAACCTAATGGGAAACTCATGATTAAATCCATTCAGGATGGACCCTTCCAGCCTCGACAAGTTCATGTACCGGGAAATGCAGATGCAACACCTCCCGTCCCACCATCTTCTCGTCTTCAATACGAATCTAAATACACTGCAGAGGATCGAGAACAAGTCGAAGCGATGACATGGCAATTCATATTATCCAAATGGGTTTACCAATAGACATCTTTGCTGCGGTAGACAGTTGTGAAACTGCTTTCGATATGTGGGAACGTGTTAGACGGCTTTGTCATGGAACAGAAATTGGTCAACAAGACATGGAGAACAAGTTGCTAACTGAATGGGAAAAGTTCACATCTACACTAGGAGAATCCATTGAATCCTACTATGGAAGATTTTTCACTTTGATGAATGAGCTTATCAGAAAAAAGCTGACACCCAGAACTATCGTTCAAAACATCAAGTTCCTGAACAATCTTCCAGAGGAATGGGGACGATATGTCACTATTGTCAACCAAACAAAAGACCTTCATCAGGTGAACTTTGATCAAATGAATGATTTTCTGAAACAAAACCAAGCTGAAGTCAATGAAGTCAGGAAAGAAAGATTGGCAAAGAATCATGATCCATTGGCACTCATTGCA
Organism: Chrysanthemum makinoi; assembly: GCA_910596185.1. NCBI lineage: Eukaryota > Viridiplantae > Streptophyta > Magnoliopsida > Asterales > Asteraceae > Chrysanthemum > Chrysanthemum makinoi. The sequence goes on along the minus strand of OU343223.1, from coordinate 101,799,111 downwards.
AAGACTCAATCTTCAGTGAATACACAACAACAAGCTTCATCATCTTCCAACAACAACAACTTGCAGCAATACATTCCACAACCACAACAACAATTCTATCCAGATCAACAATACCAAGAACTAGGAATCACGATCCTGAAATGACCCGAAGCGACCTTACAACAGATATACTCTTTATTGGGTAACGACTAAAAGTCGCTATTCCACACCAACTAACAACAACCAAAGGATTTCGTCAAACACTCGCAACAGAAATTGCATAGCCGGGTGTGAATATGGGTAATCAAGGTCAAATGGTTGGAGTTATTGGGAATCAGCAGGGATATGCTACGGGATTTCGCATGGGTAATCACCGTTCCGTATCGGGGTAATCGTTGGGTCAGAATGTTGGAAATCATATGGGACGAATGTTGGGAATAGAGCAGTGGGTAATCGAATGGGAATGTTGCAGCTCTAGTCGTTGGGAATTATGGAAATGTGAATCAGGGTAATCAGGTTAAGTGTTATAACTGTCAAGGAATGGGTCACATGGCACGAAACTGTCCCACTAAGCCACACAAGAAGAATGCTGAGTTTCTTCGAAAGCTATGCTTTAGCACGAAGCAAGAAGCGGGATGCATTGAGTGCTGAGGAAAATGATTTTTTCGCTATCGTGGATGATTTGGAAGACCTCGAGGAAATCAATGCGAACTGCAAATTCATGGCAAATCTTCAGGAGACTAAGTACGACGACTCGACGCACTTCCGTCTATGACGCCAACGCAGTATCCGAGGTACCAATCATTGATCCATGCTATAACAATGTCATATTTGATGTGTTTACTCATGACGAACAACATTCTGTGACGCAAGCACCTACTTATGATACATACCTGGACAATCCGAGTTGTAGCAATACTAACTCAAACTCCGATGTGGATCCTAGTGGAGGCTGTGTGGCACAAAATACTGAGACCGATGAGGAAACACGTGCTTATTTTGAATCATTAATCAATCAATGTGGCATTGAAATTGAAAAAGTGAGTAAGGTCAATCGCGAAGTTAAGGCCGCGAATGTTAAATTGACCACTGAGCTTGAGAGTTACAAGGAGCCTGCCAAAGCTTTTGAATTTCATACTAACAAAATGTCCGAATTAGAAATTGGTTATCGAGATTCTGTTTTAAGAGAAAAACAATTGCAACTCAAGTATGACACACTTGATGTGAATTTGAACTTGAAAATAAAATCTTTAAACAAGGGAATTTCTGATCTAAATGACCAACTTTCTAAACAAAAAGCACTATTTTCTGATCTTGAAAAAGAGAAGAAACAGTTGATTGCTGATTTTTCAAAACGAGAAGATTCTCTTCTTGATGAAATTTTGGATAAAAATGAAACAATAAAAAAATTGGATAATTTGCTTCTTACAACGGGTCATTCCGCTAAGACAAACAAGATGCTTTCTAATCAAGTAAATCCAATTTTTCATACTACTCATAAAATGGCTCTTGGTAACTCACCTCCTGGTTTCCTCAAGAAAGCTCAGAAAGAACGGAATGTGTTAAACAATGGAAAACCTTTGCATGAACCTATAATTGTGCATGATTCTCTTGAAACGTTGGAACTATCTGAGGAGAGTAGATCAAAAATGAAACAAAAGAATCCAGATCTCAAACCAATTGATTATAACAAATGGAACAAAATTAATGGAATTACTTTTGTTAATCAAAAAGAACAATCAACGTTTTCCACCACACCAAGTGTTTCAAACAAAGTGTCAACACCAGTTTCAAAACCAGTTGTTGTCTCCAAATCTCTTTCGAACATTGAACAAATGTCTTCAAACAATCCTTTTAACACAAGTGATGCCAGAAGTATTTTGGAAAATGTGAAAATGAGAATTGCAGATCTTCAAGAGACCGTTAAAACTAAAACCAATATTACAACAAACATCCGGTTTAATAGTTTTGATATTGAACAGAAAAAGTTTTTTGAAACTCAAATTGCCCCTCAGCTGACTTACATCAACTCAAGGGTAATTCATTTTGAACAAGCCTTTTGAAAGAAACAGCTGACTTTTTCAAGGACCATAAATACCTGGTAAAGCAAGCTAATGAAAGTGTTGAACACATCAAAGTTTTGGAAAATCTAAATGATTCACTCTTCAAGATGTTCGACTACTCGATATTATGTCCATCATTTTGCAAACATATTCTGTTGAAGATCATGAAAGACTCCAGTCAGAGACCTCCGCAATTGTTTCAAAATATGAAAAAGCTCTTGAAAAACTTGAAAAAGAAAACGTGTCATATTTTAAACAACTTGATCGAAAATCTGAGGAATGCAAGTATGACAAACTGTCGTATGAGTGTGCCTACAAGGACATGAAAGAGCAAAATGATCTTTTGAGAGCTCACCGATGTCAAAAGGAAAGGTTGTGGATACTAAGTTTTCAAAACCATTGACTGAGGAGAAAACAAATGTTCCCAAACCGGTTTTCAGACAAAAAATGTCTATTTCTCAATTTCTTCCAAATGTCAATGAGAAAATTGATTTGTCAAAAACAGTCACTCCACAGTCCCTGCCTATTAAAAAGAGAATTGTCAAAATTTTTGAAAAAGGAAAAGCAGTTGCAGAAACACCAAAAGTGATAACACCTGGCATTTCTAGAAATAGTACACGGAATGTGACCAAAAATCCAGTTAAAGAATCTGTCGGTTCTAACAACATGGTCAACAATCACTATCTAGAAGAAGCTAGGAAAAAGGCACAGACTCGAAAAGACGGAATTCTATGTGCAACATCTAGGGTGATGAATTCTACAAGATTTCAAGGCACTGCTAGTAATAGTAACCCATTACCTAGGAACACTCTACAAAAGACTAGGGATTGGCTTGCATCTAAGAGTAGTTGCGCAAAAGAAAATGCTATGCCCTAAGAAAACAACACTAGGAATTCTAAGTCTTTTTCGAACAAGAATCAATGTCCACAAGATTGTAGTGACAAAGTTAAAGCTGCTGTTTTAAATAAGAATATTGAATTTGTCTGTACTACATGTAAAAAATGTGTCTTTTCAGCTAATCATGATGCATGTGTCTCACAATATCTCAAGAAAGATAATTCTCACCAGGCATAATCCACTAAGACTCCAAACCGAAACAAACCCGTTGACAAGATGAACATCAAAAGGAAACCTAATAGGTGGATCTCTTCAGGACGTAGTTTTTAAAAAAATGAGTCTAACGCTGCATCTGATAAGAAAACAACTCCTAGATCTTACCTTAGGTGGATACCCACGGGAAAAGTTTTCAACCAAGTTGGTCTTAGGTGGATTCCCAAAGGAAAGATTTTTGATACTTGCACCAACACAGATAGTAGTGAAAATCATCAAGATAAGGAAGTAGAAACCACTACAACCGTTGATAGTGATCACCCTCACCGTGAGGAATTGTATACTTCTAACACTCAAGTATTTGTGAAAACTCTACTCCTTTGGTTGCAGGTGAATCAAATATCTCTGAACCCAGCTCATCAGACGGTTCTAATTCTGTAAACTCTTCTTCTTCATTCTCTCTATCTTCTATCTTTGATTTTCCATTTCTTTTATAAAACCAACAAAAGCAAAATACAAAAATAGAAAATTTTCAAAAAATACAAAAACAATATAAAATCAAAAATCCAAAAATATTCTTCTCACGACATGTCTCTAGTATAATCGATATTCTGTACGTTTCTAGAAATGTCATTCAACAATGATACGGGTATGTACAGATGCTTGAGCGAGAGTTCTTTAATGTTTTTCAAAACATGTCGTTTCTCAAAAACTTCTTAAAACATAATGGCTTACGTATACTTCAGTACGAAACCCGGACTTCAACATAATGGCTTCTGGACACATCAGTTCAGGACCCGCGCCTCAAAGAAAGGAAAGTGCTTATCCAAATCAAAGTTTTTAAATATTTTGTCAAAGCACTTTTCCTAAAAACAATGGCTTGTAAGTATTTCAGCTTGCAACCCGATCTTTAAAGAAAGGAAAGTGCTACGCAAAATCGATTTTCATATATATCGAGCACTTATCCTAAAACAAATGAAGATAATTCTTCTCTATAATATCTTCAAAATATTTTCAAAATCTTCTTCATCTTGCGTACCATTGATTCGAAAGTTTTCAAAAAGATTTTTCAAAATCTCTCTCATTTGGTACCAAGATAACTCCCTCTAAACCCTTAATTGATTCTAAATTTTCTATATGAAAAATATGGTTTCGTTAAGGGGGAGTATAAAACCAAAGTTGTTCCAAAATTCATGCTAAATCAGTTTCTCTCCAAATGCTTTCCGAAAAACATATCTTTTAATCATTTTGTTTCAAAAACATCATCGATATGCTATTTTTGAGGGGGAGAAACGTGATTAAAAGGTGATCAAAATTGTTTTATGATCGGTGTTTGAATCTCAAATGAGCTCGACTCAGTCGTAACCAATGAATTGACGATAATATAAAGTCAAGTTACTCGAAAGACTTGTTCTGACGGGTAATAATTCCAATCTGGTCTAACCAGTGATGTAAGCGTGTCTCGAATAGGACTTGTCTAAGTAGAATGTACCATTTCGAGAAACTTTCTTTTGACTTGACCGTGCCGGTAATAATTTCAAGCTAGTTCACTAGTGATGTAAACGTGTCTCGAATTGGTCTTGTCTATTGAAAGTTGATCAATTCAAAAGTGCAACCTCTACCCTCTCTCGTGCATTTCAGTTAAAACAATATAAGCATATGTGAAGGGGAGTGTTTCGAAAACAAAACTCAAGGTATTAACAAAATGTTTTGATAATCATAAACACTTTGAGAGATTTTCAAAGAAATTGGTTTTATGGCAACAATAGGACAATCATGGAGTTATAAGGTGACTAAGGATAGGAAATTCGTCCTATGATCCGCCAGAGTCGGAGGGATCTACCCAAGGACATCACAAATAGTTAGTATTAGAAGTCCTTAGGTATGATTGAAAAAGGAGTAATGTGAGAAAGGAGAAAGAAGGGGTTGAAGAATTAAAAGAAATGTAAAGAAAGGGTGAAAAGAAATAGCCCTCCATATTCAACCTTAGGGCGTAAAACCGGGTTCAATACATATGCTCTTGGTTGTCACTAAGATGACACGGTATTGAAGACAAAGACCATGGACCCAGTGGACGACTGCACCTAACCTTCTAGCCACTTAATTCCTCTTAAAAGGATTTGTTTCATTCTCACTGGGAACCCTGCATAATCTATTGACTTTCTCTTAGAGATCGTTGGTATTGAAGAAGGAGACCCTCTCCCTAGTCTCCGCTTAGGATAACCAAAATGCACTAATTGAGTCTAGAGCCACGAGATTCATCAAAAGATCTCATAGGAACACATGACATGACATCGCTTGTTGTTCATCATTAAGGGCACAAGTGATATATTCTAGAGTCCTACGCAGGTCTTAGCAATCTGCCAGAACATTTATGAGAAGTTTCACATCTGTGATCTTCAGTGATTGAACGGAAACTCCTGCCAGGGTCAACATCAAGTAGCCCTGACAGCAGGTCACTTCGGTAACTCCCCGTGGATTACGCTTAGTGTGTCTTAAACGGTCTGTGGGGTGATGCTTGGTGTACCTCAGCGACTCATCCGAACTGTAGATGTACTTCGGTACATCGCGTTATCTCACTTGTGGGACTCCAGTTCAGGAATGGCCTTTGTGAGAATTAGAGATGTGTTTTCACACTATGCTGTTAACACCCTCAAAATTCAAACTTGTAAGTGCCGGAATCCGCTTATTACTAACCTGTTTTTATGTTTTCTTCTTATGGAAGCTCCGGAGCGGATGGATCGTGCAGACTCACCACATGCTCATACCAACAACACATGAAAGTTCTCATCAAAATCAAAGGCAACTCAAAGTTAAAGATGATTCTTCGTCAATGTCAAAGAATCTACAAAGTGTAAAGACTCGAGAACTTCATCATTGGAAACTCAAAGACAAATAGAAGTGTGACCATGGTGGAGAAAGACGTGGAGATACCTAACCAACGAAGTTGACAATGGCAGACAACCACATTAATTGATCACAAAGCATGAAGGAACAAAGAATCAAGACTATTCTATATCTACACACAAAGTTTGAGCTCAAGAAAAGTAAAGACCTAATCAAGTGGAGAATCGTTTGAATGACCACCCCTTAGGGGGAGATTGTTAGCCTTAATAGTTTATATTATAAGTGATGGTCATTCACGTTTAGGAACTTTGTAACGTGTGTTAGATATCGTGATAGAATAGTCAACGGGCTCGTGGATTGGACTAATCTAAATGGGTATTATTTTAGTTAAGCTAGCCTTATATCAATCCATGTCCAATCCAATCCAAACGAGCCCATGCCAAGCCCATTAGGGCATCTAGTTACTTGTACTATATAAACCCCTCAAAGTCTCATTTGAGGGGTGTGCTTGAAAGTGTGTGTGTGTGTGTTTTCTCTCTCAAGGAATATACAACTTTATTGTGTTTATCTTATCTCCACATACACGGTTTTGTTTAAACATCAAGTCACCATCTATCTTAATCTTTCCTTCTTTGTGTAAGCTTTATGTTTGTGTTTTGGGTTGAACGTTTTCTACTCGTTGTGTGGTAAACGTGGTGATACTTGTGTTTGTTAAGTGGGTTTGTGATAAGGTTGATAAAAGGGGTTTACATATTTAAATCATCTTCTGATGGAGGTACATATGGAGTTGCTGGAGATGAGTTTGGTACAAGAGATGAACCAATGGGACTGTTTTGAAGTGCGGGTCCAGAACTGGATTGTCCAGGAGCCATTTGACCGGTCAGCACATCAAACGTGACGTGAATTGTTTCCATGATATTTCGGGTTCTCTTGTTATAGATTCGGTAACCTTTTCTGTTTGGTGCATAGCCTACAAAAACTCCAATGTCCGCTTTAGCTCTCAGTTTTCCTAAATCTTGACCATCATTAGTTGGATAACATAAAGCACCAAACACACGAAGGTATGATAGATCGGGTTTTCTATTGTGGACAAGTTCATAAGGAGTCTTTCCATGAGAAGTGTGAATTAGAGATCGATTTTGAGTGTAACAAGCGTGGAAATAGCTTGCCCATAGAAACATTGGAACCTTTGAGTAAATCACATTGTCCTTGCAGGCTTCTACAAGAGTTCGATTTCGTCTTTCAACTACACCGTTCTGTTGAGGAGTTCGAGGACACTTCTTTGGGGACTGATTCCAACATTTCCATAAAATTCATTGAGTTCTTTATTAACAAACTCAGTTTCATTGTCGACGGATGATCCGAACTGTTTTGTTGAGTCGGATCTGAAGTTGTTTAATGAGTTTAATGATGACATCCGGAGTTTCATCCTTCGTCCTCAAAAACTTAACCCAAGTGAATCTGGAGTAGTCATCAACCACTACTAACACATATCTCTTCCCATTAATAGTTTGCACTCTCATTGGGCCACACAGATCCATATGAAGGGTATGAAGGACTTCCATTACAGAGTTTGTGGGTTTTGGTTTGTGGGCATATTTCGTGCTTTTTCCCAGTTGGAAGGCTGCACAAAGATGATCTTTTTCATATTTTAATGGGGTAAGCCTCTAACAAGATCCTTTCTGGAAAGGTTGTTTATGGTGCCGAAGTTCAAGTGATTGAGACGACGATGCCATAACCATGACTTTGTTTTAGAAGCCTTTGACGAAAGCGATTGGAAGACTTCATCATGTATTTGATAGAAATGGTGTATAGGTTAGAACCTCGAGTACCTCTTAATAATTCCATACCATCAAGTTGTCTAACGCAGCAAGTATGTTTTCTAAAGGCCACCTCTAGATCGGAATCACAGAATTGACCAACAGAGAACAAATTATGACCAAGACCTTCCATATAATATGCCCTGGAGATTACACTTTTGCCAACTACATAGTCACCATAACCCATAATTGCTCCAAAATGGTCGTTCCCGAATCTAACAGTCCGATGAATTTGCTCACGGTTCATGAGCCGCGACCGGTGTCGGTCATATGCTTGGAACAGCATGAGTCCAAGTACCACATAACGATTTGAACGATCTGCAGTTGAACACAAACAAGAATGGATAACTGGATAAATGGGATCCCCATGCAAGAATGGGTTCCACTTGGTTAGTAACGATAATTGGAACACCCACATCGAAATAGAAACATCCATATCAGAAGTAGAAGCAATGGAATCATTGGGAATAGATGCAATTTTGGTGTCTGTATTTGACCTATTCAAAGTATGTTCACTTCTTAAGGGAATAGTTCTACCAGAGAGGCATCCATTTTCTAGTGGGCATAGTCTTAGCAGTTTGAGGGCAAACTGATTATTCTTATGGCCAAAAGGTATCCAATAATAACCTATCTTTATAAATGTTCTTCCCGTGGGTTTCCACTATTTTCTAACAATCTTTCGTCTTTGCCTTTTAGCCTTCTTTGCACGATTATTAGCATTAACAATTTTAACTGGGCATTTGACAACATTAGACAAAGCATTCACACCACATTCATGATTATCAACAGAATTCAAGCAAACATCATTACAAGGTTTGCAAATAGTATCGAATTGAATTAATTACAAGATGCCTACGGCTAATACTAAAATCAACACGATTCGTTTTATTCGACTCAAACTTAAAGTTCCTAGATTGGTCTTCTACTCTTTTCCAATGCACATTTTTAGCTTGTGATGTCCTATCATTCCTTGTATTGTCTTGAGACTTTGACCTGCCGCTTTAATGTCATGATTACTCTGTAGAGGGAATTATGGGAACATTAGTTGGTTGATCTACTTTTGCATTCCTGAACTAGACGTGCAAGGATCTGTATTACTAGACGACACATTGATGTTCACTTTCTTAAAACTGGGCCTAGAATGGTTTGAATGCTTGGCACTAGGCATAGAACAAGGCATCACAGCTTTGCCTTTTGCACCTAAGGATTTAGGACATGTTGCGATTACACATTCTAGCAGCTCTTGAGATCGTTTGGCATGGAGGCAAGCAAACCTAATTTCTCTATCAAGAGGTTTGTTAATGAAATCCTCTTCGACAATCTCACGGAGACATTCTAGACTATCCTTAAGGTAAGCACAATAGTCATGAAACGCAGGTTCATTATTCCTAAGATGAGGAGGAATATATTTAACCGATCACGTGTATTTGCAGTCTAAGGGTGACTTTAAAACAACATTCTTATTAAAAACAAGTGGAAGTTTCCCATTTACCGACTTCTCGATTCTCAATTTCCTTATGTAAAGACGTTATTTTTTCATTGTTTTGGTCACGGGTGACTTTCATTGAATCATATAACTCTTTAAAGTGTCGTTTAACTTTTACATTTTCTTCTAGAAAACTCTCGTTTTCCTTTTGTAAGGCATTAACTAAGTTTTGAAGATGAAAAGTTTGAGAGTCCTGAGAATCTAAAGGAGGAGGCATTTGGGATCCAATCACATTGTTCTTTTCACCCTTCAATTGAGAGATTTGGGCTTTCAACTTTTTGATCGTGTTACAATGAGCTCGAATCTGTTCATCACGTTTGCTAATTTCCAAAACTGCATCAAATTCAGGAGCATCCAAGGATGTCTTGATATTTGAGGTTTTAAAATTTTCTTTTAGATGTTGATATTTTAGTTGTAAATCAAAATGTTCAACTTCTAGTTTGGAAAGATGCTTTACCAAATTATCGTGATCATCCTAATCAATTTTCTCATTAAGTTTCGAATTAATCTTTTCAAGCTCAATGACACGATCATGAGAGACTTTCAGAGAAACAGATAATTCATGAAATTGAGAAGCATTAATGGAGCAATTAGAGTGTAAAAACACATCTTGAGTTATACATTCAGAAATAAGATTCTCATTCAAGGTATGCAAGTTCTTCCTCTCAATCTCATTATATTTTAATGCTCGCTCATAGTCACTAACCTCAACTATCATTGCATCAACTTCCTTTTCCATTCCTTTAATATCTGAATTTATCCCCTTTTTAAGACTCTCAAAATGATCTTTTAGTAGTTTAAAGAAAGGCATGACCTCAGTTATATAGCATTCTTTTGTTTGCTCAAAACCCTTTTCCCCCGCTTATCCCTGGGTGTGATCCTTTACTTACAAGTTTTCTCAAAATCGACAAATAGTTGAAGAATAACATATTGCCTGATTAAGGTCTTGCTTTTAGTGGCAATAGTCCTAGGAACTAAATGCATTGGTGTATTGGGAGGATACACACGTCTTTGAAGGCATTTTCCTAAAGAGGGGGTTCGTTTCAACAAGATTCTCTGCTTTTTGCTTATCCAAATCCTTTTTCGAACACTTGTTCGGTGTTAACAATGTCTGAGACTTAAACATGTTCAAGGAAATCCAATTCTCCTTCTTGTAATCATGGGGTGTGATATTTATTTTCTTCTCTTTACATTTAGGATCATCTAACTTCTTGTTCATCTTTTCCTAGTGACTTCATCTGACTTCTTATCTTCCTCATTGCACTCAACGCAACTAGGTTTCTGTCTAGGTTTAAGGATTTCATTGCCATCATAAAGTACCTTATGAGCATTTATGGCCTTCTTAATGACCTCTGGATTTGGTTCCTCAACAAGGGGAATGTTATGCTTATCGCTTAAGACTCTATGCTTAGTGATCATGTGGGCAGTCTGAATGGTGTTCCCTTGTGCGTACAACTTGTTTTCAAGCTTGTTCTTCAAAGTTTTTAGATTAGAAAAATCATTTAAAAGTTTTGATTCCTTAGCATGAAATTCTTGCTTAAGCACTTTAACATTTTCTTGAAGTTCTTGTTTTGCTTAGCGCTTTTGAAAGCTTTTCTTGTAAGGAATTTAACTCTTGTTTTAACACTTCTTCTCTAAATTACTTTTCTAATAATTATGCGCATTTGGTTATCCAACTCATGCTCACAAGTAGTTAGCTCAAACTTAGCACGTTGTTCATAAATGGCAACTCGTTCTTTATAGGCATTAAGTTCGAGATAACGAATCATCAGGGGGCACATGCAGTGTATTCATCAAAAACATAGTCATCGTTGACCGCAGAAGATGCATCACTTGGTACAACTTCACTTTCACTTTGTTTCACATATTGATCATATGGGACAACATTGATATTACCCATATCTTCAATATTTGACTCAATAGTTTCAGTTGATTGTACTTCGTCATGCATCTTTTGCATATCAAAGATCATCGTTATAGTTTTAGTACCTCATAAATGAGTTTGTCTTTGGATGGACCAGCTTGTGGTGATGAAGAGACTTTAGGAGAGACCATTGGAGAAATGCTAGCCATGAAAATGGTTTGTGCAGTAGGTTCATCATCAACATCAGTGTCGTATGCATCACAATCGCCTACTTGAAAGGCATTCTGATGATTATGGCCTATCTCCAATTGGCCGCTCATCCACATCGCATCATATGTCTTGACATTTCCTTCAGCAAGAAATAACAATTCTTCTTCATCCAAAGCTACACCATTATCACTGGCTTGAACAAGAACATCTTATCCCTGAGTATTCGGCATTTTGAGGCGTTTTGGCGATGTGCAGTTCCTTGCAATGTGTCCCTCACCTCCACAGTTATAACACTTGATCGTCTTAACTTGTCCTTGATTTCCATTTCTTACCCTATTCTGATTTGTCACAAAGCCTCTACCAACTCCACCTCTTCCTTGTTCATACTCCCTTTCTTGAACTGGTTGTACTATAACCTTCCCATCTCTAAAAGTGGCTTGATTGTGAGGATTAGACGCTGTTCCGAGGTTATTGTTGGTGTGTGGGAGAGAGTTCATGTTTTGACTAATCAGCTTGTTTGAACATTGGATCGGGAATGAGTTTGTGAGTTCCATCACCCATGGGTATAACTTGTGAAGCTTTAGTAGTAATCCCAATGTTTGAGTAGAAGGCAGTCGAATCATTTGATGAGCTTGTCTCTCCTGGATTTGTTTTGAATTGTTCAAGAATCCTCTTTTCAAACATGGCATGTCTCTCATTCTGAAGAAGGAAGGCATAGAGATGCTCATAGTTTGTATTCTTCAATCCTTTGGTTAGCTTCACAGAGGTGACAAACTTGTGCCATTCGAAATTCATGTTGTTCACAAACTTTGAGTTCAATGAATGTTTGGCATAGTCATTCTGATGTTCCTCATGTCATTCACAAGCTTATGGAATCTCACATAATACTCATAGACACTCTCATCTGGTTTCATCTTGAAATGCTCAAATTCATCATATAATTGAGATTCTCTGTCTTCAACCGTTAATTCAGAACATGAGAGAAGCATCTTGAAATTATCCCATACGCCTTTGCTTCAGTTGTGATTGGTAAGCTTGTAGATGTCTTTTGGAAGACCTTGTAATATGATGTTAGAAGCCTTGATATCCGCATCGAATCTATTCTTCTCCTTATCATTGAGCTCATCATACGTTTTTGGTCTGTCTATTCCATAGATCATTGTTTCATCTTCATGATCAATTATGTCTCTAGTAGTCTCAACCCTATACGGTCCTTCATCAATGGATTTGAGAATGTTGACTCCATTTTCCTTTCCAAGACAGTACAATCTGATTCGTTGAGCCCAAGAGTCGTAGTCGGATTCCTGTCAAGCATGGGTGGACGAGTATCTAAACCACCGCTTGAACATCCTCGAAAACAGTGGAGATGATTGTAGGAACGTTGGTAGACATGTTGACAGATTAAACGGGATTTTATAACTCTATGATTAAACCGAGAAATAGATTCTTTCACGGGATTTTACTAAATCAAGAAAACCGTGATGCAGACATGAGTCAACCAAGTCGCTAAGAAAATCTGAACCAAGTCGCGCACCAAGTCTCTAAGACACAGCTCCAAGTCGCTAAATAACAACTCGCTAAGCACCAAGTCGCTAGCAAAATTTGGACAAAGAAGTCGCTAAGCACCAAGTCGCGAAGTTGTCAAGTCGCTAAATAGCAACTCGCTAATCACCAAATCGCTAAGTTGTCAAGTCGCTAAAGAGCAACTCGCTACGCACCAAATCGCTAACACCAAGTCGCTAACAAACTTAACTACAAGTCGCTAACTTTCACCAAGTCACTACCCGTAGTGGAGAATCCACTAAGTGTACTGTTTGTCGGCTTGTCTCAATAGACAAGTCGCTTCACGCTAAATCGCTAACAACATCAACTACAACTCGCTACCAATTTTTAAAGCAAGTCGCTACCAAGATAACTTTTCCGTGGGTTAAGTCGCTAGGTAGAAAAATCACATAAACACCAATTTTCAATCCAAAAACAACCCAACCACGATGATTCAAGCTCACCAAATCAAAACCCAAGCACATACAATGATTCTAAACACAAAACTACACCCAAGATTCAAACTTTAACACTAGAAATGATCCAAATAATTCAAAACCCACTAAACTTTTTCAAACTCTAAAACCACCTAAAAGTCACTAGAAATCCAAAGATATGTAAAAGTGTAGATTGGCAAGGACAATCCAAAGATATGTAAGAGATGATCAAACCATGACTCTTGATACCATTTGTATCATATTGGATTTCACATACACATCAAATCAAACACAAAGTAGGCGTACAAAGAGTTCTAGAGAGAGAAAGTTAGAGGTTTAGGGAACTTTAGTGAGAGAAAGAAAAATCTTATTATGAGCTCCAACTCTCTACCTTGGAAGGTAGAGAGTATTTATAGTCTTACAATAAAATGCCACACAACGGGCTGTGGATCAGGCATACAGTGGGTAAAGACCCGTCCGTCCTCCACGGTGTTACAAAACTAAATACTACTTAACATAAAATAACTACGACTACGAGCTTTCTAACAATTACATATACTTGAGGTGACTGACTCTTTAATACATGGAATTTCTAATTCCTAACAACTTACCCCCTTGGCCATCTCATATTGCACCACTACTAACAAATTCACTTGAAAAGGTTGTGCAACAAAACCAAAGTGTTGAATCAACACTTGCACCAATATCAATTTCTCCAATTCCCCCCAATAGTCCATTTTTGATTATGAGGAGACATCAAATTCAACCACCCGACCACATGGAAGTTGACACTTCTTTACCTCCACCCTCAAACATTGTTGAGCCACCACTTAATGAGCCTCCACCAATTCCTCCTTTATTTGAGGATCCTCAACCCACTTCACTTGAACCGCCGCTTCAAGAAGCTCAAAACCATGACAAGGATTGCTATCATTGTCAACATGTTGAAAGGTTGATACATGAACTACACGATGAGCAACGTTTCATGTTTTATCACCTCCTCAAACGTTTCGAAGAGGTCAACAAACTCAAACAACCATGAGCCTCTAAACGGTGTCCTAGCCTCAAGCTCAACTTAGAACTTTTAGGAATCCCATTTTATATTTGATCATCCTTAAGAACGTAGTTGCCTCTTGAGTTTAGATTCTTCATTAGCATTAAGTAGAAAATGTATTACATGGCTTGATCATTCTCTTAGTCTTAAGAGATTTGTTGATTATCTCTTTGTTTTATTGAATGATAAACTACTTGCCATATTTATCTGAGTATCTGTTTATTGTTTATATACATATCTCATTTTCATATTCAACATTGTTTGGTATAACACCTTTGCTGAATCATCTGTCACCAGACATCGGATCCCTGGAAAATGCCTAGACGGATCCCTCCATGTAGGGAACCGTGGGATCCGTGGCTCAGAAGAACAAAATTCTACTAACTTGAGTCTTATTTGCAGGAAATTATGCACTATACTCTTGTTTTCTAACCTTTATTTTGTAGATTTTCAAAATACACATGAAGATTTTGACAGCATAAAGCTAGGGGGAGCTTTGTGTCAAACCATATTGCAAAACCATTTGCAACATAATCCTTATTTGGATTATACTTCATGACACCCCATTGCAACATTGCAATCTTCAAGGGGGAGCATTTTCGTCACAAGGACGAAACCATTTGCAAACAAAATTGCAATTCGTTATCTTGTTAGTTTATATTTACTTGATGCCCTCACAAAGGGATGGACTCATCAAGGGGGAGTTAAGACGAGAACCATTCCCGTCACTAGCTCTCTTTACATTTTTTTTCTTTTTACATGTTTTTCTTAAAACAATGTGTTAGTTTCTTTTCGATGCTCTTTTTGTTTCGACAAAAAGGAGGAGAAGAGAGTAAAAACTCCAATTCGAACCTTTACAAATTTTAGTTTTTCCTTAAAATAATTTTATGTTTTGTCATCAACAAAAAGGGGGAGATTGTTAATACAAATAATCCGTAAAAACGTTAATTTATATTTTCCGATCCTCTAATGTTTTGCCGATAACAAACGTAAAATCATTTTAACGAAACAAATAAAATACGTAATTGTTTGAGCCAATAGTTTTCTAACACATTTAACGTTTTCACATAAAACACTAAAACAAGTATAAGTGATTTTATGATTTAGTAATATATATGTACAAAAACTAGTGTTTACATATTGGGCAAAATATATACACAACTAGTATATATTATATAAATGGGTAAAAACTACAACCCATGGAAAATATCCATAACCCATGGTATTGACCCATACCCATTTGACTTGGTACATTGAACTCATGAGATACATTGTATCTAATAAGAAACCTATGGATCAACCCATAACCAAAATACCCATGGGCAAAGAGGAGCGTCCCACGGATCCCTAGCTTTACGCTAGACGGATCCCTTGTGGGAGGGATTTGTGGGATCCGGGGAAAAGTAAGCATTTCTCCTCTATAAATAGTGAGTCATTTCTTCCTTTTGGCTTGCCACTCTCACACATACTTTCCCCAAGTATTGTAACTCCCTAACCACTGATCCTAAGGGATCTTTCTATGTATTTTGTCTTTTGTTTTTGTGTGATTCTCAAGGTTCCTCTTAAAGGCAAGATCACCACTTCTTGAAGTCGAGCAAGCTCAAGTCCATGAGTTGCCATGCTTCGTCATCATCAAGACAACTGAGGTTCTCTTGTTGATAGTTCTTTCTTCCTCCGTAGATGTGTTGTGTTGAAGGCATTAGTGAAGGATGCCGAAAGACTCAAGACGAAAGCATTAGTGAAAGATGCTTAACGTCCATGTCAAAAGCATTAATGAAGAATGCTAAAGGTGTCAAGACGAAGGCATTAGTGAAAGGTGCCAAGCGTTGTGTCAAAGGCATTAGTGAAGGATGCCTAGGAATCAAATCAAGTGGCATTAAGGAAGAATGCCTAGGTCGTATAATCGATGAGGTGCATCATTATACATATATTATTAGTTTATTTCCAAGGATGGTGATATCCTTGATGGTGTTGTAATAAGGAGTGGATCTCCTTGGGATTAGGTGTTGTGTTGTGTTGGGTAGTAGTTCCTCCATTGTAATGGAACTAGGTACTTAGCCTAGTACCTGATAGTGGGTAGGCGACGTTGTGGTAGGTGTGGTTCACCTTGGTGTGAAAGAACCCGGTAGTTAGCCTAGTACCGGAAAAAGAGTAGGCGACGTTGTGAAGGCTTCTCCGCCATAAGGAGATTGGTGTCGTGTAGTGATTACGAACTCTCGAGTAGGTGACTCGGGGAGTGGAGTAAAGCAAGGAAGGTGTCCTTGTAGCCGAACCACTATAAATACTCGTGTCGTAGTTATGTGCTTCTTACTCTTTACCTTTCATTACACTTTTATATATCCATCTATCAACGTCCAACATACACACCTAAATAGATTGACATAAGTCGATCTAAATATTTAAAAGGAAGTTTTAAATTGGTAAAACTATTCAACCCCCCCCCTTCTAGTTTTCCACAATTGGTAGCAGAGCTTCGTTACCAAGTTTCTTAGAGTATGTTGTACTTTAAAAACTTGATACGATCCTGTATGTTTGAAAACTACAAAGAAGGAAATATTTCAAAACATTTTCTTTTTCTCTTTCATGTTGGACATTGATAGATCATTCTAAGATATTTGTTTCAAGAAATCTTCATGCTTGGATCTCTTCAAAACCTTCATTTCTATTCAAAGAATAATGAAGTCAATCTTCGAGAAAGGATCTAAAAGTAATCACAACCTACTTACTCTAAGTACAAAGGATTACTTTAAGAGCTCATGAAGTATTTTTAGTATTATGTCTCCATAAGCCAAACCAAGAAGCATAAAGGCATGTTAATTTTTTTAGCTAGTTTACATGATTATGTTGACATCATAGTTCATGATTGTTTAATAAATTGCTAGTTTCTTAAAAGTCTCTCTTTCGTCACTTTCCCGACTTACTCATCATCGGGAATAGTATTCCTCTTGATTTCGTCAAACTAACGCCGTCGTCACAAATGGATCCTTGATAATTAACTTATCAAATCCCGTCAACCAAAACATCTTTTTGTTTGAAACCTTTAAACTATTTTTGTTCCATAAGCTAGTTTATAGCCTACTACAAAAATAAAGCCAAACAACCCTTTTTCTGTCCACAGGAGCCGGATCCCTCTAGTTGTACTTGCCGGATCCCAAATACAAGGGATCTGGGGGAACCGTAGAACAGAACACAGCAATACGCATTTGAAAAACATCACTGATCATTTTCCCTCTCCCCACATAACACAAAAATGACTCAAGAATTGATTTCATCCTCATAGGACTCCATACCCTCAAGTATTCCTCTCTAGAACACCATTGACCAACCATGCCTAAAGCCACTCAACAAGACCACCATGATACCGTCCATTACCTCACCCATTACTATCGGAAAGAAGGGATATCAAAAACCGATCGCAAAGTCTTCAAAAGACTTGAAAAATGACTTATTCACGAAGGTCGTGTAGTCAAGGAATGTTTCCTTGAAGATACCGACACTCGTCAAGTTTTCTTGGCAATCAACTTTGATTGTCTTCTTGACATTGATGAACAAATTTGCCCGGTTTTCATCTTTGAATTCTATTATAGCATTAGGATCATTCGAAACACCGATGATAGCATTTCAATCGCCTTCATCATCAATAAACGAAACTTCACTCTACCTCTCAACACATTTGCTCAAATTCTTCACATTCTTTGTGAAGGAATATGTATGCATTCTCAAGATTGGGCAATTTACGCTCAAAACCTTGCACTTGATTCTAAACCTATCTACAATACTCCTCTTGATGATCCCGCGACCATTCGAGATACTATCTTCAAGGTTAGGACCGACCAATCCCGTTTCAACCGAAACAAAAAGCTCATTCACCATGATCCTTTTCAAATGGAACTTTTCGAAATGCATCCCATGTTTAGAAAATGGGAAGAAATCCTTAGGGAAAACGTCATTAGCCTAGTTGGTAACAAGGATCATCCAAATGCATGTCTTGTGCAAATGATCTATTGTCTTATCCACCAAAAGCCATTTAATCTCGCCTATTACATGGTGAGGAGAATGGTCGGGGTATTCAAAGCTTCCAACATGGTACTTCCATATGGTATGCTCCTAACACGACTTTGTAAGTATGTTAGTGCATTGCAACCATCTACTATCAACGATGATCATTTCTTTGCCGATAACGTATTGGTACCTCTTACCAAACAACCCTCTAAACGGTTCATGGTCAATGGAAGAAAACCTGAAGCTCTCTCGGACTCCTCGGACGGAGAAGTAGAAGAAGATGAAGAAGAGGAAGACGTCGACCCCATAGCTAACATCGAATTAGAACCCTTTGATTACTATGAACAACTCCCGGATATTCCAAACGATACTGCGGAATTCAAACAATTAAGGGGTATGATTCAAAACCTAGCTTACCACATCACAAAGTCGGGAAAGAGGAAAAGAAAGAATTGACGAAAGAGACTATAGGATTATGATTATCTTGAGACACTTGTTTTGTGTATGAATGATTATGTTTTAGCACGTTTGTTTGTGTATTCTTGGATATTATTATTACTACAATTATCTATGATATGTCGTATGTGATAATATATTTACCTTGCTGTTTAAATTAAATTTTATATGTGTATATTGCTTAGTGCAAAGTCTGCATTAGCTGCTGTAAAGGTTCTGATCTGCAGATGCCGAATCCCTTGTTTTAGTCTAGAAGGATCCCTTCTCTAAGGGAACTGTGGGATCCGTGACTGCAGATGAGTTATACAGATCTCCTTACATCAAAACAACTCACTAGATCACCTCACAAAAGCCTAACATAAGACCTTAGAGCCAACTAAGTCTTCTTCTAACATTTGATAGCTTGACACTCACCCATGGCTCACCTAAGACTTAGTTCAAGATTCCTTTTGATTTATCAACACATCAAAACTCACCATATTTCCGCTTCAATACTCACAAATTGTTTTTAATATTTTTTTAACACTTAGGTGGACATATTGAACAAATTTAGGAAATTGTTTCTAGTCATCTTTATCTCAAAACGGGTCAAAAATTAGTTTTTCAATTCTTTTGATTTTTGAGGCTTTTTCAAACTCCATCTCAAGCTTATATCTGATCTCTAGGATCATTTATTATGACTTGACACCATCAAAACTCTTAGTGTCATCCTTGAACATCCATTGGTAGTCATTTAGTCTTATTTTCCTTCCATAAAAAGCAATCATTTGCTATATCATTCATTGCTCTTGATCATTCAAGCACACCCTCATTTAAGATACTTAGGAGGACTGAAACACTCAAGATGGTATAGATCTTAGACCTTAGAAACATCATTTTTATCCTTTCACAGCTGCTGAGAGCCGGATCCCTAGGATTAGCCTAGACGGATCCCTCAAAGGAGGGAACCGTGGGATCCGGGTGACAGATTATGTCAACTCTAGCCAAAACAATCATTTCAAGCTCATCTTGCTAACTTGAACACTCCACCTCATCTTTATTAAGTTCCTAGATCAGTGAAACTCTGAACTTGAATCTTGTGCATGTTAATCATCACATTTCCATGAATCTTAATGGCCTAAGTCTTAAATGCACTTACCAAATTCTTCCCTTTATAAATCATGTTGCTAGAACTCCTTAGTAATCAAACACAAACATAATTCTCAGCAATTAGAAACATCTTCCTCATTCATTTCATCATGAGAAAAGCTCCTAGTGCTAACTCATCCACCCAAGAATCACCAAAGAAACCTGCTAGGATCATACACGAAGTTTCCTCAACCGAATCATCTCCGGTTAAGTCCACCAATGCTAGGATTTCCCCTACACCAAATAAACCAATCAAACTAATTCCCAAGAGGATTGTTCCCACGAGGATATCATCACCAAACTCTACTAAACCAAACACACCCTTTTCAACCCAACCAACATCATTGGTGCCTAGAGCCACATCATTTATCGCCTCACAATCATCTTCACATTCTCACAACTTAGAGGACTTACCCCCTTGTCCACCTCATCTTCCACCACTACCAACAAATTCACTTGAAAAGGTTGTGCAAAAAAACCAAAGTGTTGAATCAACACTTGCACCAATATCAATTTCTCCAATTCCCCCCAATAGTCCATTTTGGATTATGAGGAGACATCAAAGTCAACCACCCGACCACATGGAAGTTGACACTTCTTTACCTCCACCCTCAAACATTGTTGAGCCACCACTTAATGAGCCTCCACCAATTCCTCCTTTATTTGAGGATCCTCAACCCACTTCACTTGAACCTCCGCTTCAAGAAGCTCAAAACCATGACAAGGATTGCTATCATTGTCAACATGTTGAAAGGTTGATACATGAACTACGTTATGAGAAACTTTTCATGTTTTATCACCTCCTCGAACGTTTCGAAGAGGTCAACAAACCCAAACAACCATGAGCCTCAAAACGGTGTCCTAGCCTCAAGCTCAACTTAGAACTTTTAGGAATCCTATTTTATGTTTGATCATCCTTAAGAACGTTGTCGCCTCTTGAGTTTAGATTCTTCATTAGCATTAAGTAGAAAATGTATTACATGGCTTGATCATTCTCTTAGTCTTAAGAGATTTGTTGATTATCTCTTTGTTTTATTGAATTTTAACCTACTTTCCATATTTATCTGAGTATATGTTTATTGTTTGTATACATATCTCATTTTCATATTCAGCATTGTTTAGTATAACACCTTTGCTTAATCATTTGTCACCAGACAGACGGATCCCTGGAAAATGCCTAGACGGATCCCTCTATGTAGGGAACCGTGGGATCCGTGGCTCAGAAGAACAAAATTCTACTAACTTGAGTCTTATTTGCAGGAAATTATGCACTATAATCTTGTTTTCTAACCTTTATTTTGTAGATTTTCAAAATACACATGAAGATTTTGACACCATAACGATAGGGGGAGCTTTGTGTCAAACCATATTGCAAAACCATTTGCACCATAATCCTTATTTGGATTATACTTCATGACACCCCATTGCAACATTGCATTCTTCAAGGGGGAGCATTTTCGTCACAAGGACGAAACCATTTGCAAACAAAATTGCAATTCGTTAGCTTGTTAGTTTATATTTACTTGACGCCCTCACAAAGGGATGGACTCGTCAAGGGGAGTTAAGACGAGAACCATTCCGTTCACTTGCTCTCTTTACATTCTTTTGTTTTTACATGTTTTTCTTAAAACAATGTGTTAGTTTCTTTTCGACGCTCTTTTTGTTTCGACAAAAAGGGGGAGAAGAGAGTAAAAACACCAATTCGAACCTTTACGAATTTTAGTTTTTTCTTAAAATAATTTTATGTTTTGTCATCAAAAAAAGGGGGAGATTGTTAATACAAATAAGCCGTAAAAACGTTTATTTATATTTTACGATCTTCTAATGTTTTGTCGATAACAAACGTAAAATCATTTTAATGAAACAAATAAAATACTTAATTGTTTGAGCCAATAGTTTTCTAACACACTTAACGTTTTCACATAAACCACTAAAACAAGTATAATTGATTTTAAGATTTAGTAATATATATGTACAACAACTAGTGTTTACATATTTGGCAAAATATACACAACTAGTATATATTATATAAATGGGTAAAAACTACAACCCATGGAAAATATCCATAACCCATGGTATTGACCCATACCCATTTGACTAGGTACATTGAAATCATGAGATACATTGTATCAAATAAGAAACCCATGGATCAACCCATAACCCATGACCCATGACCCATAACCAAAATACCCATGGGCAAAGAGGAGTGATAAGGTTTTAAAATATACCTTTTTGAGGGGTCGTTTAAGCCCTTATTTGATCACTTTTGTATCCGTTATTACTTAATATCATTCCTTTTCACTTTTGTGTCTCTTGAAGGCAAATTGCTGGAATGACACTTATTTGAACGAAAAGGCGCGAAAATACGAAGAAAATGGCCAAAGTCAAGAATCGAGACACTCAAGCTGCTGAAATACAAGGGGACGGCGTCAGGCTTTAAAAGAGTAGGTCGTCGCAACTTAGACGGCCTAGATTTGATCTGCAGGCGCCGGTCGAAAGAGGGCGGTGTCACAATCACAAGGTGACGCCGCAAGAAGACTAACTTGCCAAGACGAAACCCTAATGACGGCGGACCAGCGACGGCGTCACAATTCATAAGGTGACGCCGTCGCAATTGTAATCTTATATATACAATCCGAATTTTTTAGTTTTCAGTGTGTAGTCTTTTGGAGTAAAAACCTAAACCGAACCAAGGCTGTCTTGTACAGTATTTTAGGGTTCCAAACCCTATCTTACACCAAGATAAGTGTTTTACTTCATTAATTCAATTATGTCTTCAATTATTTGTGTGTATGCTTGCATGTTCTCCATGTCCGGCTAATTTATTTGTGTGTTTGCTTAGGGAATATGAAACTTATTATTGAATATTGATTGGTTGTCTCTTATCTTAATTGTTAATGATCTAGTAATGCGATAGGTCATTCGTTGTGTAGTTAATGCTTGATTAATCTTTGTGAACCTTAGACTATAACACCTAGAGTAGTTGTAGGCTAAACCATCCAAAGAGTACCTTAGAGTTAGAGTTTATAATTCCTAGAGATTTGTAGACTATAACACCTAGAGTATTTGTAGACGAGACCCTTTGGTAGTTTCAAAGAGTTAGGGATAAACGCATACCCTACGACTTTAGACACACAACGCGATTAAGAATAAGGATGTGACAATTCAACCATCAATAGGAGATAATTAAGGAGTAATAAAACCTAAGTAAACACATCTTTAAACTATCATACGAGCACACAATAATTAGACATAGACTACATACACCTTAGATTAGATAATTAGATAAGTAGAGTAATCGGTAGAAATACCAACCCCCAAATCCAAACCCCGAGATTCGTACCTTTCCATTTCCTTAAAAATATAAAAAAGATAAAAACAAATAATCTTCCTCAATCCCAACCTTAGCGTAGTAACTTCTCACTAGCATTCATATTCCCCTAGAGAATGATATCAATACCCGTGGCTTACCCTAATACTACACTACAACGATTAGGTTCACTGCCTAGGGTGTTATAAAACTTGCTCAAAAAAAGGAAGTTCCTTTGACCCCGAACGACGCGTGTAGCGTTATCAAGTTTTGGCGCCACGCGGGAATTGAATAGCTAGTTAGTAGTCCACCTCGTTTAGGTTTCTTTGCTTGATTCCTATCAAGTAAATTTTTTCTCATTTTTAGCTTTCTCATAGTCTATCCCCCTTCTTCGTGACCTTTGTTCGTAACCCCATCACTTTTCATCATGGAAGGTGGTAACCAACCACCATTCATCAACCTACCACCAAATGACCCGCCAAGAGCCCGTAATCTTGGTGAATACTCGAGACCAAGCCACCTAGGCTATAGGAACACCATTGAGCTTCCCGACCAAGCCCAAACTACGGCCCTGCGATTCGACACCATCCGGTTGGTGCAAAACGGACGTGCATTCCATGAACTTCGTTCGAAGATCCTAATCAAAGATCTTAAGGATTTCCTTAAAATTGTCGATTCCATTGACCTTGATGCTACTACTCGGGAGACCACGCGTCTGCGTCTCTTCTAATTCTCTCTACGGGACCAAGCTAGTAATTGGCTTGGCGACTTCCGCGGCTCCATCTCAAGTTAGGATGATCTCACCTCTCGTTTCCTTGCTCAATTTTTCCCACCGGGAGAACCACTAAACTTAGGAATGACATCTTGATGTTCCAACAACGTCAAGGTGAATCTCTCTGAAGCATGGACTCGATTCAAGGACTTACTCCATAAAGTCCCTCATCATGGCATTGATCTTTGGCTCCAAGTTCAAATCTTCTATGATCATGTCAACTTCCCCACCTGCGATCCATTGACCAAGCGCCGTGGAAAACTCGTGATCTCACCGCGGAAGAATCATGGGGTATAATAGAGGACCTTTCTCTCTATGACAACGAAAGTTGGAATGACCCCGTGAGTTGCCCAAAACGCTTAAGGCAATCTCCTTGCATTCTCTTGACTCACAATCTTCCGACCGTAGGATGCTCGAGCTTGAAGATTAAGTTAAATTCCTAATGAGCTCCTACGAAAATCCTAAGTCTTCACACCAAGTGAACAAAGTTTCTTCCTCATGTGAGCAATTTAGTGACCCTCATAACACTCATGCTTGCACAAGATTCCCCGAAAATGCCTCCGTTGACTATGCATCCTCGCGTATTAATGGAACGGGAGGAAGATTCCCTACAACACCCGGACCTAGGACTTTTAATGACACCCGAGAAGCATTGAAGGGCAAACCCAACTTCTATTGGGGGCAAACCAAAGAATTCACATCCAATGATTTCTCTTGGCCCCCATCTCATGGCCCTACCCAACAAAACATAGAAAGGATGATACAAAACATAGTCGCATCCCAAGAAGCTAAAATTGCTAAGCTCTCGGATCATTTTAACCAACAACAAGCCGAGATGGATAGGAAGATAGATAACCTCTTAAAAGCCATGACCAATAGTTATAGGAAGGTTAATGTTATCTCAACTCCCGAGCCTTCCGGTGTAGAGATTAAGGACCCAAGTACGTTAGCTAAACACGTCCAATTCATCAATACCATCACTTTAGAGAAACCTAATAGAACAAATGACGAAGAGGACCATATACTTGAGGTTAATGAAATAAATGAGGAAATAGATGAAATAGACAATGACTATTTCAATAAATTTCCTACGGAAGAAGAGCTATCTCGCCACCCTTACTTAGTGCGTGACCTCCGTCACATGTATGTTAGGAAAAGCCCTAGAATAAAGTTTGGGAACCCTTGGAATCTTAACATACCATGTTGCATAGGACACCTTTTTGTGGCGAAAACATACATTGACCGCAAATCCCCAATAAATATCATGACTAGCACCTATTATAATTGGGTAATGAAGAAGCCTATCCCAACTAGGCAAGACCCCGATAATCCGAGGGTTAGTTGCAATTTTCTTGGTAGAGTTAAGGGATTGCCCGTCTATGTAGGTAGTTTCATGTTTCCTATGGATTTCATAGTGGTAAATGATATTAGTACAACCATAGATCCTAGCTTATCCCATGTTATTCTAGGAAAACCTTTCATAGAAAACACCGGGATGACTTATGATCCCTCATTAGGAATAGTGCGATTCAAGGATGAGACCGATGATGTAGCTTACCAAATGCCATTTAAGATTGAGAAGTTTTCATCACTCTCCAATGATGAAAAGGAACTTAAACTATTGGTCTATTATAGGAATAATGAGGATAAGGAAAAAGGAGTAGATTATGTTATGGCTAAGATTTTCGGATTCTATAAGGATTTCTTGAACTTAGGACCGAAATATAGAACCAATTGGGGAGAGGACGACCTCTTAGAAAGGTGCATCATAGGGAACTTTTACAACATGGAATCCCCCAATAGAGACCGTCATGAGGAAGGAGATGACGGTAGTGAAGTTACGTAGGAGCACGAGTACGAGTCTTGCTACAAGACTCATAAATAAAGAAAAGCGCTTCGTGGGAGGCAACCCATGCTTAATTGTTTGCTTTTTAGTGTCATATATCATTTATTAATTGTTTATTCTCATGTTTAAATTTGTAAAAATGCTTTATTTTGTTTTTAACCTCGTCTTAATTGCATATAAAGGTATTTTACATAAAGGATAAGTGTAGGGAGGATTACACACGTTTTCAAAAGAAACGTGAACATGAGAATTTCAATTAATTAAAAGATATATATGTGTGTTTGTTCGAGTCAAATGCTTGTATTGAGTCATAATGGATGTTTTGCGAAATTTTTCCGATTCTAAAGATGTAAATTTTCTAAATTTTTTCGAAAATCGCAGACCGCTTTTGTCAGGATAACTTGACGGCCAGATCGCAACCGGGCGTCAAGAAGGAGTGAAAACAATGATTACTTTTTTCTCGTTTTCTCGAGCTACTTATAAATTTTTGGAATTTTCCGGTCTTAATTTTCCGAAATTGTAAACATCCATTCCACAAGCATTATATCCTAGTTTAATAAAGTCTTATATATATTATTACCCATATTATTACCGCATTTTGCGAAGGTTTCGTTTTGTTTTCAAGTGTTTTATTTATCAAGAAGATACATACATTCTTGGAAAGGATTTAACCACCGCTTTACACGGATCCTACCGAAATAATCAGGGGAGTACTAGTTTCTTTCGTTTTTAATCACCTTCCATTATCATAACTTTGATACTTTTGGGGAACATTGAGGACAATGTTCAGTTTAAGTGTAGGGAGGGAAAATAAAACGGGAACTTTGAAACTATGCTTATCCTTGATTATTTGCTTTGTCCAATTGTATTTGTGTAATAAACCATGAGAAAATGTCGGTTAGGGTAATTTTGGCACCAAATTTTTAATTTTTCATGACATATAGGAGTGGGCCATTAGTCTTAACAAAAGCGTCTCATGGATAGGAAGTTATATGACTAGCACAAAAACCCTTTACCACTTAAATTCCACCCAAAATGTGAGGATCACCCTTAGATTAGTAGGAATTAAAGCATTCATCTTTAATGCTTAGAGTGTGAACCGGTAGTATATTAGATTCTAGAACTTGTTTTGTGATGCATCCCGAGATTGCTAGTAAGACTACACTTGTGTAGTTAGGAATAACTAAATGATAAGAGGCATTAGGATAACCCTTGTTTGATACCCGTAATATAATTACTTCTTCCACATCGGTTGAGTAATTCCCCCACACCCTTGCGTTGTACTCACTTTTAGTACACGATACCCCTAGTTAACCCTTCCGAGCCTATCCTTTTCGCGGTTCTCGTGATGTTTCGGTTTTTCCGAATATCAATGAAGAGCATTGTTTACACCCCACCCCCAAATGTACACCCAAATCGCCTTAGCCTACCTTGTATGCACTCACTTTTAGTGCATTATTGTTATCACCCTAAAAACCCTTAGTTCAATTATCAAGTTGCTTGCATAAGTTGCTAAGTCGAGTCATATCCTTTGTACACAGTTTTGGGACGATTGGGACTCATGGGAAAAGTTAAAGTTTATAAAATGACGGGAAGGGAACGTTAAATTCAAATTCCCTTTGTTTGCGTAATAATGTACTCCAACTGTTTTGATCTTTTCAATTCGGGTCAAATTAGTATTAAAGTAATAAAAACTCAAGTGTAGGGATGTGCATATAAATCCCTATCATTTTGATGTTACCGTAGAGGATGGTAGAGTAAAAGTGTATGAAAAAAAAATCGAAAAAATAAAAAAGAAAAAAGAAAAAATATAGAGTGTTAAAATATATATATATATATATATATATATATATATATATATATATATATATATATAATATACCTACCATCCTATCTATCCTTTAAATTTACGTTTGTGTGTTTCAGTTATCTAGAGTTTAGAGTGTCGAGTCTTGGCTTAGCAACGCCATTCTTCGTATGCTTGTAACATAAAGATTTATGACTTGCCACCTCTAAATAGCCTATCCCACCAAACCCTTTGTTTCCCTACCGTAAGCCTAACATTACAACCCTTTAAAGACCTCTTTGATAGTCTTTCCTAGGTGCTTACGCCAAAGCGATGGAGGTTTGATCTATTCTCAAGCCTATGGTAATCTATGTACTAGGATCGGTTAATGAGTGTTTATCTTTCATTTCCAACTTGTTATTTCATATACACCCGAGAGATGTGAGTATCCAAACACCCCATGTGAGGTGCTAGTATGTAATTTCCGTGCTTGTTATGACTTTTGCGGGGCTTATATGTGTTGTGGATTGTTTTAAACCAATGCTTCATGACCCCTAACTTATAAATTAATTGGCTAAAAGCACATTTGCTTGAGGACAAGCAAATACCAAGTGTAGGGATATTTGATAAGGTTTTAAAATGTACCTTTTGAGGGGTCGTTTAAGCCCTTATTTGATCACTTTTGTATCCGTTATTACTTAATATCGTTCCTTTTCACTTTTTAGGTCTCTTGAAGGCAAATTGCTTTGGAATGGCACTTATTTGAACGAAAAGCGGATATCTGAAGAAAATGGCCAAAGTCAAGAATCGAGACACTCAAGTCTGAAATACAAGGGGCGGTCAGGTGTTATCTGTGGCCGTCACATCACTTTTGTGACAGTCGGTAGCCAAATTGCTTATTTACATGTGACGGTGTCAGGCTTTAAAAGAGTAGGTCATCGCAACTCGCACGCCTAGATTTGATCAGGCGCGTCGGAAGCTGAAGAGGACGGCGTCACAATCACAAGGTGACGCCGTCGCAAGACTAACATGGCCAAGACGAAACCCTAATGACGGCGACCCGACGGCGTCACAATTCATAAGGTGACGCCATCGCAATTGTAATGTTATATATAGAATCCGAATTTTTTAGTTTTCAGTGTGTAGTCTTTTGGAGTAAAAACCTAAACCGAACCAAGGTTGTCTTGTACAGTATTTTAGGGTTCCAAACCCTATCTTACACCAAGATAATTGTTTTACTTCATTAATTCAATTATGTCTTCAATTATTTGTGTGTATGCTTGCATGTTCTCCATGTCCGGCTAATTTAATTGTGTGTTTGCTTAGGGAATATGAAACTTAATTATTGAATATTGATTGGTTGTCTCTTATCTTAATTTTTAATGATCTAGTAATGCGATAGGTTATTCATTGTGTAGTTAATGCTTGATTAATCTTTGTGAACCTTAGACTATAACACCTAGAGTAGTTGTAGGCTAAACCATCCAAAGAGTACCTTAGAGTTAGAGTTTATAATTCCTAGAGATTTTGTAGATGAGACCCTTTGGTAGTTTCAAAGAGTTAGGGATAAACGCATACCCTACGACTTTAGACACACAACGCGATTAAGAATAAGGATGTGACAATTCAACCATCAATAAGAGATAATTAAGGAGTAATAAAACCTAAGTAAACACATCTTTAAACTATCATACGAGCACACAATAATTAGACATAGACTACATACACCTTAGATTAGATAATTAAATAAGTAGAGTAATTGGTAGAAATACCAACCCCCAAATCCAAACCCCGAGATTCGTACCTTTCCATTTCCTTAAAAATATAAAAAAGATTAAAAAAAAATCTTCCTCCACCCCAACCTTAGCGTAGTAACTTCTCACTAGCATTCCTATTCCCCTAGAGAACGATATCAATACCCGTGACTTACCCTAATACTACACTACAACGATTAGGTTCCTTTGCCTAGGGTGTTATAAAACTTTCCTTTCGAAGAAAGTTCCTTTTGTTGAAGGTCCCACGGATCCCTACTTCCTGCTAGAGCGGATCCCTTGTGAGAGGATCCGTGGGATCCGGGAACGATAGCATTTCTATTCTATAAATAGTGAGCCATTTCTTCCTTTTGGCTTGCCACTCTCACACATACTTTCCCAAGTATTGTAACTCTCTGATCCTAAGGGATCTTTCTATGTAGTTTGTCTTTTGTTTTGTGTGATTCTCTAGGTTCCTCTTAAAGGCGAGATCACCACTTCTTGAAGTCGAGCAAGCTCAAGTCCATGAGTTGCCATGCTTCGTCATCATCAAGACAACTGAGGTTCTCTTGTTGATAGTTCTTTCTTCCTCCGTAGATGTGTTGTGTTGAAGGAATTAGTGAAGGATGCCGAAAGAGTCAAGACGAAAGCATTAGTGAAATATGCTTAACGTCCGTGTCAAAAGCATTAATGAAGAATGCTAAAGGTGTCAAGACGAAGGCATTAGTGAAAGGTGCCAAGCGTTGTGTCAAAGGCATTAGTGAAGGATGCCTAGGAATCAAATCAAGTGGCATTAGGGAAGAATGCTAGGTCGTATAATCGATGAGCTACATCATTATACATATACTATTAGTTTATTTCCAAGGATGGTGATATCCTTGATGGTGTTGTAATAAGGAGTGGATCTCCTTGAGATTAGGTGTTGTGTTGTGTTGGGTAGTAGTTCCTCCATTGTAATGGAACTAGGTACTTAGTCTAGTACCTGATAAAGGGTAGGCGACATTGTGGTAGGTGTGGTTCACCTTGGTGTGAAAGAGTAGTTAGCCTAGTACATGAAAAAGAGTAGGCGACATTGTGAAGGCTTCTCCGCCATAAGGAGATTGGTGTCGTGTAGTGTTACGAACTCTCGAGTAGGTGACTCGGGGAGTGGAGTAGGGCAAGGAAGGTGTCCTTGTAGCGAACCACTATAAATACCGTGTCGGTGGTTATGTATGCTTCTTTTACCTTTCATTACACTTTTATATATCTATCTATCAACGTCCAACATACACACCTAAATAGATTAACATAAGTCAATCTAAATATTTAAAAGGAAGTTTTAAATTGGTAAAACTATTCAACCCCCCCCCCTTTCTAGTTTTCCACAGGTAGTACTGGAATCAAACTGTAATAGGCATTAACCTATTCAAGTGGCAGTTACAACTACATAATGACTACGTTTAATTGGTCATGTAACCACTATTCCTATCATAATGGAGGCTAATTATCTAGTGATTAATTGGCCGTTAATCACACATAAATTTCATTGACTAGGGTTGAGTAATCTCTACTATAAATAGAGATCATCACTCGAATGCATGGGATACATGAAACGGCGTTAAACACTTAAAAGCAAAAGGGTTATTGATTTGTGCCCAATTCAATAACATACATTTGGTCTTATCCCAAGTAGATATTCGTGATACCGAGACATTAGGGTCGAATAGTTTACTTTAGAAAGTGATAACGATTCCAAGTGATATCCGGTAACTGTTTAGGTATTGTTTTACTGGCTGTTGGGCGAATAACCTTTTTTTGGTATTATTTATGTTGTTGATTATCTTACCTGTGCAGGAATAACCACCAACATATTAATCAAACGATCTACTATTAATTAACATAATTGCATCGCAATTGTTCGAAAAATAAAAGAGTGCGCTATATATTTTCAGGTTGCATGCCATACATGATTCATGCAAAGTAATACCACACATCCTTTATATATTACAAACTCAATTAACAAGACATGTTAGGCTTGAAGACTACAAAAACATGATTAGACAACAAAGATATGTATTTATTTACAGAGTGTTA
Organism: Chrysanthemum makinoi; assembly: GCA_910596185.1. NCBI lineage: Eukaryota > Viridiplantae > Streptophyta > Magnoliopsida > Asterales > Asteraceae > Chrysanthemum > Chrysanthemum makinoi. The sequence continues at coordinate 101,767,635 of OU343223.1, read as the reverse complement.
ATTAGGGTAGTGTCATTTTTCTACATTAGTTGTTCTCAATAAATCCTCAAGTCCTTAATTTAAACTTAGATGGAATATTACTAACAAGAAATGTACGATTTGCTATGAAGGATTTTGGTTTACCTCGTTATTTCCTTGGTATTGAGGTTGCTTCATCCTGAATGTTAACTTATTTCTCAATCAAAGTATAACGGATTTGCTTGACCGTGCGGAATGATAGATAATAAGATTGTTGATACTCCTCTTGATGCTAAAGCAAAATATACTTCTACGGATAGTGATAATTTCTCTGAGCCTAGTTTATATCGAACCATTGTTTGGGACTTTGGTTTATCTTATAATGACTCATCCATATATTGCTTATGTTGTCCACATTGTTACCTAGTTTGTGTGTGCTCCCATGATAGTTCATAATTGGGTTGTTCTACATATTCTTAGGTATCTTCGAGGTACTTAGTTTCAACCACTCTTGTTTCCTTCCATGTCTTCTTTGTTACCTAGTTTGTGTATGCTCACAAGTAGATATTCGTGATACCCAGGCATCAGGGTCGAATAGTTTACTTTGGAAAGTGATAACACGATTCCAAGTGATATTCGGTTACTGTTTTTGTATTGTTTATCTTTCTGGCAAATAACCTATTTTGGTATTGTTTCTCTTTTGTGATTATTTTACCCTTTTCTGGGAATAACCACCAACAATCAAAGTAAACTATTTTGTGATAATTAATGGTTCTTCTTTGCAATAAAATACATGGCTTCAAACTTTGCCAAGCTGGACAAGTTTGAAGGGGTGGACTTTAGGAGATGGCAGAAAAAGATGCACTTCTTGCTGTCAAGCATGAGTGTGGTCTATGTTCTGACCACACTTGTTCATGATGATGGGGATGAAGCTACTGTGGAACAAATCAGGAGGAGGAGCAAATGGGAGAATGATGACTACATTTGCAGAGGCTTAATTCTCAATGGTATGTCTAATTCACTCTTTGACATTTATAATTTTAAAATCTTCCAAAGAACTATGGGATTCCTTGGATGCCAAATATATGGCTGAGGATGCATCAATTAAGAAGTTCCTTGTAAGTAATTTCACAAATTTCAAAATGACTGATTCAAGACTAGTTATGGAACAATACAATGAACTTCTTGGTATACTTGGAAGGTTTACACAACACAATATGCACATGGATGAGGCTATTTCAATCTCGTGTGTCATTGATAAACTTCCCCCTTCTTGGAAAGATTTCAAGCATACCTTGAAACATAAGAAGGAGGAGTTAACTCTTGTTGAGTTGGGCAGTCATCTGCGCATTAAGGAATCTCTTAGGGTGCAGGATAATGACAAGCCAAAGAGTAGCAACGCTCTTGGTGCATCTGTTGTCAATATGGTAGAGCATAACAAATCCACCGGGTACAATGACAAAGGCAAACGTAAACATCATGATAACACAAGGGAAGATCCTAACAAGAAGGCAACACCTACTTGTTGGAAATGTGGAAAAAATGGTCACATTAAAAAGGATTGCAAAGGTGATAAGGTTTGTGGTAAAGCCAATGGATCAGGCACTAATGGTTCAGGAAGTGGTGGTTCTTCCAACTCACCAAGTTATATTACATATTTATCTGAATCTTATTATGTGCAGGATGATGATGTTATGTGGTGGGTTGACTCTGGTGCAACTGTTCATGTGTGCAAAGATAGAAGCTGGTTTAAGACTTATGAGTCACTGAATGATGGTTCTATTCTTCACATGGGAAATGAGACACCAGTTGGTTCATGGTCATGGTTGTGTAGATCTTAATTTTAGTTCTAGAAAGATTGTAACTTTGTTTAATGTTATTCATGTTCTCCGATATAAGGAAGAACTTGATTTCAAGTAGTGTATTGAATAATCATGGATATAAACAAGTTATTGAATCTGATAAATTTGTTCTATCTAAGCATGGTGTGTTTATTGGTTTTGGCTATTTGTGTAACCAAATGTTCAGCCTTAATATTGTTAATGAATGTGATAATTCAGCCTTTGTGACCACCTCTGACCTAAATGACTCTACCCTATGGCATGCTAGACTTGGCCATGTACTCTATAAAAGGATGCAAGATATGTCTAAGGATGGGTTAATCCAGCATTTGACATGGACACTGAAAAGTGTAAAACTTGCATGTTGACCAAAATTACTAAGAAACCTTTTGAGTGTTAATCATGAAACTAAACTCTTGGAGCTAATACAATGACACATGTGATTTTCATGCCAACCCTCTTTGGGGAATAAGAAGTACTTTTTGACATTTATTGATGATGCTTCTAGGTTTTGTTATGTCTATACGTACATACTATAAGGATGAAGCATTAAATAAATTCAAAGTATTTAAAACTGAAGTTGAATTACAACTTGGGTCTTTGATCAAAAGATTAAGGTGATAGGAGAGGTGAGTACATGGATACTCGGTATTTTCAATCGCTTAGTATCATCCATGAAACGATTGCTCCCTATACTCCACAACAAAATGGTATCTCTGAAAGGAAAAACATGGTACTCAAAAGAAATGGTTAACTCCATGTTGTCCTATTCAATTGGGTCAGGGTTTTGGGGTGAAGCTATGTTAACAACTTGCTATTTATTAAATAGGGTTCCTAATAAAAGGAACAAGGTGACCCCATATGAACTCTTGATGAAAGGAAACCAACCTGAACTTTCTCAAGGTTTGGGGTTGTAGGGTTGTTGTAAAACTCCCTGATCCAAAGCTTAAAACTTTGGGTAAAAGAGGCATTGAATGCATCTTTGTTGGATATGCTGAGCATTCCAAGGCTTTTAGATTCTATGTTATAGAACCTAATGAATATATTTCAATTAACTCAATAATTGAATCAAGGGATGCAATTTTTGATGAGGGTAGATTCTCATCAGTCCCTAGACCAAGTCAAAGGATTCCTAATGACATTGGTGTATCAGAGGTCCCTGATGAGGTTGTGGTGCAACAACCTGAACCTTTGCACAGAAAGAGAAAAAGGGTTAGGACTCCAAAGTCATTTGGACCTGAGTTTCAATTATATTTAGTTGAAGGAACAAGGGATGAGGTCTCTGACCAATACTCCTATTGCTTCATTGTTGAGGATGATCCTAAAACATTTGAAGAAGCAATGAAGTCCCAGGATGTTGCTTTCTGGAAAGAAGCAATTAATGATGAGATGGATTCCATCATGGGCAACAACACTTGGGTGTTGGTTGAACTACCACCGAGTTGCAAACCTCACGGGTTTCAAAAGGAAAATGAAGGTAGATGGAACTATTGAAAAGTTCAAGGCTAGACCAGTCATTCAAGGCTTTAAACAAAAGTCAGGAATTGAATACTTTGATACTTATGCCCCATGGCTCGTGTCAGTACCATTAGATTGCTGATTGCTTTGGCATCAATTCACAATCGATTATTCATCGATGGATGTGAAGACATCTTTCTTGAATGGTGAATTGGAAGAGGAGGTTTATATGAACCAACCTCGGGCTTCACATTCCCTGTAATGAAAACAAAGTGTGTAAACTGATTAAGTCTCTTTATAGACTAAAGCATGCACCTAAGCAATGGCATCAAAAATTTGATGAAGTTGTTTTGTCTAGTGGTTATGTTCTTAACCAATGTGACAAATGTGTGTATAGCAAATTTGATGAATCTGGTAAAGGAGTCATCATTTGTCCATATGTTGATGACATGCTGATCTTTGGCACTAACCAAAATCAGGTTGACTTGACAAAGGAATTTTTGTCATCAAGATTCTCCATGAAGGACATGGGGGAGGCTGATGTTATCCTTGGTATAAGGATTAAGCATGAGAGTAATGGAATTTCAATCACTCAGTCTCATTATATTGAGAAGGTACTAAGGAAATTCAACCACTATGATTGTACTCCAGTAAGTACTCCTATGGATACAAGTTAGAAGCTAATGCTTAATACTTGGTGCATCTCAATTTAAGTATTCCAAGGTGATTGGCTGCCTAATGTATGCCATGACTTGTACAAGACCTGATATTGCTTTTGCAGTGGGTAAATTGGCGGTATACTAGTAATCCTAGTGCTCATCAGCGGCAAGCAATTGAGAGATCTGAGTATCCGAAGAGAACTATGGATTATAATCTCTCATATACTGGTTATCCTTCATTATTAGAAGGATACACTGATGCAAGTTGGATCAGTAACACTAAAGACAATTCGTCTACTAGTGGCTGGGTATTCCTACTTGGTGGAGGTGCAATTTCTTGGGCATCCAAGAAGCAAACTTGCATCACCAGTTCAACAATAGAATCTGAATTTATGGCTTTAGCAGTTGCTAGTAAAGATTTGAATGGTTGAAAAAACTTGCTTCTTGAGATTCCATTGTGGCCTAAACCTATAGCACCTATTTCTATCCGTTGTGATAGTGCAGCTACATTGGCAAGGCTTATAGTAAGATGTACAATGGGAATTCTAGACACTTAGGTGTCAGGCATAGCATGATTCGTGAGCTTATCATGAATGGGGTGATTTCTATAGAGTTTTTAAGATCTCAACACAATTTAGCTGATCACTTGACGAAGGGATTAGCTAGATATACTTATAAAAGTCTGCTAAAGGGATGGGTTTAAGTCCAATTTAGTCACTGAATGCTAAGACACCCAACCTCCCTCTTGAGGAACTTGGGAGCTGAGTTCAATGTGGAAAGTTTGAACATTGACTGGATCACATGTTTTATTTACATCCCAAGGTTGTGCTCAGAACCTACTAAAAAGGAGGATGAAGTCTTTAGTTCTTAATGGTTAATTTCTTTGAAAAGTGCTTGGCAGGATCATGAATAAAGAGGAACCACCTATGTGAATGTTGAAGTTTTGGCGCTTCAAGGAGCTTTGGACTTTTGGCTCTTGCAACATTTATGAATTTGGATATGGACACATGGCTTGTATAGTGTCAAGAGCTTTTAAGTGTTTGAAAACTTGTGTGTATTTTATCTTCAGGTATTCAAATGGGTTGAAGGGTTCAATTCTTAGAACAACCTGATTCTCGAATATTTGAACGTGTAATGTACTAAGATGAAAACTCAATCCTCAGGATATTTTCGTTTATGCACATGTTTTGTTTGATGTTTAATTTTCATGCAAAGGAAGTGAACTAAAATTGGGGAGGATTGTTGGAAAATTTAGTGCACTTGTGGGATAAGTTCACACCGTAATGGGTCGGAGGTATGGAGTGTACACCCATAAGGTCCACTGAACACCCGGACTCTATAGTGGTGAGATTCATGTTAGTCTTGGAGTGCTAAGTTAGTACTGGTAGGCTAGCTCCTACTAGTAGTACTAAGTTAGTCTTGGTAGGCTAGTTCCTACTGGTAGTACTAAGTTAATTAGGGTAGTGTCATTTTTCTACATTAGTTGTTCTCAATAAATCCTCAAGTCCTTAATTTAAACTTAGATGGAATATCATTAACAAAAATATGCGATTGGCTATGAAGGATTTTGGTTTACCTCGTTATTTCCTTGGTATTGAGGTTGCTTCATCCTGAATGTTAACTTCTTTCTCAATCAAAGTATAACGGATTTGCTTGATCGTGCCAGAATGATAAATAATAAGATTGTTGATACTCCTCTTGATGCTAAAGCAAAATATACTTCTACGGATAGTGATCATTTTCCTGAGCCTAGTTTATACCGAACCATTGTTTGGGACTTTGGTTTATCTTACAATGACTAATCCATATATTGCTTATGTTGTCCACATTGTTACCTAGTTTGTTTACTCCCATGATAGTTCATAATTGGGTTGTTCTACATATTCTTAGGTATCTTCGAGGTACTCAGTTTCAACCACTCTTGTTTCCTTCCATGTCTTCTTTAAACATATATGCTTATTTTGATGCTAATTGGGTTGATGATTCTGTTACTCGCAAGTCTACAACCGGGTTTTGTGTTTTTTTTGGCGATTCACTTATTCTGTGGAAGAGTAAGAAACAAGATGTTCTTTCAAAATCTTCCACTCAAGCTGAATATCGTGCCATGGATGTGACTACTTGTGAGATTGTTTTGGTATGTTTCTTGTTGATATGGGTATTCATATTAGTAGCCTTATTCCATTGCATTTTGATAACCGCAATGCTATTCATATTATGCTAACATGGTTTTTCATGAATTGACCAAACATAATGAGATTGATTGTGAATCTCGTCACCATCTTCAGGTTCTATTTCTTTGCCTTTTGCCTCTTCTGCTTTACAGACTACAAATTTATTTACAAGCCACATTGTGGCCCGCCTTTTTATTTTTTTAGGAAAAACTCTTAATGTTTATCGTTGCGGCATTTAGAGTTTGAGGAGAGATGTTAGCTTAATAAAGGCCTAATTTTTAGGCTCATTTAGCCTGCTTAGCTAGTTAGGGTTTCGCCTAGGTTTTATCACGCATGGGTTTTTTTCATTTTATCAAGTTATACTATTATACAAATGTTTGTTCACTATTCGGTTTCTACACAAATATCAAGGGAGGCGGTTTCCTAGGTCTATCTCAATTTTAGTCCATCCTTATAGTATATATTCTCGTCTAGACATATTATATTGTAAGCATTTAAATGATGTGTGTCGTGCCATTACAAGCTGGTGTTTTGCAATAATACCTGGAAGAAATTCATTTTTAACAATCGTGAACTAACATCGTCATGGTCAAACAGAGCAATCAAGTATGTAACAAAAGAAACACTCATATAAACACCATGTGTTTCAAAATTCATGTGTGATTTGTTTTGGTATTTAACTTCAACAAGATGAACCATAATGCATATAGATCTCAAAAACTGAATTCTATTAATATGTTCATATTTTCTGTTCAAGGTAACATGGTATGTCATATCAAAAATACCACTAAATATAAAATTTGCAACGCCGGCCTCAATCTTGTAGGTTACTTCACCGGTACATAGATTTCACTTGCGCCTTATGCAAACACTTGATCAAAATTCCAAATTATTAGTTTATATGAAGTTACTACAAGTCAAGTTACAAATAGGAACAGATTCCAAATCCTCTTAAGATCGTGAGGGAGGAATAACACCAAGGCAACCGAAGAGATGCAAAAACTACCCAAAATCAAATGAAAATTCGTAGGGCCATGTAATGGATGATTTCCTTTTGCAAGTAGTGGTAGTAGTAAATATATATACACAAGGAAAAACCGAGTACAAACACAAACAAATTAGCAATGCTTAGGAAAAAACTAAACCAATAGGGTCGAAAGGATATTCCGCTATGTTTAGTTCAATCATCACTACATTAGACATATGAGAAACCGTCTCCCAATAACATGGGAAAAAGAATCACACTACAAAGTACTTGTTAAACCTAAAACACAAAATCTGAGAAATAACAATTATTATACAAAAATGTAACATACTATATATTTAGCATAAATCATTAATCAAATCTTGTAAACATAAACGAAAATGGACCATACCGTTGAGAGAAAGGGGTTGGATTTTCCGTGCAATACGACTCTTCATCCTAATTGATATAGGGCCAACCTGTTCGCATCTTTCAATGTGGAAACATGAATCTGAGTAGTTATTCATTGCATGCGTTTTAAATCCGCCGATTATGTTTTTAAGCTAATAACTACTAAACATAAATAAAAATAAAAGAAAAGTAAAATAACGATAGTTCGGTGAAGAGAAGATCAAGAGATAAAGGCATGCTTGCCTTGCTAAACCCATAATTTCATCAATAACATGGTTCTAATGCAATGTTTATTTAGTGTGCTTTGGTGAATCAAAGGTAGTGGAGGTCGAGTGCGGTGCTTACGCTTCTAACTTCCCTAAAAGTTGGGTAGGCCCGGTCAGGTCATCTACCCTAACTAATTATCCAAGCATTAAGTACCATCAAATGATCTATGTAACCTACATTTTTGTGGGGGTGCCAAACCACTTAGTTTTCATGACAAAGGTTAGAAAGCCTTGGTTATCGAAAATCGCTAGTGTCACTACTAAATCTTAAACCCTATTGTCTACCACTTTTAACCGTGTAGCTTTGGTTATCGGAAAATCATGACACCATTAACATTACACCAAAGGTAATATAATGATTCATATAGGTGTCTTTCACTTGGTTGCTAGCATACTAAACAACTATAATCAATTAGCCATGGTTTAAGCAAAGGCGTAAGTCTAAAACAGTATATAAATCATCCAATACACATATAGAATAAACTAAAGACCATATGGCATTGAATTAAAGAGGTTCATAAGAAGGCATGAACAAAAGCCTACTATAACAAATGATAAAAAAATATTATTTAGAGTAGACAAGATAATCAAATCATAATAAAATTGATAGTGAATGGTTTATAATGTGTAAAACCTTCACTCTTGGTGTCTTCCTTCCTTCTTTAGCCTCCTAAAACAAAATAGGGTTTCACAACTTCCAGACTCTCTCAAATATGTATTTGTAGGCTAAAACAACTTGGGCCCGTTTGATGATACGGCGTATGCACCTAGATGGGTGTTGGAATCACTCCTAAACTAGAATTCAAGTGTTAGTAATTAATGTGTAATAGTTAGCTTAATTATGGCTTTTATGTTAGTAATCAAGGCTAGGCTTATGTAGAAAACCCATGAGCCTATCCAAAGCCCAATAAGGAAAGGATGGGAACTTGGTGTGTTGCCCTAGTTCCCTCCTATAAATAATCTTGTAAATTCCCATTTGGGGGTTGGTTGTTCATTTTATCATTTCACATTTACGCATAACCTTTCTTATACATTCATGTGTGTGTGTGTGTTAAGTGTTTAACCGATCACTCTTTTATCTCATTTCTTATATTGATGCTTGTGTTACAAACATGGTGACCTAACAAAGGTGTGTCAATCGCCAAATAGTTGGGTAAACGATTTTGTTTTTGAAGCTTTTAAGTATACGCGTAAGGTTCTCGGTTTCAAATCTTTCATACGCTTAAAAACTCATTTTTTACACTTTCAAATCCAAGATTCTTGTACTTTCAGATTATTAGGTGTTAAAGTTTAAGTTTTTGGCAAAAAGTTTGAAACTTTACGTGTATTTCTTTGTTTTTAAGCTTGATTCTATACGTGTTATTATTTTTACGCGTAAGGTGTTTACGAGTTTTGGATCATCAAGTTTCACACTTTTGTGTTATTTTGGTGATATTGAAGCCGCATCTCATCACAAAATCGGGTTTAGAAACACTTTTGGACGAAATCTCGAGTTTGTGAAACCTACGCGTAACAAAACCCTAGTTATTACGCGTAAAGAATTCCTTGGCTTGATCTTGATTTTCTTGGTTTACTCGTGTTTTCTTGCTTGGATAAGCACGAAAACACTTCGACTTTGGATATCTTCTACACCTGGAAAGTGTAAAGGATTTTTGGGATAAAACCTAGTTTTCGCGCTAAGCATAAAAGCTTACGAGTAAAAAATCTTACGCCTAAGAATTTCCTACGCATAAGCACATCTTACGCCTAAGGAAATATTACGCATAAGTTTCTTACTTCTAAGTCTTTAGTTTACGCATAACCTAAGGTTTCATTAACCCTACGCGTAAGCTAATCCTACGCGTAAGTTGGTGTTTTTACGCCTAAGGTTTTCTTTGCCTAAGCTTGATTTCTACGCTTAAGGATTCTTCATCAACAACGTTTCACTCGACTACAAAGATCCATTTTACAACACAAGTTTCAAGATGTCTCAACCACCATACTCTAGCTACTTTCCTCATGTGTATCCTCAACAACAACAACAACAACTCAGTCAAAAACAACAACAATTCAATCTACAACAACAAGTTTATCAACAACAATTTCAACAACAACATTTTCCACAACAAGGAGCAATTCAACCACAAATGATTCAACCACCACCTAGTCTTCAAGTACAACTTTACACAAACATTCTGTCGACATCCATCCAGAATACTATGAAGGAACCGTCTGGTTTGCAAAGATGTGTGAAGCTTTAAGCGACCAACAATCCATTCATGAGGCCGGATCACTTGATAGACCTCCAATGCTCACTCCAGGAAACTATGATCAATGGGTGATAAGGTTCTTTAGGTTTTGTGATCTAAAAAGCCACATGGAAAGTTCTTAAAGAAGGTCATCGGAAGGTCCGTTTCAGATGCCTCTTGTTGTTTACGCGGAGATCCAAATGCTAATCCACCAAGAGGTGATGTCACCAACGTTGCAAGTCTTAGTGACCTCACTGCTGATGAAATTCTACATTTTGAATCCGATGAACTAGCAATGCAATACATCCTTTTGGGATTACCTAATCCGATCCTTCGAAGTGTTGATGCTCAAAAGACTACTAAAGCAATGTGGGAACATATTCATCTTCTTATGGAAGGCATTGAACTCAATCAAGAGGACACGGAATCCAAAATCTACTTGGCTTACGAACACTTCATGATTGAACCAGGGAGACATTAGAGTCATATCATCATCGATTCTCAGATATCATCAATGATTTAGACAAACATAACATCATCATGCCAAGAATTGTTGTCAACACTAAATTCCCGAGTAGTCTTGGTCCCGATGGAGAGTATGTCATTTTCATTCGTCAAGCAAAGAATCTTCATCATGCTACATACGGATTGTTGTACGACTATTTGAAGCCTCATCAAAAGAAAGTTGACAAAGAAAGGGTTATTAGGTGGAACCGTTTCACCTTCACTTCCGGATAATCAACAATTAGATTTGTGGGCTCAAGCTTGTTATCCTCAATTCCGACCTTACAAACGTATTCACAAATCCTCCACAACCCATGCTCAACCAACCGCAACAATCACACCATTTGATCCATCAAAGCAACAATCTCAAGAAACTCAATTGGTTCCATACAACAACAACAACAATGATCAAGCACTTTAATGAATCCAATAAAGATGCGAAGCTTTCGATGCATTGCAACAAGGGTTTTTCATGATTGCTAGAGCCTTTGGCCGATACTCTAACAAATCCAACAATCGCATTCGTACCTCATCTAACACAAGGAATCGTGGCCATTAACAATGGACGTGTTGAAGTTCAGAATCGTGGTAATGTTCGTAAGATGGGCGGTGGTCAAGGGTTTAATCCAATGGGAAGGAATAACATGGGTGCTCTACAACAACAAAGGGCTCAAGTGGTTGAACAGGGTAATGCTCAAAATGGGGTTAATGGTCTTTGTTGTTATAACTCTAATGAGAAGGGTCATCTGGCTAATGCATGCCCAAGGGGACAAGAGGCGCGGCTTATCACAAAGAGGCTTTACTCTTGGCTCTTAAGGATGAAGCTGATGGAACTCTTACCAACAAGGAACGACTTTATGGCCAATGCTATTCTAATGATGATATGGAGGACTTGCAAGATAATGCATTACGTGATGCTAATGGCAAACATGCAAGAACTCTACATGAGTCACTAGGCCAGTGTAGCAGCACTGATGGCTTGTCTGTCTTTGATCAAACCATATTCATCGATCTAATATCTCGATCCAACATCCGAATCCGACGAGGCTCGGAATGTTCAACATGAGCCGTCAAATCTCATTCGATGATACTCAACTAGATCCGGTAGTTACATTTGACAATCAAGATGATCTCCTAGTTACCATTGATAATCAAGTTGACTCTGTAGTTATACTTGAGGATCTGAATAATGATCATGTTGAGACTCACGTTTTAAAACTCAAGAGCGTGAACAAGGTTTTGAAGTCGCTTTGCTAAATCTTTAAAAACGAAAGAAAAACGACAGATCATTGACTAGTCGCATCCAAGAATGCTTTGTTGTCTCAAATAGAACAACTGAAATATAATCATAAGCAACAACTTAACGCTCTTACTTTGGAAACTCAAAAGCCAAAGAGTTGTTAACTTGTCAAAAAGCAGTTCTCGAGTACAAAAAGCATTCCAAATAGATAACTATCTTGAAGAAATTGTCGACTTCTGAGAACAAAATCAAAGAGTTACAAAATGATGTTTATAAACATGGTGAATCAATCACAACGATTCAAAAGTTTACTTTCAAACCAAATCCAAATGGATATGGACCGAATCTTGCTAATTACAAACCTAAGTTTTCAAATAGAGCATTCAAACCAAATCCTGAAGTTTCACGATGTAGAACATAGAATTGATGATTCAATTATGAGTGTTGTTGAATACAATCGGCAAGAGGAATTAGATGCGTAAGGCGAGAGTCGATCAAAATTAGAAAATGTTGTTTATAACAAACCATTTAACTATTCAAAAGTCTGTCACTTTTGTCGCACAAAAGGATACATCTAACACGCCTTGGGTTATCACACCTATGTTTGAGTCTTCTAATGTTGGTCCCTAACTCAATAACTAAATTAATGGTCCTTTACCTTCACTCCAGTGGCGTAAAATCAATACCCGAAGTCGTCAAATTCTTAAATATTTTGACACTTTCCTATCGACATCAAACTTTAGAACATGAGATTGAATTTCATTCTGAAATAAAATTTGAACATTTTCAATCGCTCGGCAGCCTTGAACAAAGAGATATTTTTCAGAAAATACTTTTACCCCATGTCCAAAACTTGAAAAATTGTGCATTGTATTGGGAAATGGAATTTCATAAGGAACTTAGACTAATGAAAATTGTTTTCGAGAAAACAGAAACATCTATTTCAAATACTAAACGTAAAAAGAAAATGTTGAGAAAAGATGTTATCGACTCTTGGAAGATGTTATATGTAATGATATCCATAATGTTGTGTTACTTCATTCATTTGCATATGCATTTGATTATATCTCTCCATTATGTTGATTCAGTTAAAATTGTGGGAATCTTGTCTGATGTAACAAATCAAGTCTTTAATAGTTGAAAATGAACGATTGATTAACGAGCTTTCAAATGCAAAACGTCTTCTTCAATAGTGTCAAAAAGATTGTCATACTCGTAAACTCGCAGCAAAACAAACTCCACCATTTGCATACAAAAATCTTACTCCAAAAATTGAGCAACTGGTTGATGAAAATGTGTCTTTGAAGTGTCAAATCTCAAAACATGAACAAGAACTTTCAAAAGTTAAAATGCACATAGTGTCATATCGATTCACTCAAAAGACTCGTGCAAAAGTGTCAAAGAGACCGATGATCATCTTGCATACATGAAAGATGTCTTACGACGAGATGGTCTCACTTTCATCTTGAAAATCTAGATTTGTTACACAAAATTCATGATCTTAAAGCAGAGTTGGTGAAACTTAAGCAAGATAGGAATAATAACACACTTTAACTTAGCTACTTACATATTCAAAATGACTCTAGAACATCTAATGAAACCACAAGAAACTAGCGTGCTTCATTGTATTAATAGTTTTATTAGAAGTGATGGTCATTCACGTTTAGGAACTTTGTAACATGTGTTAGATATCGTGATAGAATAGTCAACGGGCTCGTGGATTGGACTAAGCTAAATGGGTATTAGTTTAGTTAAGCTAGCCTTATATCAATCCATGTCCAATCCAATCCATCGAAAGCCCATACAAGGCCCCTGGCCAAGCCTTAGGGCATCATCTCTCTTACTATAAATACCCCTCAAGTATGTCATTTGAGGGGGGTGTGCTTAAGTGTGTGTGTGTGTATGTGTGTATTTTCTCTCTCAAGGAATATACAACTTTATTGTGTTTATCTTATCATCTCACATACACGGTTTTATAAACATCAAGTCACCATCTCATCTTTATCTTTTCTTTTACGCATATGTTTGTGTTTGGGTTTCACGAGTTCTACGCATAACTTTGGTTAATGTGGGTACTTTGTGATAAGGTTGATATATCGTAGTGGTCCTACAATTGGTATCAATCGCCTAACAATGGTTTAGGAGTGTTTTGGTTGAAGTTTTTTTGTGGTGTTACGCGTAGTTCGTTCTCAAAGGTGTCACGCTTAAAGCTTTAATTTCTGCACTTAAATCTTCAAGATTCTTATGGTCTAAGGTTTACATAGTGTTAAAGATTCTAGTTTTGCAAAAGTTGAAACTTTACGTGTTTTAAATCATTTTGAACTTCGATTTTGGTTCTTTGGTCATTTCTACTCGTAACTTTTCTAAGCACTTTGGGTGAAAAAGGTCAACATTTTTGGGTTATTCGATTATTTTTTTAAGGATATCTGTGCAAGAGAAATCGCTTTGAATCGTTGGAAATTTCTGCGAGTAGAAGTCAAAAGTCAAAACCCTAGTTTTCTACTCATAACTTTTGGTGCAGATTCGAGCTTTACAGTTTTCGATTGCTTCCTCACTTGGATAAGTGTGTGGAACACTTCGACTTGTGGATATCCTTACTGGACGGTGTAAAGGATTTTGGTTTTTAACCTAAGTTTACGCATAAGCATAAACTCTTACGAGTAGAACTCATACGCATAAGATCACACTTACGCGTAAGGTTTTACATTTATTTTTTTGTCTACGATAAGCCCCTAAGGTTGCTGCGTAAGATACGTTCTCGCCCTAAGGAATCCTACGCCTAAGCTTCCTACGCTAAGATCCTACGCCCTAAGCTTCCTACGCGCATAATATCCTTTAAAGCCATCCTACACTGTAACCCAGGTTCTACGCCTAAGCTTTTTCTACCCATAAGATTTAAAAAAAATTCAAATTTAAATTTTTGGGGGAAAACTTGAGTAAAATTTAAATTTTTGAGAATACTAAGCGTTCAATTTTTACGCTGAGATTCAAATTTTGGTTTAAGCTGGAAAATTTTGGTCAAAAATTCAAATTTTTGGGCCTAAATTCAAATTTTTAGGTCAAATTTGAAGTCAAAATTGTCATAACTCAAATTTTTCATACGACCTTAGAATTGATTTTTATAGTGAATTTCTAATTTTGGGAAAAAAAATTTTCGCCTAAGAACCAAGGTTACGAGTACGACTTTCAGAATCACCTCAACCGGATTTAATCTTCATCAACCACAACTCCTTTATCGTTGAATCGATCCTACATCAACTTTATCGGATCATACCTTCATCAATGGCAACTCAACAAGACATTCATGCAGCGAGTCGAAACCGACCTCCTATGTTGGCAAAAGGTGGTTATCTTCAATGGACAAGTCGGTATGCCATACATCAAGACCAAACCTAATGGAAAACTCATGATTAAATCCATTCAAGATGGACCCTTCAAGCCTCGACAAGAAGTTCATGCAAATCACGGATGCAACACCTCCGTCCAACCATCTTCTCGTCTTCAATCAATCTGAATACACTGCGAGGATCAAAAACAAGTCGGCGGATGACATGGCAATTCATATTATCCAACCTGGGTTTACCTATATAGACATCTTTCTTTGGCGTGGTAGGCGGTTGTAAGCTGCTTTCGATATGTGGGAGCGTGTTAGGCGACTTTTTCATGGAACATTGGTGGTCATCAAGACATGGAGAACAAGTTGCTAGCCCGAATGGGAAAAGTTCACATCTACACCAGGAGAATCCATTGAATCCTACTATGGAAGGTTTTGCACTTTGATGAATGAGCTAATCGAAACAGGCGACACCCCGAACTATCGATTCAAAACATCAAGTTCTGAACAATCTTCCGAGAAGAATGGGGCGATATGTCACTATTGTCAACCAAAAAGACTTGTCCAGGGTGAACTTTGATCAACTAAGCGATTTTTACGAAACAAAACCAAGCCGAAGTCAATGAAGTTAGGAAAGAAAGATTGGCAAAGAATCATGATCCATTAGCGCACCGTTGCAGGGTCAACAACCGGTGAATACACAACAACAAGCTTCATCATCTTCCACCAACAACAACTTGCGACAATACATTCCACAACCCACAACAACAATTCTATCCACTGGAACAACAAGTATTTCAGCGGCGGTATCCACAATACAGGGAACAAGGAATCACAGATCTCGAATCGTCGAAGACCCTATGTCCCAAATACTTTCTCTCTTGGGAAAAGTAATCAAGGTAACACTATTCACACCCTCTAACAACAACCAAAGGATATCATCAAACACTT
>OU343223.1:101516899-101751550 GCA_910596185.1 Chrysanthemum makinoi | reverse complement strand
TACCCTATTCTGATTTGTCACAAAGCCTCTACCAACTCCACCTCTTCCTTGTTTCATAATGCCTTTCTTGAACGGGTTGTACTATAACCTTCCCATCTCGGAAAGTGGCTTGATTGTGAGGATTAGACGATTGCTCGAGGTTATTGTTGGTGTGTGGGAGAGAGTTCATGTTTTGACTAATCAGCTTGTTTGAACATTGGATCGGGGAATGAGTTTGTGAGTTCCATCACCCATGGGTATAACTTGTGAAGCTTTAGTAGTAATCCCAATGTTTGAGTAGAAGGAAGTCGAATCATTTGATGAGCTTGTCTCTCCTGGATTTGTTTTGAATTGTTCAAGCATCCTCTTTTCAAACATGGCATGTCTCTCATTCTGAAGAAGGAAGGCATAGAGATGCTCATAGTTTGTATTCTTCAATCCTTTGGTTAGCTTCACAGAGGTGACAAACTTGTGCCATTCGAAATTCATGTTGTTCACAAACTTTGAGTTCAACTCAATGTTTGGCATAGTCATTCTCGATGTTCTCATGTCATTCACAAGCTTATGGAATCTCACATAATACCTATAGAAACTCTCATCCTGTTTCATCTTGAAATGCTCAAATCATCATATAATTGAGATTCTCTGTCTTCAACCGTTAATCAGTAACCCGAGAAGCATCTTGACATTATCCATACACAGCCTTTGCTTCAGTTGTTGTGATTGGTAAGCTTGTAGATGTCTTTGGAAGACCTGTAATATGATGTTAGAAGCCCTGATATCCGCATCGAATCTCTTCTTCTCCTTATCATTGAGCTCAATATACGTTTTTGGTCTGTCTATTCCATAGATCATTGTTTCATCTTCAGCTGTATCAATTATGTCTCTAGTAGTCTCAACCCTATACGGTCCTTCATCAATGGATTTGAGAATGTTGACTCCATTTTCCTTTCCAAGACAGTATAACTGATTCGTTGATCCCAAGAGTCGTAGGCCGCCTTCACAAGCATGGGTGGACGAGTATCTAAACCAATGCTTGAACATCCTCAGCAATAGTGGAGATGATTGTAGGAACGTTGGTAGACATGTTGACAGATTAAACGGGATTTTATAACTCTATGATTAAACCGAGAAATAGATTCTTTCACGGGATTTTACTAAATCAGAGAAAACCGATATGCAGACAGAGTCAACCAAGTCGCTAAGAAAATCGAACCAAGTCGCGAAGCACCAAGTCGCTAAGACACAGTCAAGTCGCTAAATAACAACTCGCTAAGCACCAAGTCGCTAGCAAAATTTGGACGCAAAGTCGCTAAGCACCAAGTCGCGAAGTTGTCAAGTCGCTAAATAGCAACTCGCTAATCACCAAATCGCTAAGTTGTCAAGTCGCTAAAGAGCAACTCGCTACGCACCAAATCGCTAACAAGTCGCTAACAAACTAACTACCACAAGTCGCTAACTTTCACCAAGTCGCTACCCGTAGTGGAGAATCCACTAAGTGTACCGTTTGTCGGCTTGTTTCAATAGACAAGTCGCTACGCCTAAATCGCTAACAACATCAACTACAACTCGCTACCAATTTTTAAAGCAAGTCGCTACCAAGATAACTTTTCCGTGGGTTAAGTCGCTAGGTAGAAAAATCACATAAACACCAATTTTAAATCCAAAAACAACCCAACCACGATGATTCAAGCTTACCAAATCAAAACCCAAGCACATACAATGATTCTAAACACAAAACTACACCCAAGATTCAAACTTTAACACTAGAAATGATCCAAATAATTCAAAACCCACTAAACTTTTTCAAACTCTAAAACCACCTAAAAGTCACTAGAAATCCAAAGATATGTAAAAGTGTAGATTGGCAAGGACAATCCAAAGATATGTAAGAGATGATCAAACCATGACTCTTGATACCATTTGTATCATATTGGATTTCACATACACATCAAATCAAACACAAAGTAGGCGTACAAGATGATTCTAGAGAGAGAAAGTTAGAGGTTTAGGAACTTTAGTGAGAGAAAGAAAAATCTTATTATGAGCTCCAACTCTCTACCCTGGAAGGTAGAGAGTATTTATAGTCTTACAATAAAACGCCACACAACGGGCTGTGGATCGGCATACAGTGGGTAAAGACCCGTCCGTCCTCCACGGTGTTACAAAACTAAATACTACTTAACATAAAATAACTACGACTACGAGCTTCTAACAATTACACATACTTGAGGTGACTGACTCTTTAATACATGGAATTTCTAATTCCTAACAACTTACCCCCTTGGCCATCTCATATTGCACCACTACTAACAAATTCACTTGAAAAGGTTGCGCAACAAAACCAAAGTGTTGAATCAACACTTGCACCAATATCAATTTCTCCATTCCCCCAATAGTCCATTTTGGATTATGAGGAGACATCAAATTCAACCACCCGACCACATGGAAGTTGACACTTCCTTACCTCCACCCTCAAACATTGTTGAGCCACCACTTAATGAGCCTCCACCACTTCCTCCTTTATTTGAGGATCCTCAACCCACTTCACTTGAACCGCCGCTTCAAGAAGCTCAAAACCATGACAAGGATTGCTATCATTGTCAACATGTTGAAAGGTTGATACATGAACTACACGATGAGCAACGTTTCATGTTTTATCACCTCCTCAAACGTTTCGAAGAGGTCAACAAACTCAAACAACCATGAGCCTCAAAACGGTGTCCTAGCCTCAAGCTCAACTTAGAACTTTTAGGAATCCCATTTTATATTTGATCATCCTTAAGAACGTAGTTGCCTCTTGAATTTAGATTCTTCATTAGCATTAAGTAGAAAATGTATTACATGGCTTGATCATTCTCTTAGTCTTAAGAGATTTGTTGATTATCTCTTTGTTTTATTGAATGATAACCTACTTGCCATATTTATCTGAGTATCTGTTTATTGTTTATATACATATCTCATTTTCATATTCAACATTGTTTGGTATAACACCTTTGCTGAATCATCTGTCACCAAACAGACGGATCCCTGGAAAATGCCTAGACGGATCCCTCCATGTAGGGAACCGTGGGATCCGTGGCTCAGAAGAACAAAATTCTACTAACTTGAGTCTTATTTGCAGGAAATTATGCACTATACTCTTGTTTTCTAACCTTTATTTTGTAGATTTTCAAAATACACATGAAGATTTTGACAGCATAAAGCTAGGGGGAGCTTTGTGTCAAACCATATTGCAAAACCATTTGCAACATAATCCTTATTTGGATTATACTTCATGACACCCCATTGCAACATTGCAATCTTCAAGGGGGAGCATTTTCGTCACAAGGACGAAACCATTTGCAAACAAAATTGCAATTCGTTATCTTGTTAGTTTATATTTACTTGATGCCCTCACAAAGGGATGGACTCATCAAGGGGGAGTTAAGACGAGAACCATTCCCGTCACTAGCTCTCTTTACATTTTTTTTCTTTTTACATGTTTTTCTTAAAACAATGTGTTAGTTTCTTTTCGATGCTCTTTTTGTTTTGACAAAAGAGAGAAGAGAGTAATAAAAAATCTACCTTTACAAATTTTAGTTTTTCCTTAAAAATATTTTATGTTTTGTCATCAACAAAAAGGGGGAGATTGTTAATACAAATAACTGAAAAACGTTAATTTATATTTTCCGATCCTCTAATGTTTTGTTGATAACAAACGTAAAATCATTTTAACGAAACAAATAAAATACGTAATTGTTTGAGCCAATAGTTTTCTAACACATTTAACGTTTTCACATAAAACACTAAAACAAGTATAAGTGATTTTATGATTTAGTAATATATATGTACAAAAACTAGTGTTTACATATTGGGCAAAATATATACACAACTAGTATATATTATATAAATGGGTAAAAACTACAACCCATGGAAAATATCCATAACCCATGGTATTGACCCATACCCATTTGACTTGGTACATTGAACTCATGAGATACATTGTATCTAATAAGAAACCTATGGATCAACCCATAACCCATGACCCATTACCCATAACCAAAATACCCATGGGCAAAGAGGAGCGTCCTACGGATCCCTAGCTTTACGCTAGACGGATCCCTTGTGGGAGGGATTTGTGGGATCCGGGGAAAAGTAAGCATTTCT
The DNA here is from genome assembly GCA_910596185.1 of Chrysanthemum makinoi. Taxonomy (NCBI): domain Eukaryota; kingdom Viridiplantae; phylum Streptophyta; class Magnoliopsida; order Asterales; family Asteraceae; genus Chrysanthemum; species Chrysanthemum makinoi. The sequence continues at coordinate 101,747,422 of OU343223.1, read as the reverse complement.
CCTCTATAAATAGTGAGTCATTTCTTCCTTTTGGCTTGCCACTCTCACACATACTTTCCCCAAGTATTGTAACTCCCTAACCACTGATCCTAAGGGATCTTTCTATGTATTTTGTCTTTTGTTTTTGTGTGATTCTCAAGGTTCCTCTTAAAGGCAAGATCACCACTTCTTGAAGTCGAGCAAGCTCAAGTCCATGAGTTGCCATGTTTCGTCATCATCAAGACAACTGAGGTTCTCTTGTTGATAGTTCTTTCTTCCTCCGTAGATGTGTTGTATAGAAGGCATTAGTGAAGGATGCCGAAAGAGTCAAGACGAAAGCATTAGTGAAAGATGCTTAACGTCCATGTCAAAAGCATTAGTGAAGAATGCTAAAGGTGTCAAGACGAAGGCATTAGTGAAAGGTGCCAAGCGTTGTGTCAAAGGCATTAGTGAAGGATGCCTAGGAATCAAATCGTGGCATTGGAAGAATGCCTAGGTCGTATAATCGATGAGGTGCATCATTATACATATATTATTAGTTTATTTCCAAGGATGGTGATATCCTTGATGGTGTTGTAATAAGGAGTGGATCTCCTTGGGATTAGGTGTGGTGTTGTGTTGGGTAGTAGTTCCTCCATAGTAATGGAACTAGGTACTTAGCCTAGTACGATAGTGGGTAGGCTTGTGTAGGTGTGTGTTCACCTTGGTGTGAAAGAACCCGGTAGTAGCCTAGTACCGGAAAAAGAGTAGGCGACGTGAAGGCTTCTCCCATAAGGAGATTGGTGTCGTGTAGTGATTACGAACTCGAGTAGTGACCGGGAGTGGAGTAGGGCAGGAAGGTGTCCTTGTAGCCAACCACTATAAATACCGGTCGTAGTTATGTGCTTCTTACTATTTACCTTTCATTACACTTTTATATATCTATCTATCAACGTCCAACATACACACCTAAATAGATTGACATAAGTCGATCTAAATATTTAAAAGGAAGTTTTAAATTGGTAAAACTATTCAACCCCCCCTTCTAGTTTTCCACAATTGGCATCAGAGCTTCGTTACCAAGTTTCTTAGAGTATGTTGTACTTTAAAAACTTGATACGATCCCTGTATGTTTGAAAACTACAAAGAAGGAAATATTTCAAAAACATTTTCTCTTTCATGTTGGACATTGATAGATCATTCTAAGATATTTGTTTCAAGAAATCTTCATGCTTGGATCTCTTCAAAACCTTCATTTCTATTCAAAGAATAATGAAGTCAATCTTCGAGAAAGGATCTAAAAGTAATCACAACCTACTTACTCTAAGTACAAAGGATTACTTTAAGAGCTCATAAAGTATTTTTGGTATTATGTCTCCATAAGCCAAACCAAGAAGCATAAAGGTATGTTAATTTTTTTAGCTAGTTTACATGATTATTTTGACATCATAGTTCATGATTGTTTAATAAATTGCTAGTTTCTTAAAAGTCTCTCTTTCGTCACTTTCCCGACTTACTCATCATCGGTATTCCTCTGATTTTCGCAAACTAACGCCGCGACAAATGGATCCTTGATAATTAACTTATCAAATCCCGTAACCAAAACATTTTGTTTGAAACCTTTAAACTATTTTTGTTCCATAAGCTAGTTTATAGCCTACTACAAAAATAAAGCCAAACAACCCTTTTTCTGTCCACAGGAGCCGGATCCCTCTAGTTGTACTTGCCGGATCCCAAATACAAGGGATCTGGGGGAACCGTAGAACAGAACACAGCAATACGCATTTGAAAAACATCACTGATCATTTTCCCTCTCCCCACATAACACAAAAATGACTCAAGAATTGATTTCATCCTCATAGGACTCCATACCCTCAAGTATTCCTCTCTAGAACACCATTGACCAACCATGCCTAAAGCCACTCAACAAGACCACCATGATACCGTCCATTACCTCACCCATTACTATCGGAAAGAAGGGATATCAAAAACCGATCGCAAAGTCTTCAAAAGACTTGAAAAATGACTTATTCACGAAGTTCGTGTAGTCAAGGAATGTTTCCTTGAAGATACCGACACTCGTCAAGTTTTCTTGGCAATCAACTTTGATTGTCTTCTTGACATTGATGAACAAATTTGCCCGGTTTTCATCTTCGAATTCTATAAAAGCATTAGGATCATTCAAACACATGATAGACATTTCAATCGCCTTTATTATCAATAAACGAAACTTCACTCTACCTCTCAACACATTTGCTCAAATTCTTCACATTCTTTGTGAAGGAATATGTATGCATTCTCAAGATTGGGCAATTTACGCTCAAAACCTTGCACTTGATTCTAAACCTATCTACAATACTCCTCTTGATGATCCCGCGACCATTCGAGATACTATCTTCAAGGTTAGGACCGACCAATCCCGTTTCAACCGAAACAAAAAGCTCATTCACCATGATCCTTTTCAAATGGAACTTTTCGAAATGCATCCCATGTTTAGAAAATGGGAAGAAATCCTTAGGGAAAACGTCATTAGCCTAGTTGGTAACAAGGATCATCCAAATGCATGTCTTGTGCAAATGATCTATTATCTTATCCACCAAAAGCCATTTAATCTCGCCTATTACATGGTGAGGAGAATGGTCGGGGTATTTAAAGCTTCCAACATGGTACTTCCATATGGTATGCTCCTAACACGACTTTGTGAGTATGTTAGTGCATTGCAACCATCTCCTATCAACGATGATCATTTCTTTGCCGATAACGTATTGGTACCTCTTACCAAACAACCCTCTAAACGGTTCATGGTCAATGGAAGAAAACCTAAAGCTCTCTCGGACTCCTCGGACGGAGAAGTAGAAGAAGATGAAGAAGAGGAAGACGTCGACCCCATAGCTAACATCGAATTAGAACCCTTTGATTACTATGAACAACTCCCGGATATTCCAAACGATACTGCGGAATTCAAACAATTAAGGGGTATGATTCAAAACCTAGCTTACCACATCACAAAGTCGGGAAAGAGGAAAAGAAAGAATTGACGAAAGAGACTATAGGATTATGATTATCTTGAGACACTTGTTTTGTGTATGAATGATTATGTTTTAGCACGTTTGTTTGTGTATTCTTGGATATTATTATTACTACAATTATCTATGATATGTCGTATGTGATAATATATTTACCTTGCTGTTTAAATTAAATTTTATATGTGTATATTGCTTAGTGCAAAGTCTGCATTAGCTGCTGTAAAGGTTCTCGACTGCATGCCGAATCCCTTGTTTTAGTCTAGAAGGATCCCTTCTCTAAGGGAACTGTGGATCCGTGATCAGATGAGTTATATAGATCTCCTTACATCAAAACAACTCACTAGATCACCTCACAAAAGCCTAACATAAGACCTTAGAGCCAACTAAGTCTTCTTCTAACATTTGATAGCTTGACACTCACCCATGGCTCACCTAAGACTTAGTTCAAGATTCCTTTTGATTTATCAACACATCAAAACTCACCATATTTCCGCTTCAATACTCACAAATTGTTTTAATATTTTTTAACACTTAGGTGGACATATTGAACAAATTTAGGAAATTGTTTCTAGTCATCTTTATCTCAAAGTGGGTCAAAAATTAGTTTTTCAATTCTTTTGATTTTTGAGGCTTTTTCAAACTCCATCTCAAGCTTATATCTGATCTCTAGGATCATTTATTATGACTTGACACCATCAAAACTCTTAGTGTCATCCTTGAACATCCATTGGTAGTCATTTAGTCTTATTTTCCTTCCATAAAAAGCAATCATTTGCTATATCATTCATTGCTCTTGATCATTCAAGCACACCCTCATTTAAGATACTTAGGAAAACACTCAATGGTATAGATCTTAGACCTGAAACATCATTTTTATCCTTTCACCCAATTTCTTGAGGCGGATCCTAGGATTAGCCTAAACCGGATCCCTCAAGGAGGAACCGTGGGATCCGGTGACTGAGATATGTCAACTCTAGCCAAAACAATCATTTCAAGCTCATCTTGCTAACAGACACTCCACCTCATCTTTATTAAGTTCCTAGATCGGTGAAACTACGAACTTGAATCTTGTTCATGTTAATCATCACATTTCCATGAATCTTAATGGCCTAAGTCTTAAATGCACTTACCAAATTCTTCCCTTTATAAATCATGTTGCTAGAACTCCTTAGTAATCAAACACAAACATAATTCTCAGCAATTAGAAACATCTTCCTCATTCATTTCATCATGAGAAAAACTCCTAGTGCTAACTCATCCACCCAAGAATCACCGAAAAACTTGCTAGGATCATACCAGAAGTTTCCTCAACCAAATCATCTCCGGTTAAGTCCACCAATGCTAGGATTTCCCCTACACCAAATAAACCAATCAAACTAAATTCCCAAGGGATTTGTTCGGATATCATCACCAAACTCACTAAACCAAACACACCCTTTCAACCCAACCAACATCATTGCCTAGAGCCACATCATTTATAAGCCTCACAATCATCTTCACATTCTCACAACTTAGAGGACTTACCCCCTTGTCCACCTCATAATCACCACTACCAACAAATTCACTTGAAAAGGTTGTGCAAAAAAACCAAAGTGTTGAATCAACACTTGCACCAATATCAATTTCTCCAATTCCCCCCAATAGTCCATTTTGGATTATGAGGAGACATCAAAGTCAACCACCCGACCACATGGAAGTTGACACTTCTTTACCTCCACCCTCAAACATTGTTGAGCCACCACTTAATGAGCCTCCTGATTCCTCCTTTATTTGAGGATCCTCAACCCACTTCACTTGAACCTCAGCTTCAAGAAGCTCAAAACCATGACAAGGATTGCTATCATTGTCAACATGTTGAAAATTTGATACATGAACTACGTTATGAGAAACTTTTCATGTTTTATCACCTCCTCGAGCGTTTGAAGAGGTCAACAAACCAAACAACCATGAGCCCTCAAAGCGATTATCCCTGGCAGCTCAACTTAGAACTTTTAGGAATCCTATTTTATGTTTGATCATCCTTAGAGCGTTGTAAGCCTCTTGAGTTTAGATTCTTCATTAGCATTAAGTAGAAAATGTATTACATGGCTTGATCATTCTCTTAGTCTTAAGAGATTTGTTGATTATCTCTTTGTTTTATTGAATTTTAACCTACTTTCCATATTTATCAGGTATATGTTTTTATTGTTTGTATACATATCTCATTTTCATATTCAGCATTGTTTAGTATAACACCTTTGTAATCATGTCACCCAGAGAGGATCCACTCGAAAATGCCTAGGCGGATCCCTCCATGTAAGGAAGAGTGGGATCCGTGGCTCTAGAAGAACAAATTCTACTAACTTGAGTCTTATTTGCAGGAAATTATGCACTATACTCTTGTTTTCTAACCTTTTATTTTGTAGATTTCAAAATACACATGAAGATTTTGACACCATAACTTGAGGGAGCTTTGTGTCAAACCATATTGCAAAACCACACCATAATCATATTTGGATTATACTTCATAACACCCCATTGCAACATTGCAATCTTCAAGGGGGAGCATTTTCGTCACAAGGACGAAACCATTTGCAAACAAAATTGCAATTAGTTAGCTTGTTAGTTTATATTTACTTGGCGCCCTCACAAAGGGATGGACGTCAAGGGGAATTAAGGCAGAACCATTCCCGTCACTTGCTCTCTTTACATTCTTTTGTTTTTACATGTTTTTCTTAAAACAATGTGTTAGTTTCTTTTTCGACCTTTCTTTTTGTTTCGACAAAAAGGGGAGAAAAAATAAAAACCAATTCGAACCTTCTGAATTTTAGTTTTTTCTTAAAAATAATTTTTATGTTTTGTCATCAAAAGGGGAGATTGTTAATACAAATAAGCGTAAAGCGTTTATTTATATTTACGATCTTCTAATGTTTTATCGATAACAAACGTAAAATCATTTTAATGAAACAAATAAAATACTTAATTGTTTGAGTGTAATAGTTTTCTAACACATACTTAGTTTTACATAAACCACTAAAACAAGTATAATTGATTTTAAGATTTAGTAATATATATGTACAACAACTAGTGTTTTATATTTGGCAAAATATACACAACTAGTATATGTTATATAAATGGGTAAAAACTACAACCCATGGAAAATATCCATAACCCATGGTATTGACCCATACCCATTTGACTAGGTACATTGAAATCATGAGATACATTGTATCAAATAAGAAACCCATGGATCAACCCATAACCCATGACCCATGACCCATAACCAAAATACCCATGGGCAAAGAGGGTGATAAGGTTTTAAAATATACCTTTTGAGGGTCGTTTAAGCCCTTATTTGATCACTTTTGTATCCGTTATTACTTAATATCATTCCTTTTCACTTTTCAGGTCTCTTGAAGGCAAATTGCTGGAATGACACTTATTTGAACGAAAGTATCTGAAAAATGGCCAAAGTCAAGAATCGAGACACTGGTAGCCGAAATACAAGGGGACTGTCGAGGCTTTAAAAGAGTAGGTAAATTATAACTTAGGCGGCCTAGATTTGTCGGTGTCGAGAAATTTTGAAGGGCGGTGTCACAATCACAAGGTGCGCGTCGCCAAGACTAACAGCCAAGAGCGAAACCCTAATGGCTGACCAGCGGCGTCACAATTCATAAGGTGGCGCCGTCGCGAATTGTAATCTTATATATACAATCCGAATTTTTAGTTTTCAGTGTGTAGTCTTTTGGAGTAAAAACCTAAACCGAACCAAGGCTGTCTTGTATGCAATTATTTTAGGGTTCTAATCCCTATCTTACACCAAGATAAGTGTTTTACTTCATTAATTCAATTATGTCTTCAATTATTTGTGTGTATGCTTGCATGTTCTCCATGTCAGGCTAATTTACTTGTGTGTTTGCTTAGGGAATATGAAACTTATTATTGAATATTGATTGGTTGTCTCTTATCTTAATTGTTAATGATCTAGTAATGCGATAGGTCATTCGTTGTGTAGTTAATGCTTGATTAATCTTTGTGAACCTTAGACTATAACACCTAGAGTAGTTGTAGGCTAAACCATCCAAAGAGTACCTTAGAGTTAGAGTTTATAATTCCTAGAGATTTGTAGACTATAACACCTAGAGTATTTGTAGACGAGACCCTTTGGTAGTTTCAAAGAGTTAGGGATAAACGCATACCCTACGACTTTAGACACACAACGCATTAAGAATAAGGATGTGACAATTCAACCATCAATAGGAGATAATTAAGGAGTAATAAAACCTAAGTAAACACATCTTTAAACAATCATACGAGCACACAATAATTAGACGTAGACTACATACACCTTAGATTAGATAATTAGATAAGTAGAGTAATCGGTAGAAATACCAACCCCAAATCCAAACCCGAGATTGTACCTTTCCATTTCCTTAAAATATAAAAAAGATAAAAAATAATCTTCCTCAACCCCAACCTTAGCGTAGTAACTTCTCACTAGCATTCATATTCCCTAGAGAATGATATCAATACGTGGCTTACCCTAATACTACACTACAAGCGATTAGGTTCCTTTGCCTAGGGTGTTATAAAACTTGCTCGAAGAAAGGAAGTTCCTTTGATGAGCTTGGCGTGTAAGCGTTATCAAGTTTTGAAGCATTTGCTGAGGGTAGAATAGCTAGTTTGGAGTCCACCTCGTTTAGGTTTCTTTGCTTGATTCCTATCAAGTAAATTTTTCTCATTTTTAGCTTTCTCATAGTCTATCCCCTTCTTCGTGACCTTTGTTCGTAACCCCATCACTTTTCATCATGGAAGGTGGTAACCAACCACCATTCATCAACCTACCACCAAATGACCGCCAAGAGCCCGTACTCTTGGTGAATACTCGAGACCAAGCCACCTAGGCTATAGGAACACCATTGAGCTTCCCGACCAAGCCCAAACTACGGCCCTGCGATTGACACCATCCGGTTGGTGCAAAGCGGATGTGCATTCCATGAACTTCGTTCAAGATCCTAATCGGCATCTTAAGGATTTCCTTAAAATTGTCGATTCCATTGACCTTGATGCTACTACTCGGGAGACCACGCGTCTGCGTCTCTTCTAATTCTCTCTACGGGACCAAGCTAGTAATTGGCTTGGCGACTTCCACGGCTCCATCTCAAGTTGGGATGAGCTCACCTCTCGCTTCCTTGCTCAATTTTTCCCACCGGGGAGAACCACTAAGCTTAGGAATGACATCTTGATGTTCCAACAACGTCAAGGTGAATCTCTCTACGAAGCATGGACCCGATTCAAGGACTTACTCCATAAAGTCCCTCATCATGGCATTGATCTTTGGCTCCAAGTTCAAATCTTCTATGATCATGTCAACTTCCCCACCAAGCGATCCATTGACCAAGCGGCGTGGAAAACTTCGATGATCTCACCGCGGAAGAATCATGGGGTATAATAGAGGACCTTTCTCTCTATGACAACGAAAGTTGGAATGACCCCCGTGAGTTGCCCAAAACCGTTAAGGCAATCTCCTTGCCTTCTCTTGACTCACAATCTTCCGGCAAGTAGGATGCTTCGAGCTTGAAGATCAAGTAAAATTCCTAATGAGCTCCTACGAAAATCCTAAGTCTTCACACCAAGTGAACAAAGTTTCTTCCTCATGTGAGCAATTTAGTGACCCTCATAACACTCATGCTTGCACAAGATTCCCCGAAAATGCCTCCGTTGACTATGCATCCTCGCCATAATGGAGCGGAGGAAGATTCCCTACAACACCCGGACCTAGGACTTTTAATGACACCCGAGAAGCATTGAAGGGCAAACCCAACTTCTATTGGGGGCAAACCAAAGAATTCACATCCAATGATTTCTCTTGGCCCCCATCTCATGGCCCTACCCAACAAAACATAGAAAGGATGATACAAAACATAGTCGCATCCCAAGAAGCTAAAATTGCTAAGCTCTCGGATCATTTTAACCAACAACAAGCCGAGATGGATAGGAAGATAGATAACCTCTTAAAAGCCATGACCAATAGTTATAGGAAGGTTAATGTTATCTCAACTCCCGAGCCTTCCGGTGTAGAGATTAAGGACCCAAGTACGTTAGCTAAACACGTCCAATTCATCAATACCATCACTTTAGAGAAACCTAATAGAACAAATGACGAAGAGGACCATATACTTAAGGTTAATGAAATAAATGAGGAAATAGATGAAATAGACAATGACTATTTCAATAAATTTCCTACGGAAGAAGAGCTATCTCGCCACCCTCACTTAGTGCGTGACCTCCGTCACATGTATGTTAGGAAAAGCCCTAGAATAAAGTTTGGGAACCCTTGGAATCTTAACATACCATGTTGCATATGACACCTTTTTGTGGCGAAAACATACATTGACCGCAAATCCCCAATAAATATCATGACTAGCACCTATTATAATTGGGTAATGAAGAAGCCTATACCAACTAGGCATGACCCCGATAATCCGAGGGTTAGTTGCAATTTTCTTGGTAGAGTTAAGGGATTGCCCGTCTATGTAGGTAGTTTCATGTTTCCTATGGATTTCATAGTGGTAAATGATATTAGTACAACCATAGATCCTAGCTTATCCCATGTTATTCTAGGAAAACCTTTCATAGAAAACACCGGGATGACTTATGATCCCTCATTAGGAATAGTGCGATTCAAGGATGAGACCGATGATGTAGCTTACCAAATGCCATTTAAGATTGAGAAGTTTTCATCACTCTCCAATGATGAAAAGGAACTTAAACTATTGGTCTATTATAGGAATAATGAGGATAAGGAAAAAGGAGTAGATTATGTTATGGCTAAGATTTTCGGATTCTATAAGGATTGCTTGAACTTAGGACCGAAATATAGAACCAATTGGGGAGGGGCGACCTCTTAGAAAGATGCATCATAGGGAACTTTTACAACATGGAATCCCCCAATAGAGACCGTCATGAGGAAGGAGATGACGGTAGTGAAGTTCGTAGAACGAGTACGTCTGAGTCTTGCTACAAGACTCATAAATAAAGAAAAGCGCTTCGTGGGAGGCAACCCATGCTTAATTGTTTGCTTTTTAGTGTCATATATCATTTATTAATTGTTTATTCTCATGTTTAAATTTGTAAAAATGCTTTATTTTGTTTTTAACCTCGTCTTAATTGCATATAAAGGTATTTTACATAAAGGATAAGTGTAGGGAGGATTACACACGTTTTCAAAAGAAACGTGAACATGAGAATTTCAATTAATTAAAAGATATATATGTGTGTTTGTTCGAGTCAAATGCTTGTATTGAGTCATAATGGATGTTTTGCAGAAATTTTTCCAGATTCTAAAGATGTAAATTTTCTAAATTTTTTCCAGAAAATCGCAGACCAGTTTTGTCAGATAACTGACGGTCGTCAGATCGCAACTGACGGCGTCAAGAAGGAGTGAAAACAACAGATTACTTTTTTCTCGTTTTTTGAGCTACTTATAAATTTTTGGAATTTTCCAGGTCTTAATTTTCCAGAAATTCTGTAAACATCCATTCCACAAGCATTATATCCTAGTTTAATAAAGTCTTATATATATTATTACCCATATTATTACCGCCGATTTTACGCGAAGGTTTCGTTTGTTTTCTTCAAGTGTGCAGGTTTTATTTATCAAGAAGAAGATACATACATTCTTCTTGGAAAGGATTTAACCACCGCTTTACACGGATCCTACCGAGCTAATCAGGGGAGTACTAGTTTCTTTCGTTTTTAATCACCTTCCATTATCATAACTGTGATACTTTCGGGGAACATTGAGGACAATGTTCAGTTTAAGTGTAGGGAGGGAAAATAAAACGGGAACTTTGAAACTATGCTTATCCTTGATTATTTGCTTTGTCCAATTGTATTTGTGTAATAAACCATGAGAAAATGTCGGTTAGGGTAATTTTGGCACCAAATTTTTAATTTTTCATGACATATAGGAGTGGGCCATTAGTCTTAACAAAAGCGTCTCATGGATAGGAAGTTACATGACTAGCACAAAAACCCTTTACCACTTAAATTACACCCAAAATGTGAGGATCACCCTTAGATTAGTAGGAATTAAAGCATTCATCTTTAATGCTTAGAGTGTGAACCGGTAGTATATTAGATTCTAGAACTTGTTTTGTGATGCATCCCGAGATTGCTAGTAAGACTACACTTGTGTAGTTAGGAATAACTAAATGATAAGAGGCATTAGGATAACCCTTGTTTGATACCCGTAATATAATTACTTCTTCCACATCGGTTGAGTAATTCCCCCACACCTTTGCGTTGTACTCACTTTTAGTACACGATACCCCTAGTTAACCCCTCTGAGCCTATCCTTTTCGGGGTTCTCGTGATGTTTCGGTTTTCCGGAATATCAATGAAGAGCATTGTTTACACCCCACCCAAATGTACACCCAAATCGCCTTAGCCTACCTTGTATGCACTCACTTTTAGTGCATTATTGTTATCACCCTAAAACCCTTAGTTCAATTATCTAGTTGCTTGCATAAGTTGCTAAGTCGAGTCATATCCTTTGTACCTGCTTTTGGGACGATTGGGACTCATGGGAAAAGTTAAAGTTTATAAAATGACGGGAAGGAACGTTAAATTCAAATTCCCTTTGTTTGCGTAATGATGTACTCCAAGTGTTTTGATCTTTTCAATTCGGGTCAAATTAGTGTTAAAGTAATAAAAACTCAAGTGTAGGGATGTGCATATAAATCCCTATCATTTTGATGTTACCGTAGAGGATGGTAGAGTAAAAGTGTATGAAAAATCGAAAAAAAATAAAAAGAAAAAGAAAAAATAGAGTGTTGAAAATATATATATATATATATATATATATATATATATATATATATATATATATATATATATATATATATATCGGGCTACCATCCTATATCTATCCTTTAAATTTATGTTTGTGTGTTTCAGTTATCTAGAGTTTAGAGTGTCGAGTCTTGGCTTAGCAACGCCATTCTTCGTATGCTTGTAACATAAAGATTTATGACTTGCCACCTCTAAATAGCCTATCCCACCAAACCCTTTGTTTCCCTACCGTAAGCCTAACATTACAACCCTTTAAAGACCTCTTTGATAGTCTTTCCTAGGTGCTTACGCCAAAGCGATGGAGGTTTGATCTATTCTCAAGCCTATGGTAATCTATGTACTAGGATCGGTTAATGAGTGTTTATCTTTCATTTCCAACTTGTTATTTCATATACACCCGAGAGATGTGAGTATCCAAACACCCCATGTGAGGTGCTAGTATGTAATTTCCGTGCTTGTTATGACTTTTGCGGGGCTTATATGTGTTGTGGATTGTTTTAAACCAATGCTTCATGACCCCTAACTTATAAATTAATTGGCTAAAAGCACATTTGCTTGAGGACAAGCAAATACCAAGTGTAGGGATATTTGATAAGGTTTTAAAATGTACCTTTTTGAGGGGTCGTTTAAGCCCTTATTTGATCACTTTTGTATCCGTTATTACTTAATATCGTTCCTTTTCACTTTTTAGGTCTCTTGAAGGCAAATTGCTGGAATGGCACTTATTTGAACGAAAAGGCGCGGATATACGAAGAAAATGGCCAAAGTCAAGAATCGAGACACTCAAGTTGCTGAAATACAAGGGGACGGTCGCAGTGTTATCTGTGGCCACGTCGCACATCACTTTTGTGACAGTCAGTCGAGAGCCAAATTGCTTATTTTCAAGTGACGGTGTCGGGCTTTAAAAGAGTAGGTCATCGCCTCGACGGCCTAGATTTGATCGAGGTCGAAGGCGAAATTGAGGCGGCGTCACAATCACAAGGTGCGCCGTCAAGACTAATGGCCAAGACGAAACCCTAATGGCGGCGACGGCGGCGTCACAATTCATAAGGTGACGCCATCGCAATTGTAATGTTATATATAGAATCCAATTTTTAGTTTTCGTGTGTAGTCTTTTGGGGTTAAAACCTAAACCGAACCAAGGTTGTCTTGTACAGTATTTTAGGGTTCCAAACCCTATCTTACACCAAGATAAGTGTTTTACTTCATTAATTCAATTATGTCTTCAATTATTTGTGTGTATGCTTGCATGTTCTCCATGTCCAGCTAATTTATTTGTGTGTTTGCTTAGGAATATGAAACTTAATTATTGAATATTGATTGGTTGTCTCTTATCTTAATTTTTAATGATCTAGTAATGCGATAGGTTATTCATTGTGTAGTTAATGCTTGATTAATCTTTGTGAACCTTAGACTATAACACCTAGAGTAGTTGTAGGCTAAACCATCAAAAGAGTACCTTAGAGTTAGAGTTTATAATTCCTAGAGATTTTGTAGATGAGACCCTTTGGTAGTTTCAAAGAGTTAGGGATAAACGCATACCCTACGACTTTAGACACACAGCGCAATTAAGAATAAGGACGTGACAATTCAACCATCAATAGGAGATAATTAAGGAGTAATAAAACCTAAGTAAACACATCTTTAAACTATCATACGAGCACACAATAATTAGACATAGACTACATACACCTTAGATTAGATAATTAAATAAGTAGAGTAATTGGTAGAAATACCAACCCCCAAATCCAAACCCCGAGATTCGTACCTTTCCATTTCCTTAAAAATATAAAAAAGATTAAAAAAAAATCTTCCTCAACCCCAACCTTAGCGTAGTAACTACTCACTAGCATTCCTATTCCCCTAGAGAACGATATCAATACCCGTGACTTACCCTAATACTACACTACAACGATTAGGTTCACTGCCTAGGGTGTTATAAAACTTGCTCGAAGAAAAGGAAGTTCCTTTGACCCCGAACGACGCTTGTAGCATTATCAAGGAGCGTCCCACGGATCCCTAGCTTTACGCTAGACGGATCCCTTGTGAGAGGGATCCGTGGGATCCGGGGAACAGTAAGCATTTCTCCTCTATAAATAGTGAGCCATTTCTTCCTTTTGGCTTGCCACTCTCACACATACTTTCCCCAAGTATTGTAACTCTCTAACCACTGATCCTAAGGGATCTTTCTATGTAGTTTGTCTTTTGTTTTTGTGTGATTCTGTAGGTTCCTCTTAAAGGCGAGATCACCACTTCTTGAAGTCGAGCAAGCTCAAGTCCATGAGTTGCCATGCTTCGTCATCATCAAGACAACTGAGGTTCTCTTGTTGATAGTTCTTTCTTCCTCCGTAGATGTGTTGTGTTGAAGGAATTAGTGAAGGATGCCGAAAGAGTCAAGACGAAAGCATTAGTGAAATATGCTTAACGTCCGTGTCAAAAGCATTAATGAAGAATGCTAAAGGTGTCAAGACGAAGGCATTAGTGAAAGGTGCCAAGCGTTGTGTCAAAGGCATTAGTGAAGGATGCCTAGGAATCAAATCAAGTGGCATTAGGGAAGAATGCCTAGGTCGTATAATCGATGAGCTACATCATTATACATATACTATTAGTTTATTTCCAAGGATGGTGATATCCTTGATGGTGTTGTAATAAGGAGTGGATCTCCTTGAGATTAGGTGTTGTGTTGTGTTGGGTAGTAGTTCCTCCATTGTAATGGAACTAGGTACTTAGTCTAGTACCTGATAAAGGGTAGGCGACATTGTGGTAGGTGTGGTTCACCTTGGTGTGAAAGAGTAGTTAGCCTAGTACATGAAAAAGAGTAGGCGACATTGTGAAGGCTTCTCCGCCATAAGGAGATTGGTGTCGTGTAGTGTTACGAACTCTCGAGTAGGTGACTCGGGGAGTGGAGTAGGGCAAGGAAGGTGTCCTTGTAGCCGAACCACTATAAATACTCGTGTCGTGGTTATGTGCTTCTTACTCTTTACCTTTCATTACACTTTTATATATCTATCTATCAACGTCCAACATACACACCTAAATAGATTAACATAAGTCAATCTAAATATTTAAAAGGAAGTTTTAAATTGGTAAAACTATTCAACCCCCCCCCCTTTCTAGTTTTCCACAGGTAGTACTGGAATCAAACTGTAATAGGCATTAACCTATTCAAGTGGCAGTTACAACTACATAATGACTACGTTTAATTGGTCATGTAACCACTATTCCTATCATAATGGAGGCTAATTATCTAGTGATTAATTGGCCGTTAATCACACATAAATTTCATTGACTAGGGTTGAGTAATCTCTACTATAAATAGAGATCATCACTCGAATGCATGGGATACATGAAACAGAAAACGTTAAACACTTAAAAGCAAAAGGGTTATTGATTTGTGCCCAATTCAATAACATACATTTGGTCTTATCCCAAGTAGATATTCGTGATACCCAGGCATTAGGGTCGAATAGTTTACTTTAGAAAGTGATAACACGATTCCAAGTGATATCCGGTAACCTGTTTAGGTATTGTTTCTGCTGCTGGGCGAATAACCTGTTTTGGTATTATTTCTGTTGTTGATTATCTTACCCTGTTCTGGGAATAACCACCAACATATTAATCAAACGATCTACTATTAATTAACATAATTGCATCGCAATTGTTCGAAAAATAAAAGAGTGCGCTATATATTTTCAGGTTGCATGCCATACATGATTCATGCAAAGTAATACCACACATCCTTTATATATTACAAACTCAATTAACAAGACATGTTAGGCTTGAAGACTACAAAAACATGATTAGACAACAAAGATATGTATTTATTTACAGAGTGTTAATTAGGGTAGTGTCATTTTTCTACATTAGTTGTTCTCAATAAATCCTCAAGTCCTTAATTTAAACTTAGATGGAATATTACTAACAAGAAATGTACGATTTGCTATGAAGGATTTTGGTTTACCTCGTTATTTCCTTGGTATTGAGGTTGCTTCATCCTGAATGTTAACTTCTTTCTCAATCAAAGTATAACGGATTTGCTTGACCGTGCCAGAATGATAGATAATAAGATTGTTGATACTCCTCTTGATGCTAAAGCAAAATATACTTCTACGGATAGTGATAATTTCTCTGAGCCTAGTTTATATCGAACCATTGTTTGGGACTTTGGTTTATCTTACAATGACTCATCCATATATTGCTTATGTTGTCCACATTGTTACCTAGTTTGTGTGTGCTCCCATGATAGTTCATAATTGGGTTGTTCTACATATTCTTAGGTATCTTCGAGGTACTTAGTTTCAACCACTCTTGTTTCCTTCCATGTCTTCTTTGTTACCTAGTTTGTGTATGCTCACAAGTAGATATTCGTGATACCCAGGCATGTGGTCGAATAGTTTACTTTGGAAAGTGATAACACGATTCCAAGTGATATTCGGTCGCCTGTTTTGGTATTGTTTATGCTGCTGGCAAATAACCTATTTTGGTATTGTTTCTACTGTTGATTATTTTACCCTTTTCTGGGAATAACCACCAACAATCAAAGTAAACTATTTTGTGATAATTAATGGTTGCTGCTGCAATAAAATACATGGCTTCAAACTTTGCCAAGCTGGACAAGTTTGAAGGGGTGGACTTTAGGAGATGGCAGAAAAAGATGCACTTCTTGCTGTCAAGCATGAGTGTGGTCTATGTTCTGACCACACTTGTTCCTGATGATGGGGATGAAGCTACTGTGGAACAAATCAGGAGGAGGAGCAAATGGGAGAATGATGACTACATTTGCAGAGGCTTAATTCTCAATGGTATGTCTGATTCACTCTTTGACATTTATCAGAATTTTAAATCTTCCAAAGAACTATGAGATTCCTTGGATGCCAAATATATGGCTGAGGATGCATCAATTAAGAAGTTCCTTGTAAGTAATTTCACAAATTACAAAATGACTGATTCAAGACTAGTTATGGAACAATACAATGAACTTCTTGGTATACTTGGAAGGTTTACACAACACAATATGCACATGGATGAGGCTATTTCAATCTCGTGTGTCATTGATAAACTTCCCCCTTCTTGGAAAGATTTCAAGCATACCTTGAAACATAAGAAGGAGGAGTTAACTCTTGTTGAGTTGGGCAGTCATCTGCGCATTAAGGAATCTCTTAGGGTGCAGGATAATGACAAGCCAAAGAGTAGCAACGCTACTGGTGCATCTGTTGTCAATATGGTAGAGCATAACAAATCCACCAGGTACAATGACAACAAAGGCAAACGTAAACATCATGATAACACAAGGGAAGATCCTAACAAGAAGGCAACACCTACTTGTTGGAAATGTGGAAAAAATGGTCACATTAAAAAGGATTGCAAAGGTGATAAGGTTTGTGGTAAAGCCAATGGATCAGGCACTAATGGTTCAGGAAGTGGTGGTTCTTCCAACTCACTGAAAGTTATATTACATATTTATCTGAATCTTATTATGTGCAGGATGATGATGTTATGTGGTGGGTTGACTCTGGTGCAACTGTTCATGTGTGCAAAGATAGAAGCTGGTTTAAGACTTATGAGTCACTGAATGATGGTTCTATTCTTCACATGGGAAATGAGACAACAGCCTTGGTTCATGGTCATGGTTGTGTAGATCTTAATTTTAGTTCTGAAAAGATTGTAACTTTGTTTAATGTTATTCATGTTCCTGATATAAGGAAGAACTTGGTTTCAAGTAGTGTTTTGAATAATCATGGATATAAACAAGTTATTGAATCTGATAAATTTGTTCTATCTAAGCATGGTGTGTTTATTGGTTTTGGCTATTTGTGTAACCAAATGTTCAGGCTTAATATTGTTAATGAATGTGATAATTCAGCCTTTGTGACCACCTCTGACCTAAATGACTCTACCCTATGGCATGCTAGACTTGGCCATGTACTCTATAAAAGGATGCAAGATATGTCTAAGGATGGGTTAATCCCAGCATTTGACATGGACACTGAAAAGTGTAAAACTTGCATGTTGACCAAAATTACTAAGAAACCTTTTCAGGGTGTTAATCATGAAACTAAGCTCTTGGAGCTAATACACAGTGACCTGTGTGATTTTCATGCCACTCCCTCTTTGGGGAATAAGAAATACTTTATGACATTTATTGATGATGCTTCTAGGTTTTGTTATGTTTATCTGTTACATACTAAGGATGAAGCATTAGATAAATTCAAAGTATTTAAAACTGAAGTTGAATTACAACTTGGGTCTTTGATCAAAAGATTAAGGACTGATAGGGGAGGTGAGTACATGGATACTCGGTATTTTCAGTCAGTTAGTATAATCCATGAAACGACTGCTCCCTATACTCCACAACAAAATGGTATCTCTGAAAGGAAAAACATGGTACTCAAAAGAAATGGTTAACTCCATGTTGTCCTATTCAAGGCTGGGTCAAGGGTTTTGGGGTGAAGCTATGTTAACAACTTGCTATTTATTAAATAGGGTTCCTAATAAAAGGAACAAGGTGACCCCATATGAACTCTTGACTGAAAGGAAACCCAACCTGAACTTTCTCAAGGTTTGGGGTTGTAGGGTTGTTGTAAAACTCCCTGATCCAAAGCTTAAAACTTTGGGTAAAAGAGGCATTGAATGCATCTTTGTTGGATATGCTGAGCATTCCAAGGCTTTTAGATTCTATATTTTATAGAACCTAATGAATATATTTCAATTAACTCAATAATTGAATCAAGGGATGCAATTTTTGATGAGGGTAGATTCTCATCAGTCCCTAGACCAAGTCAAAGGATTCCTAATGACATTGGTGTATCAGAGGTCCCTGATGAGGTTGTGGTTCAACAACCTGAACCTTTGCACAGAAAGAGAAAAAGGGTCAGGACTCCAAAGTCATTTGGACCTGAGTTTCAATTATATTTAGTTGAAGGAACAAGGGATGAGGTCTCTGACCAATACTCCTATTGCTTCATTGTTGAGGATGATCCTAAAACATTTGAAGAAGCAATGAAGTCCCAGGATGTTGCTTTCTGGAAAGAAGCAATTAATGATGAGATGGATTCCATCATGGGCAACAACACTTGGGTGTTGGTTGATCTACCACCAGGTTGCAAACCTCTGGGTTTCAAAAGGAAAATGAAGGTAGATGGAACTATTGAAAAGTTCAAGGCTAGACCAGTCATTCAAGGCTTTAAACAAAAGTCAGGAATTGAATACTTTGATACTTATGCCCCAATGGCTCGTATCAGTACCATTAGATTGCTGATTGCTTTGGCATCAATTCACAATCTGATTATTCATCAGATGGATGTGAAGACAGCTTTCTTGAATGGTGAATTGGATGAGGAGGTTTATATGAACCAACCTCAGGGCTTCAGCATTCCTGGTAATGAAAACAAAGTGTGTAAACTGATTAAGTCTCTTTATAGACTAAAGCATGCACCTAAGCAATGGCATCAAAAATTTGATGAAGTTGTTTTGTCTAGTGGTTATGTTCTTAACCAATGTGACAAATGTGTGTATAGAAAATTTGATGAATCTGGTAAAGGAGTCATCATTTGTCCATATGTTGATGACATGCTGATCTTTGGCACTAACCAAAATCAGGTTGACTTGACAAAGGAATTTTTGTCATCAAGATTCTCCATGAAGGACATGGGGGAGGCTGATGTTATCCTTGGTATAAGGATTAAGCATGAGAGTAATGGAATTTCAATCACTCAGTCTCATTATATTGAGAAGGTACTAAGGAAATTCAACCACTATGATTGTACTCCAGTAAGTACTCCTATGGATACAAGTTAGAAGCTAATGCTTAATACTGGCAAGGCTGCATCTCAATTTAAGTATTCCAAGGTGATTGGCTGCCTAATGTATGCCATGACTTGTACAAGACCTGATATTGCTTTTGCAGTGGGTAAATTGAGCAGGTATACTAGTAATCCTAGTGCTCATCACTGGCAAGCAATTCAGAGGGTACTGAAGTATCTGAAGAGAACTATGGATTATAGTCTCTCATATATTGGTTATCCTTCAGTATTAGAAGGATACATTGATGCAAGTTGGATCAGTAACACTAAAGACAATTCGTCTACTAGTGGCTGGGTATTCCTACTTGGTGGAGGTGCAATTTCTTGGGCATCCAAGAAGCAAACTTGCATCACCAGTTCAACAATAGAATCTGAATTTATGGCTTTAGCAGCTGCTGGTAAAGAAGCTGAATGGTTGAAAAACTTGCTTCTTGAGATTCCATTGTGGCCTAAACCTATAGCACCTATTTCTATCCGTTGTGATAGTGCAGCTACATTGGCAAAGGCTTATAGTAAGATGTACAATGGGAATTCTAGACACTTAGGTGTCAGGCATAGCATGATTCGTGAGCTTATCATGAATGGGGTGATTTCTATAGAGTTTTTAAGATCTCAACACAATTTAGCTGATCACTTGACGAAGGGATTAGCTAGATACTTGGTTATAAAGTCTGCTAAAGGGATGGGTTTAAGTCCAACTTAGTCACTGAATGCTAAGACACCCAACTCCCTCTTGAGGAAACTTGGGAGCTGAGTTCAATGTGGAAAGCTGAACATTCAGCGGACTGGATCACATGTTTTATTTACATCCCAAGGTTGTGCTCAGAACCTACTAAAAAGGAGGATGAAGTCTTTAGTTCTTAATGGTTAATTTCTTTGAAAAGTGCTTGGCAGGATCATGAATAAAGAGGAACCACCTATGTGAATGTTGAAGTTTTGGCGCTTCAAGGAGCTTTGGACTTTTGGCTCTTGCAACATTTATGAATTTGGATATGGACACATGGCTTGTATAGTGTCAAGAGCTTTTAAGTGTTTGAAAACTTGTGTGTATTTTATCTTCAGGTATTCAAATGGGTTGAAGGGTTCAATTCTTAGAACAACCTGATTCTCGAATATTTGAACGTGTAATGTACTAAGATGAAAACTCAATCCTCAGGATATTTTCGTTTATGCACATGTTTTGTTTGATGTTTAATTTTCATGCAAAGGAAGTGAACTAAATTTGGGGAGGATTGTTGGAAAATTTAGTGCACTTGTGGGATAAGTTCACACCTGGTAATGGGTCAGGAGGTATGGAGTGTACACCCATAAGGTCCCTGAACACCCAGACTCTATAGTGGTGAGATTCAGTGTTAGTACTGGTAGTGCTAAGTTAGTACTGGTAGGCTAGCTCCTACTAGTAGTACTAAGTTAGTACTGGTAGGCTAGTTCCTACTGGTAGTACTAAGTTAATTAGGGTAGTGTCATTTTTCTACATTAGTTGTTCACAATAAATCCTCAAGTCCTTAATTTAAACTTAGATGGAATATCATTAACAAAAAATGTACGATTGGCTATGAAGGATTTTGATTTACCTCGTTATTTCCTTGGTATTGAGGTTGCTTCATCCTGAATGTTAACTTCTTTCTCAATCAAAGTATAACGGATTTGCTTGATCGTGCCAGAATGATAAATAATAAGATTGTTGATACTCCTCTTGATGCTAAAGCAAAATATACTTCTACGGATAGTGATCATTTTCCTGAGCCTAGTTTATACCGAACCATTGTTTGGGACTTTGGTTTATCTTACAATGACTAATCCATATATTGCTTATGTTGTCCACATTGTTACCTAGTTTGTGTGTACTCCCATGATAGTTCATAATTGGGTTGTTCTACATATTCTTAGGTATCTTCGAGGTACTCAGTTTCAACCACTCTTGTTTCCTTCCATGTCTTCTTTAAACATATATGCTTATTTTGATGCTAATTGGGTTGATGATTCTGTTACTCGCAAGTCTACAACCGGGTTTTGTGTTTTTTTTTGGCGATTCACTTATTCTGTGGAAGAGTAAGAAACAAGATGCTCTTTCAAAATCTTCCACTCAAGCTGAATATCGTGCCATGGATGTGACTACTTGTGAGATTGTTTTGGTATGTTTCTTGTTGATATGGGTATTCATATTAGTAGCCTTATTCCATTGCATTTTGATAACCGCAATGCTATTCATATTATGCGCAACATGGTTTTTCATGAATTGACCAAACATAATGAGATTGATTGTGAATCTCGTCACCATCTTCAGGTTCTATTTCTTTGCCTTTTGCCTCTTCTGCTTTACAGACTACAAATTTATTTACAAGCCACATTGTGGCCCGCCTTTTTATTTTTTTAGGAAAAACTCGTAATGTTTATCGTTGCGGCATTTAGAGTTTGAGGAGAGATGTTAGCTTAATAAAGGCCTAATTTTTAGGCTCATTTAGCCTGCTTAGCTAGTTAGGGTTTCGCCTAGGTTTTATCACGCATGGGTTTTTTTCATTTTATCAAGTTATACTATTATACAAATGTTTGTTCACTATTCGGTTTCTACACAAATATCAAGGGAGGCGGTTTCCTAGGTCTATCTCAATTTTAGTCCATCCTTATAGTATATATTCTCGTCTAGACATATTATATTGTAAGCATTTAAATGATGTGTGTCGTGCCATTACAAGCTGGTGTTTTGCAATAATACCTGGAAGAAATTCATTTTTAACAATCGTGAACTAACATCGTCATGGTCAAACAGAGCAATCAAGTATGTAACAAAAGAAACACTCATATAAACACCATGTGTTTCAAAATTCATGTGTGATTTGTTTTGGTATTTAACTTCAACAAGATGAACCATAATGCATATAGATCTCAAAAACTGAATTCTATTAATATGTTCATATTTTCTGTTCAAGGTAACATGGTATGTCATATCAAAAATACCACTAAATATAAAATTTGCAACGCCGGCCTCAATCTTGTAGGTTACTTCACCAGTACATAGATTTCACTTGCGCCTTATGCAAACACTTGATCAAACTTCCAAATTATTAGTTTATATGAAGTTACTACAAGTCAAGTTACAAATAGGAACAGATTCCAAATCCTCTTAAGATCGTGAGGGAGGAATAACACCAAGGCAACCGAAGAGATGCAAAAACTACCCAAAATCAAATGAAAATTCGTAGGGCCATGTAATGGATGATTTCCTTTTGCAAGTAGTGGTAGTAGTAAATATATATACACAAGGAAAAACCGAGTACAAACACAAACAAATTAGCAATGCTTAGGAAAAAACTAAACCAATAGGGTCGAAAGGATATTCCGCTATGTTTAGTTCAATCATCACTTCTGTTAGACATATGAGAAACCGTCTCCCAATAACATGGGAAAAAGAATCACACTACAAAGTACTTGTTAAACCTAAAACACAAAATACAGAAATAACAATTATTATACAAAAATGTAACATACTATATATTTAGCATAAATCATTAATCAAATCTTGTAAACATAAACGAAAATGGACCATACCGTTGAGAGAAAGGGGTTGGATTTTCCGTGCAATACGACTCTTCATCCTAATTGATATAGGGCCAACCTGTTCGCATCTTTCAATGTGGAAACATGAATCTGAGTAGTTATTCATTGCATGCGTTTTAAATCCGCCGATTATGTTTTTAAGCTAATAACTACTAAACATAAATAAAAATAAAAGAAAAGTAAAATAACGATAGTTCGGTGAAGAGAAGATCAAGAGATAAAGGCATGCTTGCCTTGCTAAACCCATAATTTCATCAATAACATGGTTCTAATGCAATGTTTATTTAGTGTGCTTTGGTGAATCAAAGGTAGTGGAGGTCGAGTACGGTCGCTTCTGCTCTAACTTCTTCCTAAAAGTTGGGTAGGCCCGGTCAGGTCATCTACCCTAACTAATTATCCAAGCATTAAGTACCATCAAATGATCTATGTAACCTACATTTTTGTGGGGGTGCCAAACCACTTAGTTTTCATGACAAAGGTTAGAAAGCCTTGGTTATCGAAAATCGTTAGTGTCACTACTAAATCTTAAACCCTATTGTCTACCACTTTTAACCAGGTAGCGGCTTTGGTTATCGGAAAATCATGACACCATTAACATTACCTGCCAAGGTAATATAATGATTCATATAGGTGTCTTTCACTTGGTTATCGCATACTAAACAACTATAATCAACAGGTAGCCATGGTTTAAGCAAAGGCGTAAGTCTAAAACAGTATATAAATCATCCAATACACATATAGAATAAACTAAAGACCATATGGCATTGAATTAAAGAGGTTCATAAGAAGGCATGAACAAAAAGCTTAACCTACTATAACAAATGATAAACAAATATTATTCAGAGTAGACAAGATAATCGAAATCATAATAAAAATTGATAGTGAATGGTTTATAATGTGTAAAACCTTCACTCTTGGTGTCTTCCTTCCTTCTTTAGCCTCCTAAAACAAAATAGGGTTTCACAACTTCCAGACTCTCTCAAATATGTATTTGTAGGCTAAAACAACTTGGGCCCGTTTGATGATACGGCGTATGCACCTAGATGGGTGTTGGAATCACTCCTAAACTAGAATTCAAGTGTTAGTAATTAATGTGTAATAGTTAGCTTAATTATGGCTTTTATGTTAGTAATCAAGGCTAGGCTTATGTAGAAAACCCATGAGCCTATCCAAAGCCCAATAAGGAAAGGATGGGAACTTGGTGTGTTGCCCTAGTTCCCTCCTATAAATAATCTTGTAAATTCCCATTTGGGGGTTGGTTGTTCATTTTATCATTTCACATTTACGCATAACCTTTCTTATACATTCATGTGTGTGTGTGTGTTAAGTGTTTAACCGATCACTCTTTTATCTCATTTCTTATATTGATGCTTGTGTTACAAACATGGTGACCTAACAGTGGTGTCAATCGCCAAATAGTTGGGTAAACGATTTTGTTTTTGAAGCTTTTAAGTATACGCGTAAGGTTCTCGGTTTCAAATCTTTCATACGCTTAAAAACTCATTTTTTACACTTTCAAATCCAAGATTCTTGTACTTTCAGATTATTAGGTGTTAAAGTTTAAGTTTTTGGCAAAAAGTTTGAAACTTTACGTGTATTTCTTTGTTTTTAAGCTTGATTCTATACGTGTTATTATTTTTACGCGTAAGGTGTTTACGAGTTTTAGATCATCAAGTTTCACACTTTTGTGTTATTTTGGTGATATTGAAGCTGTCTCATCACAAAAATCGGGTTTAGAAACACTTTTGGACGGAAATCTCAGTTTTGGCAAAACCTACGAGTAACAAAACCCTAGTTATTACGCGTAAGAATTCCTTGGTTTGATCTTCAGTTTTCTTGGTTTACTCAGTGTTTTCTTGCTTGGATAAGCCTGAAAACACTTCGACTTTGGATATCTTCTACACCGGAAAAGTGTAAAGGATTTTTGGGATAAAACCCTAGTTTTACGCCTAAGCATAAAAGCTTACGAGTAAAAAATCTTACGCCTAAGCATTTCCTACGCATAAGCACATCTTACGCCTAAGGAAATATTACGCATAAGTTTCTTACTTCTAAGTCTTTAGTTTACGCATAACCTAAGGTTTCATTAACCCTACGCGTAAGCTAATCCTACGCGTAAGTTGGTGTTTTTACGCCTAAGGTTTTCTTTGCCTAAGCTTGACTTCTACGCTTAAGGATTCTTCATCAACAACGTTTCACTCGACTACAAAGATCCATTTTACAACACAAGTTTCAAGATGTTTCAACCACCATACTCTAGCTACTTTCCTCATGTGTATCCTCAACAACAACAACAACAACTCAGTCAAAAACAACAACAATTCAATCTACAACAACAAGTTTATCAACAACAATTTCAACAACAACATTTTCCACAACAAGGAGCAATTCAACCACAAATGATTCAACCACCACCTAGTCTTCAAGTACAACTTTACACAAACATTCACAATCAGCATCCATCCAGGAATACTATGAAGGAACCGTCTGGGTTTGCAAAGATGTGTGAAGCTTTAAGCAGCCAACAATCCATTCATGAGGCTGGATCACTTGATAGACCTCCAATGCTCACTCCCGGAAACTATGATCAATGGGTGATAAGGTTCTTTAGGTTTTGTGATCTAAAAAAGCCACATGGAAAGTTCTTAAAGAAGGTCATCCTGGAAGGTCCGTTTCAGATGCCTACTGTTGTTATACCCGGAGATCCAAATGCTAATCCACCAAGAGGTGATGTCACCAAAATTGCAAGTCTTAGTGACCTCACTGCTGATGAAATTCTACATTTTGAATCCGATGAACTAGCAATGCAATACATCCTTTTGGGATTACCTAATCCGATCCTTCGAAGTGTTAATGCTCAAAAGACTGCTAAAGCAATGTGGGAACATATTCATCTTCTTATGGAAGGCATTGAACTCAATCAAGAGGACACGGAATCCAAAATCTACTTGGCTTACGAACACTTCATGATTGAACCAGGAGAGACATTAGAGTCATATCATCATCGATTCTCAGATATCATCAATGATTTAGACAAACATAACATCATCATGCCAAGAATTGTTGTCAACACTAAATTCCTGAGTAGTCTTGGTCCTGATTGGGAGAAGTATGTCATTTTCATCCGTCAAGCAAAGAATCTTCATCATGCTACATACGGATTGTTGTACGACTATTTGAAGCCTCATCAAAAAGAAGTTGACAAAGAAAGGGTTATTTGTGGACAAACTGTTTCACCTTCACTTTCGGATAATCAACAATTAGTTTTGTGGGCTCAAGCTTGTTATCCTCAATTCCCGACCTTACAAACTGTATTCACAAATCCTCCACAACCCACTGCTCAACCAACTGCAACAATCACACCATATGATCCATCAAAGCAACAATCTCAAGAAACTCAATTGGTTCCATACAACAACAACAACAATGATCAAGCACTTTACAGTGAATCCAATGAAGATGCAGAAGCTTTCGATGCATTGCAACAAGGGTTTTTCATGATTGCTAGAGCCTTCGGCCGATACTCTAACAAATCCAACAATCGCATTCGTACCTCATCTAACACAAGGAATCAGGCTGTTGTTAACAATGGACGTGTTGAAGTTCAGAATCGTGGTAATGTTCGTCAGATGGGCGGTGGTCAAGGGTTTAATCCAATGGGAAGGAATAACATGGGTGCTCCACAACAACAAAGGGCTCAAGTGGTTGAACAGGGTAATGCTCAGAATGGGGTTAATGGTCTTCGTTGTTATAACTGTAATGAGAAGGGTCATATGGCTAATGCATGCCCAAAGCCGAGGACAAGAGGCAGCGCTTATCACAAAGAGGCTTTACTCTTGGCTCTCAAGGATGAAGCTGGTGGAACTCTTACCAACAAGGAACACAGCTTTATGGCCAATGCATATTCTAATGATGATATGGAGGACTTGCAAGATAATGCAGCTGTGATGTTAATGGCAAACATGCAAGAACTCTACATGAGTCACACAGGCCCAGTGTATGACACTGATGGCTTGTCTCAGGTACTGGATCAAACCATATTCATCACTGATCTAATATCTCAGTCAACATCTGAATCCGACGAGGCTCGGAATGTTCAACATGAGCCGTCCAAATCTCATTCTGATGATACTCAACTAGATCCGGTAGTTACATTTGACAATCAAGATGATCTCCTAGTTACCATTGATAATCAAGTTGACTCTGTAGTTATACTTGAGGATCTGAATAATGATCATGTTGAGACTCACGTTTTTAAAACTCAAGAAAAACGTGAACAAGGTTTTGAAGTCGCTTTTGCTAAATCTTTACAAAACGAAAAATCATTAGAACGACAGATACGTGATCTAGTCGCATCCAAGAATGCTTTGTTGTCTCAAATAGAACAACTGAAATTTGATCATAAGCAACAACTTAACGCTCTTACTTTGGAAACTCAAAAAGCCAAAGCTGAGTTGTTAACTTGTCAAAAACAGTTCTCTGAGTACAAAAAGCATTCCACGAAACGAATAGATAACTATCTTGAAGAAATTGTCGACTTACAGAACAAAATCAAAGAGTTACAAAATGATGTTTATAAACATGGTGAATCAATCACAACGATTCAAAAGTTTACTTTCAAACCAAATCCAAATGGATATGGACCGAATCTTGCTAATTACAAACCTAAGTTTTCAAATAGAGCATTCAAACCAAATCCTGAAGTTTACAGTGTAGAACATAGAATTGATGATTCCATAATGAGTGTTGTTGAATATAATCGTCAAGAGGAATTAGATGCAGAAGACGAGAGTCGATCAAAATTAGAAAATGTTGTTTATAACAAACCATTTAACTATTCAAAAGCTGTTACTTTTGTCGCACAAAAGGATACATCTAACACGCCTTGGGTTATCACACCTATGTTTGAGTCTTCTAATGTTGGTCCCCAACTCAATACTGCACAAATTAATGGTCCTTTACCTTCACTCAGTGACGTAAAATCAATACCCGAAAGTCGTCAAATTCTTAAATATTTTGACACTTTCCTATCTGACATCAAACTTTTAGAACGTGAGATTGAATTTCATTCTGAAATAAAAGTTGAACATTTTCAATCGTCTCAGGCGCGCGAACAAAGAGATATTTTTCAGAAAAGACTTTTACCCCATGTCCAAAACTTGAAAAATTGTGCATTGTATTGGGAAATGGAATTTCATAAGGAACTTAGACTAATGAAAATTGTTTTCGAGAAAACAGAAACATCTATTTCAAATACTAAACGTAAAAAGAAAATGTTGAGAAAAGATGTGATCGACTCTTGGAAGATGTTATATGTGCTGATATCCATAATGTTGTGTTACTTCATTCTGTTGCATATGCATTTGATTATATCTCTACTGATTATGTTGATTCAGTTAAAATTGTTGGGAATACTGATACAGTGTAACAAATCAAGTCTTTAATAGTTGAAAATGAACGATTGATTAACGAGCTTTCAAATGCAAAACGTCTTCTTCAATAGTGTCAAAAAGATTGTCATACTCGTAAACTCGCTTGGCAAAACAAACTCCACCAGTTGCATACAAAAAATCTTACTCCAAAAATTGAGCAACTGGTTGATGAAAATGTGTCTTTGAAGTGTCAAATCTCAAAATATGAACAAGAACTTTCAAAAGTTAAAAATGCACATAGTGTCATATCTGATTCACTCAAAAAGACTCGTGCTAAAGTGTCAAAAGACCTTGATGATCATCTTGCATACATGAAAGATGTCTTACGACGAGATGGTCTCACTCGTACTGAAAATCTAGATTTGTTACACAAAATTCATGATCTTAAAGCAGAGTTGGTGAAACTTAAGCAAGATAGGAATAATAACACTGTAGCAACTGCACCTACACATATTCAAAATGACTCTAGAACATCTAATGAAAACCACAAGAAACTAACGTGCTTCTTTTAGCCTTAATAGTTTTTATTAGAAGTGATGGTCATTCACGTTTAGGAACTTTGTAACATGTGTTAGATATCGTGATAGAATAGTCAACGGGCTCGTGGATTGGACTAAGCTAAATGGGTATTAGTTTAGTTAAGCTAGCCTTATATCAATCCATGTCCAATCCAATCCATACGAAGCCCATACAAGGCCCATGGCCAAGCCTTAGGGCATCATCTCTCTTACTATAAATACCCCTCAAGTATGTCATTTGAGGGGTGTGCTTGAAAGTGTGTGTGTGTGTGTATTTTCTCTCTCAAGGAATATACAACTTTATTGTGTTTATCTTATCATCTCACATACACGGTTTTATAAACATCAAGTCACCATCTCATCTTTATCTTTTCTTTTACGCATATGTTTGTGTTTGGGTTTCACGAGTTCTACGCATAACTTTGGTTAATGTGGGTACTTTGTGATAAGGTTGATATATCGTAGTGGTCCTACAATTGGTATCAATCGCCTAACAATGGTTTAGGAGTGTTTTGGTTGAAGTTTTTTTGTGGTGTTACGCGTAGTTCGTTCTCAAGAGTGTCACGCTTAAAGCTTTAATTTTTGCACTTAAATCTTCAAGATTCTTATGGTCTAAGGTTTACATAGTGTTAAAGATTCTAGTTTTTGCAAAAAGTTCAAAACTTTACGTGTTTTAAATCATTTTTGAACTCGATTTTGGTTCTTTGTTCATTTCTACTCGTAACTTTTCTAAGCACTTTGGGTGAAAAAGGTCAACATTTTTGGGTTATTCGAGTGTTTTTAAGGATATCTGTGCAAGAGAAATCGTTTGAATCGTTGGAAATTTCTTACGAGTAGAAGTCAAAAAGTCAAAACCCTAGTTTTCTACTCATAACTTTTTGGTGCAGATTCTTCGAGCTTTAACGGTTACTCAGTGCTTCCCTCACTTGGATAAGTGTGTGGAACACTTCGACTTGTGGATATCCCTTACGCTGTGACAGTGTAAAGGATTTTGGTTTTTAACCTCAGTTTACGCATAAGCATAAACTCTTACGAGTAGAACTCTACGCATAAGATCACACTTACGCGTAAGGTTTTACGACTAAGTTTTTTTGTCTACGCATAAGCCTAAGGTTACGCGTAAGATACGTTCTACGCCTAAGGAATCCTACGCCTAAGCTTCCTACGCATAAGATCCTACGCCTAAGCTTCCTACGCATAATATCCTACGCCTAAGCCATCCTACTCGTAACTTCAGTTCTCTACACCTAAGCTTTTTCTACCCATAAGGTTTAAAAAAAAATTCAAATTTAAATTTTTTGGCGGGAAAACTTGAGTAAAATTTAAATTTTTGAGGATACTAAACGTTCAATTTTTACGCTAGATTCAAATTTTGGTTTAACTGTGAAAATTTTGGTCAAAAATTCAAATTTTTGGGCCTAAATTCAAATTTTTTCGGGTCAAATTTGGCGTCAAAATTGTCATAACTCAAATTTTTCATACGACCTTAGAATTGATTTTTATAGTGAATTTCTAATTTTGGGAAAAAAAAAATCGCCTAAGAACCAAGGTTACGTGTACGACTTTCAGAATCACCTCAACCGGATTTAATCTTCATCAACCACAACTCCTTTATCGTTGAATCGATCCTACATCAACTTTATCAGATCATACCTTCATCAATGGCTACTCAACAAGACATTCATGCAAATGTGCTGAAAACCGACTTCCTATGTTGGCAAAAGGTGGTTATCTTCAATGGACAAGTCGTATGCTTCGTTACATCAAGACCAAACCTAATGGAAAACTCATGATTAAATCCATTCAGAATGGACCCTTCAAGCCTCGACAAGTTCATGTACTGAAATGCAGATGCAACACCTCCCGTCCAACCATTTTCTCGTCTTCAATACGAATCTGAATACACTGCAGAGGATCAAAAACAAGTCGAAGCAGATGACATGGCAATTCATATTATCCAACTGGGTTTACCTATAGACATCTTTGCTGCGGTAGACGGTTGTGAAACTGCTTTCGATATGTGGGAACGTGTTAGACGGCTTTGTCATGGAACAAAAATTGGTCATCAAGACATGGAGAACAAGTTGCTAACTGAATGGGAAAAGTTCACATCTACACCAGGAGAATCCATTGAATCCTACTATGGAAGGTTTTGCACTTTGATGAATGAGCTAATCGAAACAAGCTGACACCCTGAACTATCGTTCAAAACATCAAGTTCCTGAACAATCTTCCAGAAGAATGGGGACGATATGTCACTATTGTCAACCAAAAAAAGACTTACATCAGGTGAACTTTGATCAACTAAACGATTTTCTGAAACAAAACCAAGCTGAAGTGAATGAAGTCGGGAAAGAAAGATTGGCAAAGAATCATGATCCATTGGCACTCGTTGCAAAGACTCAACCTTCAGTGAATACACAACAACAAGCTTCATCATCTTCCAACAACAACAACTTGCAGCAATACATTCCACAACCACAACAACAATTCTATCCACAAGAACAACAAGTATTTCAACAACAGTATCCACAATACCAGGAACAAGGAATCACAGATCTCGAATCTGATCAAGAAGACCCTATGTCCCAAATACTTTCTCTCTTGGGAAAAGTAATCAAAGGTCGCTATTCCACACCTACTAACAACAACCAAAGGATATCATCAAACACTCGCAAGCAAATTGCACAGCCGGGTGTGAATATGGGTAATCAAGGTCAAATGGTTGGAGTTATTGGGAATCAGCAGGGATATGCTACCGATATCGCATGGGTAATCAGCGGTTCCGTATCGGGTAATCAGTTGGGTCGAATGTTGGAAATCAGATGGGACGAATGTTGGGAATAGAGCAGTGGGTAATCGAATGGGTATGTTGCAGCCCAGTCGTTGGGAATTATGGAAATGTGCATCGGGTAATCGGTTAAGTGTTACAACTGCAAGAGTGGGTCACATGGCAAGAAAATGTCCCACTAAGCCGCACAAAAAGAATGGTGATTTTCTTGAAAAGCCGCTCTGTTAGCAGATAAGCAAGCAGCCGGGTTACAGTTGAGTGCGGAGGAATTTGACTTTTTCGCTATTGTGGATGAATTGGAAGACCTCGAGGAACTCAATGCGAATTGCATCTTCATGGCAAATCTTCAGAAGCTAAGTATGACACGAGTCGACTCACCTCCTGTCTATGACGCCAATCAGATATCGAGGTACCAATCATTGATCCATGCTATAACAATGTCATATTTGATGTGTTTACTCATGACGAACGAATTTTGTGACGCCAGCACCCACTTATGATACATACCGGACAATCCGAAGTTGTAGCAATACTAACTCCGAAACTCCATATGTGGATCCAAGTGGAGGTCGTGTGGCACAAAATACTGAGACTGATGAGGAAACACGCGCTTATGTTGAATCATTAATCAATCAATGTGGCATTGAAGTTGAGAAAGTTAGAACGGTCAATCGCTGGTTAAGGCCGCGAATGCTAAATTGACCGATGAGCTTGAGAGTTACAAGGAGCACGCCAGAGCCTATGAATTTCATACAAACAAAATTTCAGAGTTAGAAATTGGTTATCGAGATTCTGTTTTTAGAGAAAAAGATTTGCAACTCAAGTATGACACACTTGATGTGAATCTGAATTTGAAAATCAAATCTTTAAACAAGGAAATTTCTGATCTAAATGACCAACTTTCTAAACAAAAGCACTTTTTTACGATCTTGAAAAAGAGAAAAAACAGTTGATTGCTGATTTTGCAAAACGAGAAGATTCTCTTCTTGATGAAATTCTCGATAAAACGGAAAAAATCAAGAAATTGGATAATTTGCTTCTTACAACGGGTCATTCCGCTAAGACAATCAAGATGCTTTCTAATCAAGTAAATCCAATTTTTCATACTACAAATAAAATGGCTCTTGGTAACTCACCTCCTGGTTTCCTCAAGAAAGCTCAAAAATCTCAGAATGTGTTGCACAATGGAAAACCTTTGCATGAACCCATATTTGTGCATGATTCTCTTGAAACGTTGGAACTATCTGAGGAGAGTAGATAAAAATGAAACAAAAATATCCGGAAATCAAACCAATTGATTATAACACATGGAACAAAATTAATGGTATTTCGTTTGTTTCTCAATCAACGTTTTCCACCAAACCAAGTGTTTCAAACAAAGTGTCAACACCAGTTTCAAAATCAGTTTCAAAACCAGTTGTTGTCTCCAAATCTCTTTCGAACATTGAACAAATGTCTTCAAACAATCCTTTTAACACAAGTGATGCAAGAAGTATTTTGGAAAATGTGAAAATGAGAATTGCAGATCTTCAAAAGACCGTTAAAACTAAAACCAATATTACAACAAACATCTGGTTTAATAGTTTGATATTGAACATAAAAAGTTTTTGAAACTCAAATTGCCCCTCAGCCGACTAACATCAACTCAAGGGTAATTCATTTTGAACAAGCCTTTTTGAAAGAAACAACTGACTTTGTCAAGGACCATAAATCCCTAGTAAATCAAGCTAATGAAAGTGTTGAACACATCAAAGTTTTGGAAAATCTAAATGATTCACTCTTCGAAGATGTTCTGACTACTGATATTATGTCCATCATTTTGCAAACATATTCTGTGGAAGATCATGAAAGACTCCAGGATGAGACCTCCGAAATTGTTTCAAAATATGAAAAAGCTCTTGAAAAACTTGAAAAAGAAAATGTGTCATATTTTAAACAACTTGATCGAAAAACCGAGGAATGCAAGTATGACAAACTGTCGTATGAGCGTGCCTACAATGACATGAAAACGAAAAATGATCTTTTGAGGGCTCAGCTAGAAAGTCAAAAAGGAAAGGCAGTGGATACTGTGATTAAAAAACTATTGACTGCGGAGAAAGCAAATGTTCCCAAACCGGTTTCAAAACCAAAAATGTCTGTTTCTATGCCTCCTCCAAAAGTCAATGAGAAAAATGTTTCATCAAAACCAGTCACTCCACCTGCCCTACCTAAACAAAATGTTGAAAAAGGGAAAGCGGTTATCGAGAAACCAAAAGTTTTAGCACCTGGACTTTTTAAGATGAGTACCACTAACGCGTCTGCCTCCACATCTAAAACATATGGAACAAACGACATAAGTTTAGAAAAGCACTCTAAAGAGACTAGGAAAGCTGAAACCACCTCCCTTCATAAAAATGTGAATCCTAATGCGTGTGCCTCACCTTCTACAGGACTAGAAAGCACCTCTAGGAGCAGCAGACTAAAGCCTAAGAGCAATACAAGGAACAATAGAGTCTCGCATGCCTCTAGGAGTAGTAGCTTGAATAAAGAGAAGAAAGTAGAAGAACACCCTAGGAATTTACCGCTTTTGAATAAGAAAGACATTTCATCTGAATGTACTGAACCTATGAAACTTGCTAAGTCTAATGAATGTTGAATCTCTTTGTCTAACCTGCAAGAAATCTTTAAATGTTCAAGATGATTGTGTTTCTAAGAATGTGAATGATAAGCCTGTTAAGAAGAACGTCCCAAAAAGTAATTACGCTAAAAGAGTAGGAAGACTAGTTGCAAAACTTAGGCTTTACACTACTGACAGGAACCAACGTGTATACTTTAGGGATGATATTTGGAAACCCACGTAGAACTTTCACACCTGAGAATGGAACAATGAGTGATAAACAGACTTCCTCAGAAAACCTCTCTCGAGTGTGATCGGATTTTACCTCTAACCCAAAGGAACCAAAATCAAAACGGTTTCCACAATATTCTTTTTACATATGGCATGTTATCAAAATTTGTCTTTGGATCGTCGACTCGGGTTGCTCTAAGCACATGACGGAATCAAGAAGCTGCTGATCAATTTTGTCTGGAAATTCATGGGAACCGTGCGTTTTGGAAATGATCATGTAGCAGCTATCATGGGTTATGGAGATCTACCTTTTGGAAATTATTTGATCACTCGGTTTACTATGTCGAAGGGTTGGGACACAATTTGTTTTCAATCGGGCGGTTCGTGATGCATTTAGAGGTTGCTTTTAGGAAAAATGCTTGCTTCGTTAGAAACTTGGATGGCACTGATCTCATAACTGGGAATCGTGATACAAACTTGTATGCTATCGACATCAATCAAATGGCCTCTTCATCACCAATATGTCTTATGACACGAGCATCGGAACACAGTCTGGTTGTGGCATGCAGCGGTTATCCCATCTCACTTTCGACACCATCAACAAAATTGCCAAAGACAACATCGTCAACGGACTTCCAAAGTTCAAATACACCAAGGATCACTTATGTCCATCATGCGAACAAGGAAAAAGCAAAAGAGCATCATATAAACCCAAATCCGTACCTAGTTTGGAAGCAAAGTTGCATATGTTGCACATGGACTTATGTGGCCCAATGAGAGTTGAAAGCATTAATAGGAAAAAGTATATTCTTGTTATCGTCGATGATTATTCGAGATATACATGGGTTAAGTTCCTGAGATCAAAAGACGAAGCACCAAGCATCATCATCACCTTTCTCAAACGAATTCAAGTACTTCTTCAAACTCCAGTAAGGGTTGTAAGAACATACCAAGCGACCTGAATTCACTAATCGGGAGTTAAGAGCTTATTTTGAAGATGTTGGAATCACACATCAAACATCAGTTGTTAGAACTCCACAGTAGAATGGGGTAGTTGAAAGAAGAAATCGAACTCTTGTGGAAGCTGCTCGCACAATGCTAATCTATTCTAGTGCACCGTTATTTCTATGGGCGATCTTTGTTTGCCTTGCTTGTTTCACTCAGAACCGATCCCTTATCCATCCAAGATTCAATAAAACCCCATATGAGATAGTGAACAACAGAAAACCAGATATCTCTTACTTTCACGTGTTTGGCGCTTTGTGCTATCCTACGAATGACGGAGAAGATCTTGGAAAACTGAAAGCAAAAGGTGATATTGGAATCTTCATTGGATATTCAGATAACTCGGGCATTCAGGGTGTATAACAGGAGAACTAGGAGGATCATGGAGACGATGAATGTGAAGTTTGACGAACTTTCACATATGGCTTCTTAGAGACTCGCTCTAGAACCCGCACTAAACCGACAGACTTCTGGACACATCAGTTCAGGACTCGTACCTCAAAGAGCTCAATCAACTTCGATTGACAATCCTAAAGAACAAGAATGGGAGAATTTCTTTGAGTTAATGTTTGATGAATACTATGGTGGAACTTCGAAAAATGCATCAAATCATCATTCCGCTGCACCCGCTCAATATCATCCTCCACCACCAACAGAAGATGCATCTACAACGGTCGAAACCAATGCACCAACTCCATCAACATCATCTACATCTACTCCAGCTATTACACCCATTCTACCAGCAGTTGATGAGCAAAATCAAAACCAAAATTACAACAATGCAACGTTAGATGATAACTTATTTGAAAATCCGTTTGCTACGGAATCAGCTGAATCATCTTCTAGCTTACGAGAACCATCTAATTCGCATACGTATAACCAACGGTATCCTTCTACTCTGAAGTGGACTAAAGACCATCCGATTGAACAAGTTATTGGTGAACCTTCAAGGCCAATTCAGACGAGACGCCAACTTGCCACCGATTGCGACTTATGCATTTACCTTTGCTCAATTAGCAATATAGAGCCAAAGAACATTTGTGAGGCAATGGCAGAACCCGCATGGATAGAAGCAATGCAGGAGGAACTTCTCCAATACCGTCTTCATGACTCTTGGGAAATGGTTCCAAGACCAATTGACGTTCGCGTCATCGATCTCAAATGGTTATGGAAGAACAAAAGGGATGAAGAGATGACTGTCATTCGCAACAAAGCTCGTCTTGTGGCCAAAGGATCTGAGACAAGAGGAAGGGATAGACTTTGAAGAGTCATTGGCGGTAGCTAGACTAGAAGCGATCCGTCGGATTTTCTTAGCCTACGCCGCTCACAAAAACATCACGGTTTATCGGATGGACATTAAGACCGCGTTCTTGAATGGAACTCGAAAGAAGAAGTAATGCGTGAGTCAGCGAGAAGGCTTCATAGACATGAATCATCCGGACTACGTCTACAAACTCAAAAAGGCAATCTATGGATTGAAACAAGCTCGAGAGCGTGGTATGACGAACTGTCCTCTTTCCTTATCCAAAACAATTTCACCAAAGGAACAGTTGATCCTACCTTGTTTACACAAAAATGCAAAACGACATTTTGATTGTTGATTTACGTGACGACATCATCTTTGGGTTCACTAATCCGAATCTTTCAAAACATTTTGAAAATCTCATGAAAAGTAAATTTGAAATGTCCATGATGGGGAACTAAAATTCTTTCTTGGTTTACAAATACATCAATCCCCTCGTGGAATTTTTATTAATCAAGCTAAATACACAACTGAGATTTTGAAAAATCATGGTATGGATAATTGTGACTCGGGCGGAACACCAATGGTAACTTCACCAAAAATTGGAGCCGATTTGTTTGGGAAACCTATTGATCCAGAAGAAATATCGGAGCATGATTGGTTCTCTCATGTATCTTACTGCTAGTCGACCGGATATTCATTTTGCTGTTTGCTTATTAGCACGGTTTCGAGCAAAGCCTACCGAATCGCACCTCAAAGAGGTTAAACGGATCTTCGGTACTGAAGACATCCATTCACATGGGACTTTGGTATCGAAGGAATCGGATTTGATCTAATTGCCTTTTCGATGCGGACCCGCAGGTGATCAAGTTACAAAAAAAGTACATCCGGAGGAGCACAAATTTTGGGTGAAAAGTTAGTAAGCTGGTCTTCAAAGAAACAAGATTACACTGCACTTTCAACCGCATATTGCTGAGTATGTGTCTCTATCTGCGTGTTGTGCTCAAGTTCTATGGATGAGAACACAACTCACGTATTATGGCTTTACTTTCGATAAAATACCTATGTATTGTGACTCGAAAAGTGCCATAGCCATATCATGCAATCTGTTCATCACTCAAAGACTAAGCATATCCGTGTCCGCTATCACTTCATCAAAGAGTGCGATCGAAAATGGTAATGCTGTTGAATTATTCTTCGTGAAGTCAGATTACCAACTCGCCGATCTATTAACTAAAGCCCTTCCAAAAGAAAGGTTTGAGTATTTAGTTCGACGAATTGAATGCGAGCCTAACCCCTCGAGTTAGAACGTCTTCTAGATTCTTCTTGAAAATGATTTTCCAACAAGCTTCGCTGTAAATATTTTTGAAAACAAAATACAAAATTTGAAAAACCAACAAAAGAAAAATATAAAAATATAAAACTTTCAAAAATACAAAAACAATATAAAATCAAAAATCTAAAAATATTCTTCTCACGACATGTCTCTCGTATAATCGATATTCAGACGCTTCTAGAAATGTCATTCAACAATGATACGGGTATGTACAGATGCTTGAGCGAGAGTTATTTATTTGTTTCTAAAACATGTCGTCTCTCAAAATTTCTTCAAATAATGGCTTTCGTATACTTCAGTACGAAACCCGGACTAAAATGATGACTTTTGATTATTTCAGATCAAAACTCGTGTTTTCAAAGAAAAATGAAGTGTACGCTTCAGTGCACTACATTTAAAAATGGTGAGAAATCATCATCATCTTGAGCACCTTTTCAAGATTGTTCAAAAAGATTTTCAAAATCTTTCAAAATACTTTGTGCTCAAGATAACTCCCTCTCAAACGCTTTAATTGATTATGCTTTATTAAAGGGGGAGTATAAAACTAAAATGTTCCATATTCATGCGTAAATCAAATCCGTTTGTCTCCCCAAAAGATTCTAAAATGTTGTTTAATCCGTTGATATCAAAAATATCACGAATATGCTATTTTTGAGGGGAGGAGACGTGATTAAAATGTGATCAAAAAGTTTAATGATCGTTGTTTGAATCTCATAATGAGCTTGACTCAGACGGAAGCAATGAATTGACGGGAATCAATGTTAGTAAATGTACCATTTCGAGAAACTTGTGATAGACATGAACTTACATGGGTCTAACCTTCTTTTCAAGAAGTGTTTACAACTTCAAGTTAGTTATTAGAGCTAGTTGTCACCTAAAAACTGACAATGGAACTCTTTAACTAGGCAACGTAACCGTGTCTCGTGGGGAATTGTCTATCATGAGCCAATCAATTCAAAAAGTGCAAACTCTACCCTCGATGTGCAGATTTTTGTTAATACAATATAAGCACATGTGAAGGGGGAGTGTTTCTGAAAATATAAAACTCTCGGAGTGTCTCAAACATGTTTTCTATCATAAACACTCTGTGAGATTTTCAAGAAAAATGGTTTTATGGCAACATGGGACAGTCATGGAGTTATAAGGTGACTAAGGATAGGAAAATTCGTCCTATGATCCGCCAGAGCCGGAGGGATCTACCCAAGGACATCACCAATAGTTTAGTATTAGAAGTCCTTAGGTATGATTGAAAAAGGAGTAATGTGAGAAAGGAGAAAGAAGGGATTGAAGAATTAAAAAGAAATGTGAAGAAAGGGTGAAAAGAAATAGCCCTCCATAATCAACCTTAGCGTAAAACCGGGTTCAATTCATCATGCTATGGTTGTCACTAGATGACACTGGTATTGAAGACAAAGACGTCATGGACCCAGGACGCACGCACTAAACCTTCTAGCCACTCAATTCCTCTTAAAAGGATTTGTTTCATTCTCACCGGGAACCCTACATAATCTATTGACCTTCTTAGAGATCGTAGTATTGAAGAAGGAGACCCTCTCCCTAGTCTCCGCCAGAAAACCAAAATGCACTTTTGAGTCTAGAGCCACGAGATTCATCAAAAGATCTCATAGGAACACATGACATGACATCGCTTGTTGTTCATCAATAAGGGCACAAGTGATATATTATAGTCCCTACGCAGATCTTAGCAATCTGCCAACATTTATGAGAAGTTTCACGTTGTGATCTTCGATTGAATGGAAACTCCCCGTGGTCAACATCAAGCCCCGACAGCAGGTCACTTCGGTAACTCCCCGTGGATTACTTTTAGTGTGTCTCAAACGGCCCAGTCAGGGTGATGCTTCGGTGTACCTCAGAACTCATCGAACTGTAGTTATACGGTATATCGTGTTATCTCACTTGTGGGACTCAGCAGGAACGCCCTTGTGAGAATTAGAGACGTGTTTTCACACTATGCTGTTAACACCCTCGAAATTCAAACTTGTAAGTGCCGGAATCCGCTTATTACTAACCTGCTTTTATGTTTTCTTCTTATGGAAGCTCCGGAGCGGATGGATCGTGCAGACTCGCCACATGCTCATACCAAAACCACATGAAAGTTCTCATCATAATCACACAAAGTTAAAGATGATTCTTCATCAATGAATCTAAAGACTCGAGAACTACATCATTGGTAACCAAAAGTCAAATAGAAGTGTGAGCATGGTGGAGAAAGACGTGGAGACACCTATCCAACGGTTGACAACGCGCACAACCACATTATCTGAACACAAAGCATGAAGGAACAAAGAATCAAGACTATTCTATATCTACGCACACAGTTCAAGCTCAAGGAGAGTAAAGATATTATCAAGTGGAGCATCATTTGAATGACCACCCCTTAGGGGGAGATTGTTAGCCTTAATAGTTTTATTAGAAGTGATGGTCATTCACGTTTAGGAACTTTGTAACATGTGTTAGATATCGTGATAGAATAGTCAACGGGCTCGTGGATTGGACTAAGCTAAATGGGTATTAGTTTAGTTAAGCTAGCCTTATATCAATCCATGTCCAATCCAATCCATACGAAGCCCATACAAGGCCCATGGCCAAGCCTTAGGGCATCATCTCTCTTACTATAAATACCCCTCAAGTATGTCATTTGAGTGGTGTGCTTGAAAGTGTGTGTGTGTGTATTTTCTCTCTCAAGGA
The DNA here is from genome assembly GCA_910596185.1 of Chrysanthemum makinoi. Lineage (NCBI taxonomy): Eukaryota > Viridiplantae > Streptophyta > Magnoliopsida > Asterales > Asteraceae > Chrysanthemum > Chrysanthemum makinoi. The sequence continues at coordinate 101,706,382 of OU343223.1, read as the reverse complement.
ATATACAACTTTATTGTGTTTATCTTATCATCTCACGTACACGGTTTTATAAACATCAAGTCACCATCTCATCTTTATCTTTTCTTTTATGCATATGTTTGTGTTTGGGTTTCACGAGTTCTACGCATAACTTTGGTTAACGTGGGTACTTTGTGATAATGTTGATATATCGTAGTGGTCCTACAGCTTCCCTCTAGTGAAACAGGAATAGTTGCCTCTTTTCCCAACGTCCGCACTTCACAGCCTAGGAGCAATACAAGGAAGAATAGGAAGTTGCGTCATAAGAAAAGAATAATAAAGAATGCTGAAGTAGAAGAACACCCTAGGACTTTGAATAAAACTCAAGTTTGCGTCTGACAAATGTACTGAACAAAGTGATGTAACGAATGTTGAATCTTTAAGTACTCTTAATATTTTATTTGAAGCCTCTTGTGTTGGTTGTCATAAAAGCATGTTTTCTAGTTGTCATGATAAATGTGTTGCTAAGACTATCTTGAATCGTAAGCGGAATAATAGAAAACGGAATACCTCTAGGCCCACTAATGCTTCTAAGTCTGTGCTAGGTAAACCACCCTCTAATGTTCCAACTACGAGCATTGATGTACCCATAGAACCACCTTCACCTCCTAGGAAGAACTTATCACCTAGTGCATTCACTAAGACCAAAGCTAAGACTAGTTGGAGATGGCAGAAATGGTTACATAATACACTTGAATTTAAATGGATACCTAAAATCATTGATATGTGTGTTTCTACTATAACTGTTTCAGAACCCACTAACTCTTCGGGTTCCACATCCACTTCTATTCCATATGTGTCGTCTGTGTGTAATGCAGGTGATACAGATCATCTTTTGGATTGTTGATAGCGGATGTTCCCGCCATGACAGGCAGTCTCAAACTGTTATCAAACTTTGTTGCAAAGTTCATTGGCACTGTCAGATTCGGGAATGATCACTTCGCAGCCATCATGGGCTACGGAGATTACATCAATGGCAACATCGAAATTAGCAGGGTTTATTATGTGGAAGGCCTCGGTCACAACCTCTTCTCTGTTGGTCAATTCTGTGATGGAGATTTAGAAGTTGCTTTTCGGGAGAAAACTTGTTTCATTTGTGATCTACAAGGAAACGATCTTATGTCTGGCACCCGCAATTCAAGTCTTTACACAATCTCAATGCAAGACATGATTTCTTCATCTCCCATATGTCTACTTTCAAAGGCAACATCTACAAAATCTTGGCTATAGCACCGTCGTCTCTCACATTTAAACTTTCAAACCATAACCAACCTTGCTCGATACAAACTTGTTGAAGGTCTCCCAAGATTCCGATATTCTAAAGATCACCTATGCTCAGCTTGTGACCAAGGGAAAAGCACTCGTGCTCACTTTCCTTCAAAGTCGGAACACATCTCTCAGCATGTGCTTCATCTTCTTCACATGGATTTGTGTGGCCCGATGCGTGTGCAGACGATTAATGGCAAACGCTACATCTTGGTAATTGTAGATGACTACTCAAGATGGACTTAGGTTTATTTTCTTCGAAGTAAAGATCAAGCTCCATAGATGATCATTACCTTTATCATGAAAATTCAAGTTCAGCTCCGGAACACAGTCAGACAAAGGAACTGAATTTGTGAATCAAACTCTTCGTGCATTTTATGAGAAAGTGGGAATTGAGCATCAAACATCTATTGCACGCATAACCATAACAAACAGAGTTGTTGAAAGACGAAACCGTACGTTAGTGGAAGCAGCAAGAACAATGTTAATTAATGCTAAACTTCCTGATTACTTGTGGGCTGAAGCCGTGTCAACTGCATGCTACACTCAGAATCACTCAATGATTACTAAGCGCCACAACAAAACACCTTATGAGCTTATCCACAACCGTAAACCGAATCTCAAATACTTTCATGTATTTGGATCCCTTTGTTATCCGAATAATGATCGTGATGACTTTGGTAAGCTCAAAGCTAAAGCTGACATTGGAGTCTTTGTTGGATATTGTGAAAACTCTAAGGGTTTCCGGATCTGGAATCGTCGTACAAAGGAGATTATGGAAACAATTCATGCACATTTCGATGAGCTTACTGAAATGGCTTCTGAGCATAACAGCTTGGAACCCGGTCATAACCGTTTAAATTTCCCACAAACCCCATCATCAGCTGAACCTAGTTTACAACTAACTCGACGTCAAATGGAATAGCTATTTGCTCCTCTGTTTAGTGATGATATTGATGAACGTGCTCTAGGTGTATCCAATGTTTCCGATGCTCAACCTGATCAAAATCCAATACCGATACACCTCACAACAACCTGTTGAGGAAGCACCACCATTGATTCTACAAAACAGTTGAACAAACCGCATCCAACAACACTGATCCAGTGATGATGTTCTCAATGAAGTACCCACCTGCAGATTATGATCCAAATGCGTTCTGAACCCGTTTGCTAATGAAATGCCACATCGATGTTGCGGAATCATCTACACACCATTTGAATCCTCCCAATCTGCAGAATGTATATCAACATCAACCTTCTACACATCGTTGGACGAAAGACCATCCTCTTGAGAACATTATTGATAACCCGAATCAACCAGTCGTAACAAGACAACGTCTTCACACGCACGTGAACATTGCATTTACGCACTCACTGTCTGCCAATCTGAACCTAAAAACATTAAAGATGCAATGACCAAAGACAACTGGATTGAATCCATGCAAGAATAACTTAACAGCTTTTAAACGTCTTGAAGTATGGGAATTGGTTGAAAGACCAACAAGGGTCTTCGTTATTGGTCTCAAATGGATTTAGAAAACAAATTAGATGTGAAGGCGAACCGTGAATCGTAAATAAGTCACGCCTCGGTGGCTAAGGGTTATAGACAGGAAGAGGGTATTGAATTTGAAGAATCATTCATCTGCCGGTTCGTCTTGAGGTTGTACGGAATTTTCTGGCATTTGCGGCTCACATGAACATCACGGTCTTTCAGATGGATGTCAAACTGCTTTTCTCAATGGACAACTGAAAGAAACGGTCTATGTTAGCCAGCCCGAAGGATTCGTTGATCCAGAGTTCCCTAATCATGTCTACAAACTAAAGAAGGCTCTCTACGGTCTCAAACAAGCCCCTCGAGCGTGGTTTGATAAGTTATCATCCTTTCGATCGCAATAATTTCGTCAAAGTCGGTCGACCCTACACTTTTCATACAATATCACGGGCACATATTTTAATCGTTCAAATTTATGGATGACATATTTTTGGGTCAACACATCTAAAGTACTCAAACGCTTTTTCAAAACTAATGAAAAACATTTTGAAATGTCCATGATGGGTGAACTTATATTCTTTCTAGGATTGCAAGTTCATCAATCACCCCGTGGTATTTTCCTAAGTCAGTCCAAATATGCTCTTGAAATAATAAACAAACATGGAATGCAAACTGGACACCTATGCCACACCAATGGCACATACTAAGAAACTAGACGCTGATTTGCATGGGAAATTGGTTGACCCTACCAAATATCGAAGTATCATTGGGTCTCTCATGTATCTAATGACCAAGAGACTATATTGTCTTTGTCGTATATCTTGCCCCGCTATCAGTCGAGACCAACTGAAACTCACCTCTCTGAGGCTAAAAGAATCCTCCGATACATCAAGGGAACCATTAATTTGGGGCTCTGGTATCCGAAGGATTCTGGTTTTGAACTAATATCTTTTTCAGACACTGATCACGCAGGTTGCTTAGATTCTCGAAAAAGTACCTCAGGAGCCTTACAATTTCTTGGTGATAAACTGGTGTCATGGCAATCGAAGAAGCAGGACTGTACATCAGCCACAACCGCGAATATGAAGCTATGGGCTTTGTGTGCTCAAGTTATTTGGATAAGAACACAACTCAAAGACTATGGTTACGTATTTGACAGAATCCCGATGTACTGCGACAATCGAAGTGCCATTGCGATCTCGTGCAACTCTGTTCAACACTCTAAATCAAAGCACATCGATCTTCGATATCATTTCATCAATGAGCACGTGGAAAAGGGTACAGTTGAATTATACTTTGTGGGTACTGAATACCAACTGGCAGATCTTCTCACCAAAGCCTTAGCTCCTGCTAGGTTTAATGAGTTGGTCCACCGGATTGGTATGTGGTGTTTGACTCCAGAGGAACTGGATGAACTTTTAAAACATTCTTAAAACCAGTCAAACACCAAAACCACTTTTGTAAATATTTTCTAAAACAAAATACAAAAATATAAAATCTGATAAAACAACAAAAATATTCTTCTACCCTAATTCTTTTAACATGGCAAGTACAAATCTTCCGTCAACACTTTACTCTTTCAAAATTCAATATTTTCATGGTCAAGTGTTGAGGGGGAGAAAGTAAATATTTTTTCGGTTTCATAAAACCTTGTACTTGCATGTTACTTCATCCCGGTTGTTTATTTGATAATGGTGGTCACATTTCTGGTATACTGACACTCCCCGGGCTCAAACCATATAAAATTTCATTATTTCTTAAGTCGAGGGGGAGTGTCATCAAGTTTCTTTCCAAATATCATTCGTTTGGTAACCAAAATGAAAGTTATGGGCGTTGGATGAAAATGGTTAAGGTGGAGGGACTGAAATTGTCAAAAGCTTAAAGTAATTTTTAACAAAAACCTTCACCTAATTTTTCATATCATTAATTTCACCACATTTATTTCTCATCTACCCAAATCCTACGCCTATCCTTCCATCTTCAAATCGGTGCTTTAAACTCCAAATTTGTAAGTTTGTTAATGATCTTTGTGCTATTTTGAACAATGGTTTTGAGTTTCAAACAAATCCAACTGCTAAATATTAACTTTGGATGATTCTTGTGTTCTACGCATAAGCGTATGAACACAAGATCATCACTTGTGTGCTTGTGATGATAAACATGGTGTCAAAATGTTTAAACAATTACTCTTAAACCATTTCTATCATCCAAATCCACCCAGTAACAAGAATTGACCATTTTTCAAATTTAGGGTTTATAAGTCGATTTGGGCGTTTTCTTGTGAGTGTGTTTCTGTGCAATTAGATAGTTGTATGATGATTGAAACATAGTTAATTAACCTAAACCACACTTGAATCTTACCCAGAAACAACTAATTGAAAGTATTTAAGATTTAGGGTTTAAGTTCATACGAATTGGGTACTTTTGACCCATTAGGTTTTTGATGTTAAAATTTGTTGCAACATAGTCATATGGCCTCTAAGATATCACAGAATTCATTTGGTGTCAATTCTATGGCTAAATCTCTTACTCGTAAAAATTGAATTCTAGGGTTTAAGGTTTTACGCGTATGAGCATCCTACGCGTAACTGTTTTTGTTTAAGACTTCATGTTAGACTGAAAGGGATTGAATGTGATGTTAATATGTGTTATGATGAATTTATTTCAGGATTATTATGCCGAACCGTAATCAAGGTTAATTGAACTCCTACGCATAAGGATCACCTTACGTAGAATGTTATGCGTAGAGAAATCTTACGCGAAGGTTCTACAAAGGGGACTACTGTATCCTGTGAAGGATATGCGCGAAAGTAACCTTACGCATAAGGTTCACTCTTACGAGTAAGCATTACGCGTAAGGTTCCACATACGCTTACGCGTAAGCTCTATGCCTAAGGCTCTCTTTTCCTACGCGTAAGTCGAGATCCTACGCATAAGCTTATGCATACGCGTATAATGGTATGTGTTAAAACACATACCTTTTCATTATCAAAACTAACCCAAAATAACCAAGAAAGAGCCGTTTATTGCTAATATTTGTGGTTTTCTTGAGTTTGTGCATGTGCAGGTACGGATATGACGAAACAGACAAAAAGAAGCCAAAACCGAAGAAAACCGAGCACGAGAGAGAGAAGAGGCAAAAAAGTGAGGCCGTGAAAGGAATTTGCAAGTTTGGACAATCAATTCTCAAAATGGCAGTTAAGTCCCCTGAAGATTCAGAACTGACATGTTTGGTCCTTGGTTCATTTGAGAATGACAAGAATGATCCTTAAATGAGATTTTCAGAAAGTACAGTTTTGGTCCCTGAAGTTCAACTTATACACATCTAGTCCTTATAAGCTTAAATTAATACACCTTTAGTCCATTAATAATCCTTAAACCCAATATCACAATCCACGGCCCAATATATCCCAACCCTTACCCGGTATCCTAAACCAAACCCAACCAACCCAATATATCCAACCCGGTTGTAATATTAAACCCGCTACCCATTGAACCCGGTCAAACCAAACCATAAACCAGTCAAACAAACCTATAATAATCCCAACCCACACCCCAAGCGCGCCCAAAAGCTGGAAAAAACCCTTTTACTGTTACCATCCCTTCTCCCCCATTTACCTGAACGTCACATCTTTTACCCGTACTTAATGAGCATCTAGAAGCCTCTGCCACGTCTGACACATGGGTGTGTCACAGGATTGCCAGGCTGGACAAAAGGAGCTTTCTCATTGGCCAAGCCACATCACCTACATGATCCTAAGGCTGTGATTTATTTGAGTGACAAGATGGGGAATCAAAGGCTCAGATTAGAGCATCTAGGAGCTTCCTCAGAGCATCCCAAAGGCCTCAGCTCAGCTATATATACCCATTTCTTCACAATGATCACGTCGTCCAATTTCTCACGCATTAGAGAAGTTTTGACGTTTTATTACTTGTCAATTTTAAAAGCTTTCATAGTGTAGTTACTCTAGATTCATTGTAGTTTTGGATTTCAGTTTTGTAATTACCACTTATTAATGCAAATTTGAGTTTACTTTAATCTTTGGCAATTTACAATTTTTAGCAATCTTTGTCTCAAAAGTTCATTGTGACTGTTTAATTAAGCTCTCAGAAGCCTTTATAAGCTTCTGTTAGCTTAATCTTAAGCTCACCTTATTTCCATTTATTTTCAAAAAGTCAACATTAGTCAACTATTGTCAAAATTCAAAAGTCAAAACGTATTTAGCTTGTTTTCTGATTTAAAGTTGTTAAAATGTTTAGTTTTATGTGTGTTTAAGCTATTTAAGTCAGTCTAAATCAAATCTCATTAAGTTCTTCAAAGTTGATTGCATTTTCATAATATAAAGTAGTGTTTGGATCATGCTTATTCTTGGAAAGTTAGTTAAGTTTTCATGATAAAACTAAGGTAAGTAGTTCTAGCATTTGATAAGTCAGCTTTAGTGATCATCATTTTCAGTATTGCAAAGAAGTTCTGAGGTTCCTAGATTGGTCACTGTTCTGTCCACTTGATTCTGCTTCTGTCCCTAACAGGTGAAATCAGATCTGCTTCTTAGCTTAATTGGTTGATGTTTTGATTAAATCTCTGTTTATACTTGTAGTCTAGAACCCTTAGATCACTTTCTTTGCACCTTAGGAAGCTTTTAGTCTGGGAAATTGTAGTCTGCTACTGCTCTATTTGCCATATCTGTTTTGCTGCATCAGGTCCTATGCTCCATATAGCCAGTTAGTTTTTGACCTTTAATCTCTTCATTATAAGTCCTCATAAGCTGTTATTTTAGATGTAGATTATCTGGGTTGGTTGTTTACTGATTTCAACTTGGTTTTCACTTTAGCTTATTGGATAAGCAATTGCTTGACTTAAAGGTAGGGGGTCAGATAGCTTTTTGCTTAAGTAGTAGTTAGCTTATAAACTTAGTAGATCACTGATTAGAGGTTAGGAGTAGCTGGATTTAGTTGATATTAGTTAGTTTTAGTATTATTTAGCTTCTGTAATCAGTTGGTGCTATTTAGTGCTTATTTGCTTATTCTAAAGTGCTTATTTCCATATCAGTTACACTACAGCTCTCTTTTCTCTCACATAAGCCCATGTTTTTATATTTTTCATAGCTTTAGATTAATAATTTAGAATTTTCCTGAATTTTTCATAATTTTTAGCTACTGTTTACTATTTTTCTTAATTAAAAATAGTTTTTAATCCTTTTTAAATAGCTTTTATTGCAAATAATTAAGAAAAAGTTCCAAAAAATAAATTTTCTTTAGTTTTAAAAAAAATAAAAAGCAAAAAAAAATATTTTTCTCCCTTTCCTTTTAATTTGGTATTTTTCACAATTTAAATTAGATTTAAATAGATTTAAATTCATAGAAAATAGAAAAATAATCAGAAAAATAAAAAAATAGTTTTGAAAATTCTCTTATGATATTTTAGATTTTATAAAAATAGTTCCATAATTTTCTCTCTCTTTTTCATAATTTTCAGATAATTAGTTTTACTTTTAAAGTTAAAATTTAGTTTTTAAATTCTAAAAAATCAAGAAAAATCCTAAAAAATAGTTTTTCATAGTTTTCAAATATCATTTTTAGTATAAAAGTAATTTTAGATCATAATTAGGATTTAGAATAGACGTAGTTGCATTTTATTCGCGTCGTTTAATCCGTATTTGCATTTTAGTATAGATTTACATAGATTGCCTTAATTCTTAGGTTTTCCCCATAGATTTTAGTTCCATTTACTTTCCTTATCCCGTAGTTTAGAAAACATCATTTTATCCCCTTCTCTTATTCAAATCCCGATAATCGAGACGTGAGTTGAAAATTCCATTCAACCCTCGTTCGGAACGATCTCGGTGCTCAAACCTAATACGTTTGAGTTACCCACCATTACTACAAACTTCTATTATTGATTTTTAGCGAATCAATTTTTACGCCGCGCCGAGGGCTTGTAGCGAGCTGTGATTCGGTCTCAATCGCGGCATTTGAAGATCCTTCCCCGAAAGTGAAGTTACCGTAATTTTGTATATATATCTTTTCAAAACCCAAAAACTAAAAACCTAAACATTCTTCCTAGAGTGTTTACAAAAACCATAAAAGTTAAACCAAAGAAACAAAACCCAACGCTGATTTTCATTGTTACGCCGGCTCACCTTGAATGTACAACCTATACACGGTATAAGCAAAAGTCTTGACATTAAATTGCGAGACTGAAGAACGATCCACTCTTCGTTCGCCGCTCCGCGCGTACTTTTGAGAACTACCGAGCACCGGTTGACGTGAAGGTTACAAAAATATTGTGTTTTCAAAATTTAATATAAAAACCCAAAAAGATTTTCCTTTTCAAAATTTGTTTTAAAAACCCAAAATATTCTTCTTTACCCTCTGAACCGATAATTCTTTTCTTTTACCCTCTATATGTTTAATTCTCATGGAAACAATCAATTATCGTCATTGTTTTCTACAGCGCCGTATGGAAGAAACTCAGATTGTTGTTTGAATCTCGAATGTGTATGTGAGCAATGTGGATACCCGGTTTTAAAAATCTTGCTATTGTGCGACTTAAGTACAAACAATCTCGAGATAACTCTAAAAATGTTTCTGACCATCCGCCACAACCCGAGATATGTTCTTATCGTCGTTTCCTTCATTGCCAAAGCCATGTAAGAAAATCAATATCGCTGTTTGAAATGTATATGTGATTGGTGCGGAAATAATTGTCGAGATGGATTTTGTAATGTATGCCAGAATTTTATTAATCCAAATCCAGATCTCGCTCGTCTTTATGCACGGCTAGAACAAAAGAGTGCTCTAATTGGAGAACCCTCGATTCCTACTCCCTCTCCGGGTGAGGAAATGGAATATGTTTCTGAGCCCGAGATTCGCTCAAGAACCAGAGCCTATCACGGAAATGGTGGAAATAGCTAACTCTTATCCAGATAATTCTTCGATTTATCAACTTGTGCATATGGTGCGAGGACCGAATATGGGAATTGTCCCGGTTGTAGCAATGGAAAATCTAGAACCGAGTTTCACCACAATCCTTATTATGAGACAACCGATTTTCCTAACCAACCTCTATACCATGAGCCGGAATCATACTCTTGTGAGTACTGTGGTGGTCTTCACCAAGGTTTTCAATGTCAAGCTCAAATTAACAACTCAACCTTTGGTTATGAACTTCCACTTTCATTCACCACAATCATATCATTGTGAGTATTGTGGAGGTCCAAGACGTTAATTCGATTGTCAGATGCAGAACCCTATTGTTTACGAACAAGTTCCTTGTGATAATTGCGACTATGCTTATAACCCACCTCCACAATACCAAGAAATTCAACCGCAAATTCACGATGATCAAGAATTTCACCAAGGTTGTTTCAATATAGTACAAGACTTAAAGGAATTAAAAGAATTGCTTAATAAACCAGCTCAAGAAAAAGATCCTAACCAAAAGACTTATCGTGAATTATTGGTGAAGAGGCAAGCGAAAGTGATCCAATATCGTCCAAATTCTTATTATTACGATTCCGATTCTGATGACGATTATACTCCGAAGTGGCAATCCCACCCGTTTCGAGCCTTTCATTTCCGATCCTTCCCCTTCACTCACGTCAGTTGAGAGAAGTGACTTTTTGGAAGAGGTCGATGATTCTATTGCTACGGACATTGTTGAATCCGTTGACTCTCTCATAATGGGGGACGAGCCTCTTAGCACTATTCCGGAAACGGAATCGTCTAGTGTTGAGAGCTTTGACCCAATCCCAAGTGATTACGAGGATGTATCTGAGTAGTGATTGTGATTGCCATGTGATTCTTGACATCTCTCGAGGTTACTTCGGGATTTTCAAATCCGGTTTTCAAGTTCAGAATGACTACACCTTTTGTGAAGTTAATCCTCTTTCGACCAAGATTTTGAGTCCCATCCAGAGACCACAACGGAAGTGGTGGATATTGCTAGCTCTCAGAGCACACCACTTGTCCCATCTCTGTTCCCGAATCTCTCCCGTCATGTGATGTTATACAAGATGAAGAAAGTGATGAATCTGAGACTGAAGATATTATGGAGATTGACGAATTGACTAAAGTGGTTGAAGACGATATTCTTGATAATCCGCCTTATGATTCTGATATGGAAGAAATCGACTTATTTCTTGATGATCCAATACCACCGGGTATTGAGAGTGACGGTGCGACTGATCAAGATATCTTTTTTCTTGAAAGCTTGCTTAATGATGATTCTCTTTCCTCTGTTGAGTCGACCCTCACTTATCCCGTTAAGCCCACATGTGAAGACAAGATTTTCAACCCTGGGATATTCGACATAGATGAGCTTTATGCTAAAAACGTTGTCCGAGATAAGGATCCTTCGATGGATGCCTCGATGAGCTCACACATCTATTGCCTTACCATGAGCTCCCGACTTCTTTGGAGTTTTCTTTTATCGATCCTTCATCCCTTCGTCCGCCCGCAAAACCACCGGATGATGGATCCTTCCTACATGATATGCCTTATCCACCCATTTTCTTCCCACCCAACCCACCCTGGTCTCATTCTTTCGGGAATGAGGACACCATTTTTGACCCTCGTATCTCTACCACTTTCTTCCCCAAGGACAAATGAATTCGGGGACGAGTCAGGCTAACGACTCGATAACAAACCAAGCGTTTCTATCTTCTTTCTATTTTCTTCTAATAAGTGACGTGAAGGGGTTAGCCTCTTCGATTTCTCGTGTTTGGTTGTTTTGTGATGTTGTAGGATTCTCCCGATATGAAGACTCTCGTGCTAGAAGTTTGTCATTTTCTACTCGGTTTCATGATCGATGCTGATGAAACCGATATCCAAAAATCTTATCGACTATCGTTTATCTTTGAGCATACTTAATAAACGGCTTTTAGATTTTCGTGATACCCTTGCTTTAAACATTGAGGACAATGTTTCGTTCTAGTCTGGGGTAGGGTAATCTTCGATTTGATTTGACCGCACTTGCTCTATTTTTGTCGTGTACTCTCGCAACCCCGTTTTTTTCCTTAGAAAATGAAAAAATTGTGCTATAACCGAGAAAATTTTAAAAAATTTTAAGCTTGTGTTAAGTCTTTTTGATTGAAAAGTTTGCTAGTCTCTTAGACAAGAAGCTATAAATGCTTAATTCTAGCTCATGCAAAGGATTTGCAAGTTTCCCTGAGTGATTTTAAATATGCGAGACTTGAGATCATTAGACGAAGCATTTGCTAAGTTAATATATGTTTTGACACCTTGTTGACTTTCCGCTGGTGAGTAGGAATAGAATTCGACTTGACAGGCGTGTTGAGCCCTAGCGTGTTTCCTTAACCATAGATAATTAAATTATCGGCATCCGCGGATCTCATTATTTGGGATTTTAAATTTAAGGAGATCGAGAAATGATAGAGTTGTTTATGAGTTTAGATGCTAAGCTGTGAGTAGTTGGTTCTCTTAGAGCCCATCGAAGGTATTTATGGCTTTTGTTCTCACAAAATTGTTTCACCCCATATCTGTCCAATAAATAATTAGAGATGTTGAGTTTTTGGCGATAGTTAGTTCTTTATCTTCTTAAAAGAATTTTTTGTTTAAAATTGTACACATCAAGGATCCGTAATGAATAAGCAATCAGTAATAAGTGATAAAGTAATAAGTAAAGTTGTGAGTCATGGTGTCGAGATCGGACCCTTGGATCTTTAGCCGGGATCCTCATTTCATGAAGCCTATAGTCTTGGAATTACCCCGTGAAGCTCCGTAGTTCATAGCTCATACAAATAAAAAGTATAAGTGCACACAAAAAAAAAAAAAAAAAAAATTGATGTTGAAAAATGTTGGAAAAAATCAAAAGTATAAATGAATAAAAATTCCTTGATGTGGACCTCATTTTTACGACAATGGTTCTTGAGAGAATGCAGATAACTAATTATCGACTTAGCTTTGTATCTTTATCGGAATTAAAGTTATCAAACGAAGTTGAAGAAATTCATTTCTAACAAAAATAAAAAATCTAGAGGAAAATAGGAAAATGGGAACAAAAGGTATTTACACAAGTAACTTCCATGGGTAGTGTTAGCATCTAGAGTCATATTTAACAATGATTTCGATTTTACGCTTAGTTTGGGGACTTGTGAAAAATCAGGGACAATGTATTCTATCCGTATGGTCACTTCACGCTGTGTTGTGTTTCCTATCTGATCCTAACGTCGTTTGAAAAATGTTGGAGTTATTGATCGACATGAAAGTTCAACAAACCGTCACTCATAATCAGAATATGCTTAATCGTAATATCTACATGTGATTGAGAGGTAAACGGGAAGTTGAATTAAGGCTTAATCTCTTTGAGGAATCTTTGCTACTTCTTCATAGGTTTAGTAGAAAGAGATTGAAATCCTTGGTTTTAGAAGCGTGAATATCAGGATCACAGCGGAGACACGACAATGGTAAGTCGTTCGGTATTTTGGTATGTGCTAAAACACATACCTTTTCATTATCAAAACTAACCCAAAATAACCAAGAAAGAGCCGTTTATTGCTAATATTTGTGGTTTTCTTGAGTTTGTGCATGTGCAGGTACGGATATGACGAAACAGACAAAAAGAAGCCAAAACCGAAGAAAACCGAGCACGAGAGAGAGAAGAGTGCAAAAAAGCTGAGGCTGAGAAAGGAATTTGCAAGTTTGGACAATCAATTCTCAAAATGGCAGTTTAAGTCCCTGAAGATTCAGAACTGACATGTTTGGTCCTTGGTTCATTTGAGAATGACAAGAATGATCCTTAAATGAGATTTTCAGAAAGTACAGTTTTGGTCCCTGAAGTTCAACTTATACACATCTAGTCCTTATAAGCTTAAATTAATACACCTTTAGTCCATTAATAATCCTTAAACCCAATATCACAATCCACGGCCCAATATATCCCAACCCTTACCCGGTCTCCTAAACCAAACCCAACCAACCCAATATATCCAACCCGGTTGTAATATTAAACCCACTACCCATTGAACCCGGTCAAACCAAACCATAAACCAGTCAAACAAACCTATAATAATCCCAACCCACACCCCAAGCGCGCCCAAAAGCTGGAAAAAAACCCTTTTACTGTTACCATCCCTTCTCCCCCATTTACCTGAACGTCACATCTTTTACCTGTACTTAATGAGCATCTAGAAGCCGCCACGCCCGACACACACGGGTGTGTCACAGATTGCAGGCTGGACAAAAGGAGCTTTCTCATTGCCAAGCCACATCACCTACATGATCCTAAGGGTCGTGATTTATTTGAGTGACAAGATGGGGAATCAAAGGCTCAGAGAGCATCTAGGAGCTTCCTGAGCATCCCAAAGGCCTCAGCCACTATATATACCCATTTCTTCACAATGATCACGTCGTCCAATTTCTCACGCATTAGAGAAGTTTTGACGTTTTATTACTTGTCAATTTTAAAAGCTTTCATAGTGTAGTTACTCTAGATTCATTGTAGTTTTGGATTTCAGTTTTGTAATTACCACTTATTAATGCAAATTTGAGTTTACTTTAATCTTTGGCAATACATATTTTAATCGCTCAAATTTATGTGGATGACATAATTTTTGGGTCAACACATCTAAAGTAACCGCTTTTTAAAAACTAATGAAAAACATTTTGAATGTCCGTTATGTGAACCAGCATTCTTCTTGGATTGCAAGTTCATCAATCACCCTGTGTAGGTGTTCCTAAGTCACCCAAATATGCTCTTGAAATAACAAACATGGAATTTGCAAACCTGCGGATAATTTCCATGCTACACACTAAGAAATCCCAAGGCCGATTTCAGATGAATTGGTTGACCTCACCAAATATCAAAGCATCATTGGTTCTCTATGTATCTAATGTACCAGACTCCGATATTGTCTTTAGTCAGATATCTTTACTCCCGCTATCGGCCGAGACTAACTGAAACTCACCTCTCTGAGTAAAAAAGAATCCTCCGATACATCAAGGCAACCATTAATTCGGGGCTCGTATTCAAGGATTCCGCTTTGAACTAATATCTTTTTCGCATTAATCGCATCGTTTGTGCCGCTTAGATTCTCAAAAAGTACCTCAGAGCCTTATAATTTCTTGGTGATAAACCGGGTCATGGCAACTTAAGGGATCAGTACATCGGCCACATCAACCGGGCGAATATTTGCTAAGTGTCTGCCGTGTTGTGCCTGCTATTTGGATAAGAACACAACTCAAAGACTAGCCGACGATTGTAATCCCATGTACCGCGACAATCAAAGTGCCATTAAGCATCCGCGCAACTCGCTCAACACTCTAAATCAAAGCACATCGATATTCGATATCATTTCATCAAGGAGCACGTGGAAAAGGGTACTGTTGAATTATACTTTTATGGTACCAATACCAATGGCGATCTTCTCACCAAAGCCTTAAATTCTCGCCAGGTTTAATGAGTTGGTCCACCGGATTGGTATGTGGTGTTTGACTCCAGAAGAACTGGATGAACTTTTAAAACATTCTTAAAACCAACAAACACCAAAACCACTTTGTAAATATTTTCTAAAACAAATACAAAAATATAAAATCTGAGCAAAACAACAAAAATATTCTTCTACCCTAATTCTTTTTAACAGCAAGTACAAATCTTCCACAACACTTTACTCTTTCAAAATTCAGATTTTCATGGTCAAGTGTTGGAGGAGAAAGTAAATATTTTTTCGGTTTCATAAAACCTTGACTTGCATGTTACTTCATCCCTGCTTGTTTATTTGATAATGGTGGTCACATTTCTAGTATAATCGACACTCTCGCTCAAACCATATAAAATTTCATTATTTCTTAAGTCGTGGGAAAGTGTCATCAAGTTTCTTTCCAAATATCATTCGTTTGGTAACCAAAATGAAAGTTATGGGCGTTGGATGAAAATGTTAGGTGGAGGGACTGAATTGTCAAAGCTTAAAGTAATTTTTAACAAAAACCTTCACCTAATTTTTCATATCATTAATTTCACCACATTTATTTCTCATCTACCCAAATCCTACGCCTATCCTTCCATCTTCAAATCGGTGCTTTAAACTCCAAATTTGTAAGTTTGTTAATGATCTTTGTGCTATTTTGAACAATGGTTTTGAGTTTCAAACAATCCAATCTGCTAAATATATCTTTGATGATTCTTGTGTTCTACGATAAGCGTATGAACACAAAGATCATCACTTGTGTGTTTGTGATGATAAACATGGTGTCAAAATGTTTAAACAATTACTCTTAAACCATTTCTATCATCCAAATCCACCCAGTAACAAGAATTGACCATTTTTCAAATTTAGGGTTTATAAGTCGATTTATGCTTTCTTGTGAGTGTGTTTCAGGCAATTAGATAGTTGTATGATGATTGAAACATATTTAATTAACCTAAACCACACTTGAATCTTACCCAAAAAACAACTAATTGAAAGTATTTAAGATTTAGGTTTAAGTTCATACGAATTGGGTACTTTTGACCCATTAGGTTTTTGATGTTAAAATTTGTTGCAACATAGTCATATGGCCTCTAAGATATCACAGAATTCATTTGGTGTCAATTCTATGGCTAAATCTCTTACTCGTAAAAATTGAATTTTAGGGTTTAAGGTTTTACGCGTATGAGCATCCTACGCGCGAATCGCTTTTTGTTTAAGACTTCATGTTAGACTGAAAGGGATTGAATGTGATGTTAATTATGGTGTTATGATGAATTTATTTCAGGATTATTACGCGTGAAAATTCAGAATCAAGGTTAATTGAACTCCTACGATAAGGATCACCTACGCTAGAATGTTATGCGTAAGAGAAATCTACGCGTAAGGTTCTACAAAGGGGACTACGCGTACCCTGTGAAGGATATGCGTAAACAGTAACCTTTACGCATAAGGTTCACTCTTACGAGTAAGCATTACGTGTAAGGTTCCACATACGCTTACGCGTAAGCTCTATGCCTAAGGCTCTCTTTTCCTACGCGTAAGTCGAGATCCTACGCATAAGCTTATGCATACGCGTATAATGGTATGTGCTAAAACACATACCTTTTCATTATCAAAACTAACCCAAAATAACCAAGAAAGAGCCGTTTATTGCTAATATTTGTGGTTTTCTTGAGTTTGTGCATGTGCAGGTACGGATATGACGAAACAGACAAAAAGAAGCCAAAACCGAAGAAAACCGAGCACGAGAGAGAGAAGAGTGCAAAAAGCTGAGGCTGAGAAAGGAATTTGCAAGTTTGGACAATCAATTCTCAAAATGGCAGTTTAAGTCCCTGAAGATTCAGAACTGACATGTTTGGTCCTTGGTTTATTTGAGAATGACAAGAATGATCCTTAAATGAGATTTTCAGAAAGTACAGTTTTGGTCCCTGAAGTTCAACTTATACACATCTAGTCCTTATAAGCTTAAATTAATACACCTTTAGTCCATTAATAATCCTTAAACCCAATATCACAATCCACGGCCCAATATATCCCAACCCTTACCCGGTCTCCTAAACCAAACCCAACCAACCCAATATATCCAACCCGGTTGTAATATTAAACCCGCTACCCATTGAACCCGGTCAAACCAAACCATAAACCAGTCAAACAAACCTATAATAATCCCAACCCACACCCCAAGCGCGCCCAAAAGCTGGAAAAAAACCCTTTTACTGTTACCATCCCTTCTCCCCCATTTACCTGAACGTCACATCTTTTACCCGTACTTAATGAGCATCTAGAAGCCTCTGCCACGTCTGACACATGGGTGTGTCACAGGATTGCCAGGCTGGACAAAAGGAGCTTTCTCATTGGCCAAGCCACATCACCTACATGATCCTAAGGCTGTGATTTATTTGAGTGACAAGATGGGGAATCAAAGGCTCAGATTAGAGCATCTAGGAGCTTCCTCAGAGCATCCCAAAGGCCTCAGCTCAGCTATATATACCCATTTCTTCACAATGATCACGTCGTCCAATTTCTCACGCATTAGAGAAGTTTTGACGTTTTATTACTTGTCAATTTTAAAAGCTTTCATAGTGTAGTTACTCTAGATTCATTGTAGTTTTAGATTTCAGTTTTGTAATTACAACTTATTAATGCAAATTTGAGTTTACTTTAATCTTTGGCAATTTACAATTTTTAGCAATCTTTGTCTCAAAAGTTCATTGTGACTGTTTAATTAAGCTCTCAGAAGCCTTTATAAGCTTCTGTTAGCTTATTACTGCTTAAGCTCACCTTATTTCCATTTATTTTCAAAAAGTCAACATTAGTCAACTATTGTCAAAATTCAAAAGTCAAAATGTATTTAGCTTGTTTTCTGATTTAAAGTTGTTAAAATGTTTAGTTTTATGTGTGTTTAAGCTATTTAAGTCAGTCTAAATCAAATCTCATTAAGTTCTTCAAAGTTGATTGCATTTTCATAATATAAAGTAGTGTTTGGATCATGCTTATTCTTGGAAAGTTAGTTAAGTTTTCATGATAAAACTAAGGTAAGTAGTTCTAGCATTTGATAAGTCAGCTTTAGTGATCATCATTTTCAGTATTGCAAAGAAGTTCTGAGGTTCCTAGATTGGTCACTGTTCTGTCCACTTGATTCTGCTTCTGTCCCTAACAGGTGAAATCAGATCTGCTTCTTAGCTTAATTGGTTGATGTTTTGATTAAATCTCTGTTTATACTTGTAGTCTAGAACCCTTAGATCACTTTCTTTGCACCTTAGGAAGCTTTTAGTCTGGGAAATTGTAGTCTGCTACTGCTCTATTTGCCATATCTGTTTTGCTGCATCAGATCCTATGCTCCATATAGCCAGTTAGTTTTTGACCTTTAATCTCTTCATTATAAGTCCTCATAAGCTGTTATTTTAGATGTAGATTCTCTGGCTGGTTGTTTACTGATTTCAACTTTTGGTTTTCACTTTAGCTTATTGGATAAGTAATTGCAGCAGCTTAAAGTAGGGGGTCAGATAGCTTTTTGCTTAAGTAGTAGTTAGCTTATAAACTTAGTAGATCACTGATTAGAGGTTAGGAGTAGCTGGATTTAGTTGATATTAGTTAGTTTTAGTATTATTTAGCTTCTGTAATCAGTTGGTGCTATTTAGTGCTTATTTGCTTATTCTAAAGTGCTTATTTCCATATCAGTTACACTACAACTCTCTTTTCTCTCACATAAGCCCATGTTTTTATATTTTTCATAGCTTTAGATTAATAATTTAGAATTTTCCTGAATTTTTCATAATTTTTAGCTACTGTTTACTATTTTTCTTAATTAAAAATAGTTTTTAATCCTTTTTAAATAATTAAGAAAAAGTTCCAAAAAATAAATTTTCATTTTTCCCAGTTTAAGAAAAATATAAAAAGCAAAAAAAATATTTTTCTCTATTTTTCCCTTTTAATTTGGTATTTTTCACAATTTAAATTAGATTTAAATAGATTTAAATTCATAGAAAATAGAAAAATAATCAGAAAAATAAAAAAATAGTTTTGAAAATTCTCTTATGATATTTTAGATTTTATAAAAATAGTTCCATAATTTTCTCTCTCTTTTTCATAATTTTCAGATAATTAGTTTTACTTTTAAAGTTAAAATTTAGTTTTTAAATTCTAAAAAATCAAGAAAAATCCTAAAAAATAGTTTTTCATAGTTTTCAAATATCATTTTTAGTATAAAAGTAATTTTAGATCATAATTAGGATTTAGAATAGACGTAGTTGCATTTTATTCGCGTTTCGTTTTAATCCCGTATTTGCATTTTAGTATAGATTTACATAGATTGCCTTAATTCTTAGGTTTTCCCCATAGATTTTAGTTCCATTTACTTTCCTTATCCCGTAGTTTAGAAAACATCATTTTATCCCCTTCTCTTATTCAAATCCCGATAATCGAGACGTGAGTTGAAAATTCCATTCAACCCTCGTTCGGAACGATCTCGGTGCTCAAACCTAATACGTTTGAGTTACCCAACATACTACACACTTCTCTATTATTGATTTTTAGCGAATCATATAACCACTCCTGTTTACGCATAAGCTTGGAATTTTGCGCCTAAGCCTTAGATCAACCAAAATTATGAATTGTTACGCGTACATACTTGTAAATAAATAAATCATAACATCACGAAACCAAAATGTCATTAATAAGCTTAAATGGTTAATAAGTTGTAAAAATAAGTGAAAACTTGGACTTTAAAACTCAAAGTTAATCTACTCACGAAACTTATCATGACGTCTTTGGACTATTGGACTAACAAGTGACATTGGACTCGTAACAATCATTGACATATCACATTCAATAAATAGACAATAAAATCAACTTTTGACTAATACAATGTCTTTCGATATGTTGGTTCTTTTGGCTAAATATTTTTCAGATCACGATATGGATGTTCAAATGCAAAATGTGGATGCACCAAATGTTCTCACTGTTGAAGATATCTTCCCAAATGGTTACCCAATGAAGATCGGAAAGAACAACCTCAGAGTTGATTTGATAACTTCACTTGTTCTGAGTCTTCGTGTCAGATTGCAGTGGATATTCTGAAGACTCGCCCTTACCAGAACATGCTCACAAATTCTGCTACTGTGCCAGAGATCTACATTCACCAATTCTGGCATACAATACATAAGGTCAAAGGTCAAAGTGCTGTGACGGTGATGCTTAACAACAAACAAGTCACCATCACGCCAGCAGATTTGAGGGCTATTCTTCTTATTCTTGTCATAGAGACTACTGAATACAATGCTACTCCAACGGAAAAGGTCGTTCTTCAGTTCATGGTCGACATCGGCTATGATGAAGCTACCGGGGTAATCACAAAGCACTCATTTGTGGATCTCAAGAACATTCCCCAGCCATGGAGAACCCTCTACATAATGATTGCCAAATCCGTTTCAGGACGTGATAATGGTCATGAGCATCCCAAGCTCATGGAACTACAAATATTTTGGGCAATGGTCAACATGAAACACATAGAAGTTGAAGCTCTGATATGGGATGACATGATATCTTACCTTAAAAAGCCTGGCACCAAGATCTCGTATATCAGATACACCAAACTATTGATCCAAAGAGCTCTAGGGTATAATCCTGATATTCCCTTGAGACTTGATGACCCCAACCAACACTCCGTGTTGTATGAGCCCACACTCACTGTCTGATTTAAGGACTCAACAATGAAGAAACAAGGTGCAGTGTTGCCAGATCATCTTCTTACTGATGCTATCAAAGGACTCTATTCGTACAAACGATATCTGGTAGCAGTTGAAGCAGGCAAAGTAGGTTTCATTGATGAAAAGTCCTCTGGTACACCTACTAGGAAAACCAGGAGAGGCAGTGCCGGAAGTGTTACTAGCACTGAGAGTATTAGAAGGTATCCAAAGAGGAGTCCTTCCCGTAAAAGGAAAGTTCCATTAAAGCAGGCAATCCCTATTCCCAAACCTGAACCGCAACAAAAGTTAATGGATGAAGACTCAGAGGATACTGAAACGAAAGAAGATGTCATTTACTCTGAAACTCCAATCGATGATACTTTGATAGTAGCCAAACCTCCAAGTCCCAAGGCTGATAAAGGGAAAACTCCAGTACTTGAACAAGAAGAAGAGAGCTCAGACGAAGAGCCACTGGATGAAGACAGAGACTACAGAAAGAAGTTGAAGAATATCAGACTCCAACATGTTGCTCAGGAATTTACCCGTGAACAAACTCGTGGCCCCGGAGGGTCAAGTGGTGGTGCACTATCTACACTAGTTTCCGATGCGGTTAATCAACCCGATAAGGGAACTGGTACCACCACCCACGAACAACAACAAAGGCAACTAGAGGATACTATCACTTATGACTTTGAGGAACCAGAAAAGGAGAAGTCTGAGAAAATTCTTAATGAAGATGTTGAGGTCGCAGCTAAAGAAAAAGCAGACAAAGAAGCTCAAGCTCAAGCAGATGAAGAATCCAGGATTAAGGCTGAAGAAATGGCTAAATCTGGAAAAGATGACGAAGTTGATTATGATGATTTTCTTCTATATAGTCCAGCACGTTCCAAGGAACTAACTTCTGAGCCACCAAAGGACCCTGAGCCTCCTCATGTCTCATCATCATCAGACTCGTCTTCTCACTCTTCTCCACCACCATCCAGAGACTCAACCAGATCCGCATCCAAGTCTGTAAAGAAACCAACCGACTCTTGGATATCCCAAGCTAAGACAAAGATTGTCAAAGCTGTCAAGCAAGTCAGAAAGAAAGACGTGAGTAACAAAAAGCTGAATCAACTCGCTGACAGGATCAATCATTTACAAGATGGGATAAACGAGATGTTGAGTGAAAGGGAGCAAATCCAGAAGTTTATCAATCGTGATGTCCAAGGGGAAATGAACAAGACGATTAGGGAATATAATCATAAGTTCCTTCTCGACATTGTTCCTGGAGTGACAAAAGAGACGTTCACTATACAACTCTATCCGAATCTTATGCAGATAGCCAAGCAAACAATAAGATCAACGCCCTTAACAGTTACAATCAATCCAACTGAGCCTGTAGCTTTCTCCGACTTAGAATTGGTTTCCAAGCGTGTACTTCAAATGTCAAAACGATCTGGAACGTTTACCTCTGACGAAGGTAAACTGTTTGACGCATTGCTGAATTACCAACTTCAAACGTCATGCAAAGCGGCAGCTGAAATGGCTAAGCGTCCTAGAGACGATGATGATGCGGATAAAGACAAAGAGCCTAAATGCCCAAAGAAATCTGGTGAATCCTCCTCTAGGCCACCACCACTCCAAAGGACTCCAACCGAAAGAAGATCTCCTCCAAGTTCTGCTGCTACTGAAAAACCTCAGGACTATGAGTTACCACCACACACAGAGAAAACCGGTGATCATTTCGAGTACATTGGTGGTGACGATGAAGAGATCCCAAAGCCCCAACAACAACCCACCTCTCCCACCTCAACAAAGAAACCAGAATCCTCCTCAAGGCCAAAAAAGAAGAAAACAAAGACCAATGTTGTCTCATGGCTAGACGAAGATGACACCGCAGAATATGATTGGTTTTCTACACTTGTTGATGCTACTCCCTCACTACCAGAAGGTCAAGAAATGGTAGAAGGCTGTACTACGGAGCATGTGAAGCTGATTCAAGAACAGTTTAGAGTGAAGAAGATGACTAAGGCTGAGCTAAGGCGAATTAAGAATGAAGCCTTCCAACTACTTAAAGACAGCTCAGAAAGTGCAATTGAAGTTGAATACCATCTTGAAAACATTGCACGAGCCATGTCGAACAATATTGATTGGCTCAATCCCGAAGCTAACATCGAATTCACAAGACAAGACAAAGCTCCATACTACACAGACTGGACCAGACCGCTACCAAAAATTGGCCGACCGGATCAACCTCAAATTCCATACCGTTACTTCTTCAACAATGACCTCGAATTTCTTCTACATGGTAGCGATGTTACAAGGAAGTACGCTACGTCACTCACATTTCCTTTCCCAGCAGCAATTTATTCTAACAATCCAGCCATCGAGGAAGAAGCCACACACATGTTTGCTAACCAAGTGGAAAAGTATGACCTTGATAAGATGTATGGGATTCATCATTGGCCTGAACGCCGAAGAATCTTCTACAAAAGCTGCCAGGTTCAAAAATCAAAGAAGGAAGTGTTTAGTGATAATCGGATCGTTGTTATTAAGCATGTTACTCTTTCGTCAAAGTGGGACTACACATTCCTCAAGAACATTGTGGTCAAACGACAAGACGAAGAGGACTATGACTTCTGTGAAGCGGATTTTCCGAGACTGTCGCTAAATGACATTGAAGATATGTATCTCGCTAAGGTGCAAGGACGAATGCGACATTTCTCTACAACTATCCAACGCGAATACATCAAGTCATTACTCATCTACATCAGAAGCATAGTGATCCAAGAACGTGTAGAAGACATACAGCTTGCCGTGGAATCGTATCAGACGCGTGTTAACCTCACTAAACCACAGCTAGACCTTCCCGACATTAACCAACTGGCTCAGTACACCCTCATCAGCAAACCATTTGGAGTAGTCTACCGTAGTGAACTACACCGCAATTGCTTAATGGCGTGCAAAGAGCTTCATAAGTTTGGGGATCACACATTGAAGAAGGTCAGGGACGGGTTAGCTTATCGGTTAAAGGCGATACAACAAGGCATTGGGTCAACTAAGAGATGGAATTCGAGGGAGAGAAGGGATGTGAAGAAGATCATCACTCGCATCGATGAAAGGTTGTTCAGAAGGGATCAGTTCAGAACTTTGGAGAGTTTCGTAGGTGGTCGTCCCAGCATATCTCTCACAGGCTATCAACGTCCAGAACGCATTCCCAGAGTTATTGCTGGACTACCTGATTCTCCTGGTAACCCTTGATTTGTTTCAATATCATTTGGATGTGTGACTTTTTATCTGACAATGGCTTGTGCACACATAACACTGTACAACCCGTTCTTGTAATGAAAGGACCCTGTGGTACGCTTCAGTGCCACAATCCTTATAAAAGGAGCGAAAGCTTCTTACTTTTGAGTAAAACCTATCAAAACTTTCAATTTTCAAAGTTTTACTCAAAAGGACAAGTACTTCCCCTTATGATTTTTCAAAACCTCAAAAGTTAATATCACTTGTTGAGGGGGAGTATTTGCTTAACAAATTTGTTCACAAAATTGTTATTCGTGGTAATATTCCCGCAAAACTCGAAATGGTCATATTCGATATCAAAATTTCATCAAAAATAACATTTATATGCCATTTTTGAGGGGGAGAAAAATTATGTGATAAGAAATATGTTGTGATTTGCAAATGAATCGTCGTGCTAAAACGACCTAACCAATGAATTGACGAGATCTTAAATGTTAGTAAATCGAAAAGACTTATCCGGGATGGGTAATAATTTCAAGCTAGTTCGCTAGTGATGTAAACGTGTCTCGCAAAGGACTTGTCCTAGTAGAATGTACCATTCGAGAAAACTCTTGGTAGACATGAACTTTGTCAGGTTTGACAACCTTTTGAGGTTTTTCCACACCTTCAAAGTAGTTATTAGGGCTAGTTGTCACCTAAAAGCTGACAATGTATCTCTTTAACTATGCAACGTAACCGTGTCTCGTGGGGAATTGTCTATCTTGAGTTGATCAATTCAAAAGTGCAAGCTCTTCTCTCACCGTGCAGATTTCTGTCAAAATACTTAAGCACGTGTGGAGGGGGAGTATTTCTGCAAAACCTTAAACTCTAACAGTGGTACTAAAAGCTTTTATTCATAACCACTGTGAGAGATTTTCAAGGAAAATTGGTTTTTGGCAACATAGGTTAGTCATGGTGTTATAAGGTGACTAAGGTTAGGAATAACTGTCCTATGATCCGCCAGAGCCGGAGGGATCTACGCAAGGACACCACCAATAGTTAGAATTTAGAAGTCCTTAGGTATGATTATAAAAAGGAGAAAATGAGAATCGGAGAAAGAAGGAGTTGAAGAATTAAAAAGAAAAATAAAGAAAAGGGTGAAAAGAAATAGCCCTCCAGATTATTCAACTTAGGGCAGACACCGGGTTCAATTCATATGCTACTGGTTGTCACTTGATGACACCGGCATTGAAGATCAAAGTCATCATGGACCCAGTGACGCATGCACTAAACCTTCTTAACCACTCAAGTTTCTCTCTACAAGAAGCTTGTTTCATTCTCACAGGGAACCCTACGTAAACTATTGGCTTTCTCTTAGAGATTGTTGGTATTGAAGAAGGAGACCCTCTCCCTAGTCTCCGCTCAGGAAAACCAAAGCTCACTATTGAGTCTAGAGCCACGAGATTCATCAAAAGATCTCTTAGGTACACTTGACATTTCATCACTTGTCGTTCAACAATAAGGACGCAAGTGATACATTATCGAGTCCTTCACAGATCTTAGCAATCTGTCGAGAACATTTATGAGAGGTTCACACATGTGATCCTTAGTGATTGAATGGAAACTCCTGCCAGGGTCAACATCAAACAGCCCTGACAGCAGGTCACTTCAGTAACTCCCCGTGGATTACGCTTAGTGTGTCTCAAACGGTCTACAGTCGTGAGGTGATGCTTCGGTGTACCTCAGTGACTCATCTGAACTGTAGGTGTACTTCGGTGCATCGCGTTATCTCACTTGCTGGACTCCAATTCAGGAACAGCCTTTGTGAGAATTAGAGTTGTGTTTTCACACTATGCTGTTAACACTCTCGAAGTTCAAGCTTGTAAGCGCTGGATTATTTCTAATCCATGTTTTATGTTTTCTTCTTATGAATGCTTGCGGGTGGAAAAGATCGTGCAGATTCTCCACATACTCATAC
This sequence comes from Chrysanthemum makinoi, assembly GCA_910596185.1. NCBI lineage: Eukaryota > Viridiplantae > Streptophyta > Magnoliopsida > Asterales > Asteraceae > Chrysanthemum > Chrysanthemum makinoi. Next base: position 101,680,306 of record OU343223.1, on the reverse strand, counting down.
CTACAACAAGACTAATCGAAGTTCTCTAAAAAAAGCAACACAAAATCAGAATGATTCTTCGTCAAAGTCAAAGAATCTACAAAGTTTAAAGACTAAGAGAACTACATCAGTATTGAAATCCAACGTTAAAGAGCGTGTGAGCATGTTGGAGAAAGACGTGGAGACACTGGAGTAACGAAGCGGACCTGATGCAGACAACCACAACATACTATCACTACCGTCACAAAGAACAAAGATCAAAGAACAAATAAAATGATGACGTCAAAGCAGAATACTTCAAAGGAAACAATTTCCCTACACTGGGGAGATTGTTCGAATCAAGGCACTTCTTCTCACAAGAAAAAAAGAATGTCAGAAGACGTCAAAGCTACTATTACACCAGCACCTACAACGTTTATATCATCAATCACTAACACTTAGGGGGAGATTGTTGGAATCACTCCTAAACTATAATTCAAGTGTTAGTAATTAATGTGTAATAGTTAGCTTAATTATGGCTTTTATGTTAGTAATCAAGGCTAGGCTCATGTAGAAAGCCCATGAGCCTATCCAAAGCCCAATAAGGAAAGGATGGGAACTTGGTGTGTTGCCCTAGTTCCCTCCTATAAATAATCTTGTAAACTCCCATTTGGGGGTTGGTTGTTCATTTTATCATTTCACATTTACGCATAACCTTTCTTATACATTCGTGTGTGTGTGTTAAGTGTTCAACCGATCACTCTTTTATCTCATTTCTTATATTGATGCTTGTGTTACAAACATGGTGACCTAACAATTGGCATACCCCATATGCCTCTGAAATAGCATATACGAATCTTCTAGAATTCATGTCCATACGGCGTATGATTGGATGGGTCATAAAGCATATGCTATTCAACATTTGGGAAATTAAATCATGACGAGAGTTCAAATGCCATATGCAATAAGAGTAGCATATGACGTATGCATCTTCAACATTTGAATAATTGTTGACGAGACGACATCCGTCATATGCTCTAGAAGTGGTATACGGCATATGTGAATGGATGGAAATGGGCTTCATCATATTTTGTTTGTTTTGGCTCCATTTTTGGATTTTTGTCGTAAGAATTCTCCTTTTTCTCCAAACAAACACTAAGATAAAAATTTATAGAAATTAAGCATAATATTTTATCTAAGCAACGCAAAAAAGAGTAATTATCATAGAAATTTGATAGCAAAAACATATATAATTTACGAGCTATCAGTTTCCACTGATGCAGGCTGGATCGGTAACAATGAAGATAATTCTTCAACAACTAGATGGGCATTCTTGCTTAGGGAAGGTGCTATCTCATTGTCTTCCAAGAAGAAAACTTGCATCACAATCTCAACAATGAAATATGAATTTGTGGCTTTAGCTGCTATTAGTAAAGAAACTGAATGGTTGAGAAACCTTACTCTTAAGATTCTATTGTGGCCTAAACCTATAGCACCCATTTTATCCATTGTGATAGTACTACTATATTGGCAAATGCTTATTGCCAAATGTACAATTGGAAGTCAAGACACTTAAATGACGGACATAGCATGATTCGCGAACTTATCATGAATGGGGTGATTTCTATAGAGTTTGTAAGATCAAACCAAAATTTGGCTGATCACTTGATGAATGGTTTGGCTAGATAATTGATTATAAATTCTGTTAAAGGGATGAGTCTAAAGTCCACCATAGTCTTTGATTGTTAAGATCCCAATTCCCTCCTAAAGAAATTTGAGAGCTAAATTCACTGTGGAAAGCTTAATACTTACAAACTAAAGCACATGAATTTACATATCAACCCAGGGTATGTGCTCAGTCCATCTGAAGGTTAGGTTGAAGTATAACTTCTTAATAGCTCCTTTGTAAAAGTGCAAGAGCATGTGCATGAAGATAAAGGACTACCTATGTGAATGTGGAGTTTTTCCGCTTCAAGATAGCTTTGGACTTTTTGCTATGGTTACATTCATGAATGGATATGGACACAAGGCTTGTATAGTGTCAGGTAGTTTTTAAGTGTTTGAAAACTTGTGTGCATGTCATCTTCAGTTATTTAAATTGGTTGAAGGGTTCAATTCTTATAACACCCCGATTTTTGGATATTTGAAATGTGTAACGAATTAAGAAGGAATTTAATTTGCAAGATATATTCATTTATGAATAAGTATTGTTTTATTAATGAAAATGAATTGTTAAGTTAGGAAGGATTGTTGGAAATTTAGTGCAATTGCGGGTTCAAGTCATACTTGGAAATGGGTTTTGAAAGTACAGAGTGTACACCCATCAAGTCACTGAACCTCCATGACTCAAATAGTAGTGTTGTGGAAATCAGGTAGTTGATGAGTACAGTGACATATACTCTTCTATAAGTATACTATGAACGACCTCATCAATGAGTAGTCTCATTAGAGTGTTAAACACTTCAGTGAGAAAGTTCATCAGTGAATATAATCAAGGAGTAAGCTCATTCAGTGAGCAAGCTCATGAGCGAGCAAACACTTCAGCTGGTATGCTGATGAGTTTGTGAACTTGCTAGAATTGATTTCCTGCTAACTTGGCGAGTTGGGCCTATTCAAAGGTAGATTTAACTGCAGCTTAATGATCATTACCACTTGGTCATGTAACCATTAATGCAATAATGGAAGAACATTATAAGAAGATTGATTGGCCTATGAGTTCTCATATTTTCATTGAATGAGTTTCTTCTTTATATAAGAAAAACAAATCTACATGAGAATACACACTAAAACCAAAACAATTAAAAGTAAAAGGGTTCTTGTATTTGTGTCAAAATCAAGAACATAACACTTTGATTTATCCTAAAGAAATATTTGTGTAATCTAGACAATTAGGGTCGAATAATTATTTTTTAAAAGTGATTACACGATTCATAGTGATATCTGGCTATTGATTATCTTAACCTAAATAGGAAAACCACCAACATACGCCAGTAGTTTAGTTTAGTTTTGGTTTGCATATGTTTTTATCGTGTGGTAGGCTTCAGATAACTTGTTGGATGCTCACACAGTCACACTCAAGATTCAACTGGTTCTCTTATTTGGGCGTGGCTTTGTTGTATATGTATATTTTGGTTTTATTTTCTTTTAATAAAATTTTGCCATCTTTATAATTTTGAAATCTTGAAAATAATTTTTTTTTTTGAATCAATGCTAAATCATTTATATCATATTGGGTTCATTTATTATGATAGGGTAAGGATCCAGTGATAAAAACTTAAAATGAGAAGGATTGGAAATAACTATAACCAAATATTTGAGATGCATCAACTTGATTTAGATGCATCTCTATTCATTTAGATGTAACCTAATTAGTTTTGAAAGTGATTTTGAAGTGAAAACGATGCAAAGTAGTACTAACAACAAATTTGACCTGCAAAAGGACGAAAAATGTACATGATTCGTTTAACTTGATGAAATGCATCTAATATATGTATATGCATATAATTTTTTGCTAGAAAATATATTATGATGCCTCTAAAAGATTTGGGATGCATCTAATTCAAGTTAATGCATCTCAAATATTTGATTATAATTACTTTTCATCTTTCTCATTTTAAGTTTTTTTCTCATTTGATCATAAGTCTATTATGATACGGCTACCTTTATGAATTTTATCCTTTTAGTTGGCTCTCAAGTATTAATGTCTCAATTAATTTGTACCAAATTTTTGTACGACGATTCTGTCTTTTAATTTCTTTCCCCTTTTTGGTCTAAATATAACGATTACTTCTTATATTTACAAAAGAATATATATACAGAATGGTTTTAAAATCATGATAACTGTGTAGTAATTTAACTTATAAGTGCATCCATTATGGTGAGTTTATGAAAAGATTTAAGAAAGATGAAAAGGTTTATATTTATTTCAACCATAGTGTACACACATTTTATGTCTATGTGGCATGAAGATGTCCTAATTCATGAACCTCTTTATGAATTCAATACATTATCGCATTTGTTAAAAAAGACATTTTATGAAATTGCAAAAGTTTATACTATAATGAATATAGGTTTATAAAATCAAAATGTCTAAAATTTATTGGAGTATTAATGTACAAACCTTTGTAAAAGGTTTATCATAGTGGATACTCTTATCACGAGTTACTATTTTGGGGGAATTGCATATATATCCCTTCAAAAGTTGATAATTGCGTATATATCCAATTCAAATTTATAATTACATATATATCCTTGCAAAACACAAAAATTGTCATAAATATCCAAATATTTATTTAATATATATTTTAAACCTAAAATCACATGATAATTGCATTTTTAATATAAAATGACCATTATATCCTTTTTCCAATTGTTTCCTTCTCAATACAATTTTCTGCAACTCTAAATCCTAATTTGACTCAGATAAACCATATGCGTTTTGGTTTCATTAACTTTTCTTTAAAGTTTTCATTTATTGTTTTTGTTTTTATTTAATTGAATGTTTCCATTGTTGAATTATTGTTTTTAACCGAATAAATCCTTGTGCAAAAAACCACCCAACTAACGATCATCTACTAACTACTAACATCTGATCATTATTAAATAGTTAATGCTTGAATGAATTGAAACACTGATTATGTAGGAGCCTAGTAGAACATCTTGTTACACTATTTGATAACCGTGAATGAATTAAAGATTAATTGTTGATTGTGTTTATAGGCTTGAAACATCTGATCTTTAATTAATTTGACTTCTAACGGGATACAATAGTTCATGTGGAATGTTTATGTGATTTCAAAAAACAAGTATATGATTTTTTACAAAAATTTATGGGATACAAATATCTGTGATAATAAGAAGGGTATGATGGTCATTTTGTATTGAAGCTCTAATTATCATGTAATTTTAGGCTTTAAATAGCTATAAAATAATGATTTTGGATATATATGACAATTTTTGTGTTTAATGAGAATATATACGTAATTATAATTTTAAGCTGGATATATACGTAATTATCAACTTTTGAAGGGATATATATGCAATTCCCCCCTATTTAATGTTTATTAACTATCATATGCTAGAACTTATCTATATATACATGTATTCCTACAAATGGTTCCCACGATTATTTGTGTCTATTCTAAAATAAACGTAATTGACATTTATGAAAAGCTTCAAAATAGTGTTTCCTAGTCATGCAACAAATGAATGATTCAGAATCACAACATGAAGCTAAACATAAATAGATATAGAAATTTTCTCGAAACATAACGTAAGAAACAACAGCAAACATAATTTAAAACCCGAATAGCTACTAACATCACAAACAAAACTAGAAACATACTAAGATAACTTCATAACTATCAAGTAGCTAGCTACATAGTGACCATAAAACTAACTTCAAGGATGAGGGAGTACACCACCACCACCACCAATAGGAAACGACCCCATACCACCTATAGGAAATGCACCACCAACACCACCAATAGGACCACCACCACCTAAGCCACCACCACCAAGAGGTGGTAGACCACCAAAACCATTACCAAGACCTCCAAAAGTTCCTATACCACCCGCAGGGCCACCCTGACCACCATATTGATATCCCATACCAACACCTCCTACACCATTGTTACCACCAAAATCACCACCTACACCAACACCAGTTCCCATCCCACCCATGGGTAGACCATTGTTTCCAATACCATTAAATCCACCAGTTCCACCAAAAGTGTAAACATTCTTTTGGTCTGTAAGACCAACGGTACTTTTAGGTTCTTTTGGAACGTCTCTAGCAGTAGTGGTGAGAACTGCTACTGCTAGAGCTAAAACTAACATGAAACAAGACCTTGACATTTTTTCTCACTCTTTCTTCCTTTCTGAATTTACTCTTTATGTAAAAGACTAGAAGTTGATGCAATATTTTGTTATGTGAAGTGAGCCTATTTATAAAGGGAAAACGAGTGAGTAAGGCACAGTTGGGCGTAGTAAATGGAATGTTAAATTTTTAGCAGATAGTACCTGACCAATTGGCAGTAAAAAATTTAAAATTTCATAAACTCTAACCTACTAAATGGTGTGATTGGTCACATCTACTTAATTAAATGAAGGATAATTAACATAAACAAACATTTTACTATTTAAGATATGTGATGCTAGTATATCTTAGGATATAAACATCCGATTGATATTTAAAACAAAGAGATTGTGTCTATGTAAATCAAACGACTACTACTAACCTATTCGCAAATATAATTGCATCACAATTGTTAGAAAAATTAAAGTGTGTTATTTTCACGTTGCATGCCATACATGATACATGCAAAGCATTACCACACATCCTTTATAACAAACTCTATCAACAAAACATGTTAGGCTTGAAGACTAAAAAACATGATTAGACAACAAAGATATGTATTTATTTACGGAGTAATTTTCAGGGTGGTATCATTTTGCTTAGCTGTTTGCAATAGATCCTCAAGTCCGCAATTTCAACTTAGAGCACCGGGTGTAATAACACTGCGAACACTAAAATGTACATCACAATCCCTACTTTTAACACTAACATCCAAAAATACTCCCTCACTAATAACACTATTAACACCACCTTTTTAGGACCCCAATTCTATTTTATTTTTCATTATTTTCAAACAAACTAAATTTCATTCATTCAAATAATAATTTTATAAAAAGAATAAAATTAAAATTTTAAAAAAAATTATAACTATTTTTTTATAAAAAAGTAAATAACCAACTCCTTTAAAAAAAATCCAAGAGCCCATTCATTTCCCTAGCCCACTAACACACTAAAAAAAATAATAAAAAAAATTTTTTTTTTTAAAATCATCTTTTTCACAGAGCACATACACACCAAAAACACACACTCTAAAAAACAGAAACACATTTCAACACGCGTCGGTGCATCAACGCCCTACCCAACGCTGTTGGATTTGTGGTGAAGCCGGTATGGTAACGTCAGCAACACCGGTGCCAGCTAGGCATAATGCCGAGCTCGGCGTTACCATACCGAAAGCTATTAGATGAAATATTACTAACAAACAAGAAATATACGGACACCACATTAATATCGAAAAACATTATTAATATGACAAGCATTTACACCAAAAAGAAACTATGGTTCCCTTTCAAAAGTAACTTGGGACCGCATAGCTAAACAACATATATTTATTATTATTTACTGTATTTTTTTTACCACGAGGTTATTTCATATTTACTAGACATCGTAGATTTATATAAACTTTGAGAATTAACATTTTACGCTGATGACTAGCATTGTGATCCTTTCGCATAACGTATCACAATCTCTTATAATTTGTTGGTTAAACAGAGTTGTAAATCAAAGAAATACATCAACAAAGACGAAGATGACCATTATATATGCTACATGCATGTGTATCTCTTGTTGATTTGTCAAAAGAAGAAAAGATGAATTTCTACAAAGCTTTACTTCATTGAGCATTAGGTGTCTCGCTCGTTGTGAATCGAAAAAAAGCCAAAAATACTCTATGTACTTTTCGTGAAAACTCATTCTACATACTAAACTTTTTTTATTGTCATAAAGCTTAATGTTGTTCACGTAAGTTGTCATAGTGCTTAACAAATGCTTCTATCTTATGCAAAAAGAAACAACACCTTAAATACCCTCGAACCATCTATCTTATGCTTCTATCTTGGCAAACAATGTTTATAAACAAGTCAAAACTACAAATAACAACCTTTATACATCCCTCAAGTGCTCAAGATGGCAGTGGCGGTGGAGTAAATGGCTTCGCAAGGTTCGTTGAGTTAATGAAGGTTAAATTTTTTTCAGTAGCACAATTGCATATATAAACCCTAAATCCAAGATGCCACCAGGTTCTCAAAATCGTTCAGTAGCAAACCCAATAAGTTGTAGGCTCTGAATTGGTCAAAGCAATAAAACAGGCCCTTAACAACTTGTAGCCTATATAAAGTTAGTGTGAGAACCAGTTAACAACTACATCACTCGGGAACCATAAATTCACAAAAGGAAGCCATGAAATTCCTTGTCCTGATGTGTGCAGTATTTCAAATTTTTTCGTTTACAGCTTCGTATACAAATTTTACCTTCATTAAATCAACGAACCTTGCGAAGCCATTTACTCCACCGCCACTGCCATCTTGAGAACCTGGTGGCTAAATCTGGACCCCATCAACCGGTGTTTCCTCATCTTCTAAAGGCAATCTTTCATACGCGACATTAGTGGTGCTTTCGATGAGCACTTGAGGGATGTATAAAGGTTGTTATTTGTAGTTTTGACTTGTTTATAAACATTGTTTGCCAAGATAGAAGCATAAGATAGATGGTTCGAGGGTATTTAAGTCTTTTTGCATAAGATAGAAGCATTTGTTAAGCACTACGACAACTTAAGTGAACAACATTAAGCTTTATGACAATAAAAAAAGTTTAGTATGTAAAATGAGTTTTCACGAAAAGTACATAGAGTATTTTTGCCTTTTTCCCTTGTGAATCATACTATATTGATAGCGTGCACGTTCGGTAAAAGATGTTGGTTTTAGGGTGTTATAATAAAAGATTACTTCAATAATTTTTAAATTATGTAAAAGTTCATTTTTCAGATATAATATTTCTATCTTATTAATTATTTTGGGTTACAAAAATTTGTATAAGGATAAGACAATAATAAATACTCAAATTTTGGGGCAAAAAAAAAGGTAGTGATACTTATAACACTTTTATTGATGCACACACCACAATTATGCATATACCATGTTGTAACATGTACGTTAATGATGTAACATTGTGGTGTGTCCATAAAAAAAGTGGTGTAAGTATCAACTCCTTAAAAAAATAGAGCAAAACATAGAGAATTTGTTGTATTTGTTGTTAATATGAATCTCTTCATTTGAAAGACCAAAATGTGTTTACATATATATATAAACGTAATAGCTGATGTATGAAAAGTTGTGACTTTTGATGAAATAGTCACACTCTTTGGTAAAATGTCACACCCTTTGATGAAAAGTCACCCACTTCCTTTAAATGTGTCCAGCAACAGTTTTGTAACAATTTAAAACTTTCACTAAGTGCAATCTTTAAAAATATCTGTATGAACAATTTAGTGACCACACGAATTATGTCACTATATACCCCTTGACTTACATTCACAATCTTTTCTATTTTTGGTACCTGAAATCAAGCTAATTAGTTTATACAAGTGTGTACTCTGTACCACTAAACTTGTATTATAACTTAACTTGAAATTCATTTGGTCTCGGGTAAATCATCATCACACAAAATATTTGATGACACTAAAATCACCAGCAAAAATACTCTTGGTGGCTTGAGTCAAGACAAGGAGGTTTACCATCTTCTTCATGACGAGTACTGGTTATACTTGGCTTATGAAAGATCTCAACAAAGAGATTCTCAAGTTGTCACTTTCTCCTCCATTCAATGATTTTTTCTTAAGGGATGCTATATAATTACCCTCTTAAAAGTATGTATTTTCTTTTTATTTATTGAAAAAAATGACACGTTTTCTGACAGTCCTACCAGAAACAAGCATGTGACATTAGGGGTATGTTTGGCAACAGATATTATGAAAGATTATTGAGGCTTAAGATTATTTTTTTGGAAAAATAAGCTACTTAAAAAATAATCTTTGTTTTGCAGCCAGAACTTATAAGAGATTATTAAAAAAATAATCTTTCATAATCTCTGAAAATAAAAGGTTACTTCATGTAGCTTATAAAAATAATCTCTTTTTATAATATTTTTCAGCAACAGCACCAGCACTAGCATCAGCAACAGCACCAGCACCAGCACAATCTATTTTTGCCAAACATACCCTAGATATAAGATTAGAAACATTTAGACGCTAAATCATTCCCCTGTTCCATATTAAAATTAAAGTAGTCAACTCAAATGTGCCTATTATATTGTACTAGGCGAGTACCCGTGCCTAGCGGCATCGGTTTCTAGCGGCAGACAATTAACGATATACGATATTGTGGTAAGTGTTTTGTATAACGTTCAAAATAGAACATGAAAAAGGATGAAAATGTAATTACAAACTGTTGTAACATGTGATAATTCAACTCTAGCAAAAATTCTTAACATATATCAAACGACATAGAAAAATATTTAATGAAACTTAAAATAAAAGATTACATCAATTATGAAATATTAACTAACAACACATGTTACTCGTCACGTAAAACTTCTTGATACACGACGAAAATTTTATTGTTTTAAACGGAATAGTGGGTGGTAAGTAGCTTCTTTTATTTTATTGTTTTAGGATGATTTTTCAAATGGGTATCATCCCATTTATCTAACCAGCTATTTTTTGCAACATAAGTAGCTTCATTTTTGGTGTTTTTAAGCACAAGTTTTGATATTTTTTGTGGGTTTTGGTTTTTATTATTGGTGTCATAATTAGCTATAACTTTGTGTTTCTTAAAAGGGTTATAAGAATGATACCTGAACAAGTGGAATTTGTAAACTGAGTTGTGAAATGAGTCTAAACGAGTTGGAACCAGAGCCATGAAGATAGATAAAAGAAGCTTCTTGATACACGACGGAAATGGGATGATACCCATAGCAACGGAAATTCCTAGCGGCAAACAATTAATGAAATGCGATATTGTGGTAAGTGTTTCGTGTAACATTCAAAATATAACCTATTTTAGACCAAGGACTACATTAAGCAGAGACCAATATAATCCATTACATCATGCAGAACTTAACTTTTAACAAAGAAAAAGACTGATATGGGTCTTTGTTTTCAAGTTATTCCTACACTTTGTTGCAATCAAGTGTTACTCTATTTACTTCATGACTGAAACAGGTTAAGGATACAATCGTTGTTTCGTCGCTAATGATCGCCTTAGAACAGTAGCTAAGAGCTAAGAGTAGTAACAATACTAATCCACATTATGAGCCTAAATGTGTGATAAAAATAATAAAATAAATAACTGACTAAACCTACATACAACTCATAGTGTAAACAAGTAGCATGAGCCCGCCGCGTTGCGTCGGGGGAGTTTGCTATACTTTGCAACCTTTTTAGAAACTCGGTGCTTACATTAAAGCTGGCGCCTATTACACAAAACCTCTGGTTCTAAGGTTATCGGTCGGGAACAAACTAAGTTATTGTCATTGTCACCATGTAGAAAAGCATAACAATAAATATTTAAAATGCTTCCTTTAAATCAGTAAGTAACCTACAGAGGTTTACATAGCTTTTCAGCATTTACAACGCGAAAAATGCCTTACAAAGAAAAGAAATGAACCTCACGTCCAGCTGCAGCATCTCGAAATGGGCTTGATGTGGAATCCGAGATCACCACTTGAAGTCGTTTTCTCATACACCCATTCATGAGCCCTCTTAGCACAATCTCACCTGTGCATCAGCTTTTCCTGTAGGGAGTTCAGTCAACATTCAGTTTTCGATCACTTTCACATTACTAAAATATCTAAAAATCTGATGATATAGAGAAATAGAAAAAAAAAACAGTAAGCAACATCACAGACTGGTTGTTGAAGCTGGCCTCTTAAGTTAGGAGGCTTTTGCACGGTTTCTGCAGCCCGCAACTACTGCTTGGTTGCCGAAGCCTAGTCTATGAACTCCTCAACTATAACATAATCAGTTTCTGTGTTATCTTGCGTTTCATTTGTGGCCCCATACCATCGAAATTTCGTACTTCTGTTGGATCCTCCCTATCTCCTGATCGAGCTTGTCACTCCTTGGCAGACTGTCCTAAGTCTAAGAAGCAGGTATGGGGCCACAATTGAACCGATCTTATTCTCTGAACATTCGGAATTTCCCTCCATCAACGACAGTTGAAATAAGATAAGGCTGGGCCACCAACGTCTGCGCGATGCTGCTGGTATGGTTGTTGCTCTACAATCAGCTGTGGAAGTACCAGCCTGTAAATCATCTATGCCTACAATTATAAGAACATAGGCGGGTTAATAACATGTAAGATCAAAATGACCAACAGTTTTACAATGTGTTTGCAGGTTATTGGAAATCACTTATGCGCATTTCTGCGAGCCTCCTTTTGCGAGTTGCATATGCAGGTCTGGGCCTGGTCATGGTTTTTTTTCAGAAGCACTTAGGAGACATGTCCTACTAATCATCTCAGTTGTGCTTAGCCCGTCTATATTAGTAGAACATGTCTTAACAATGCCTTTGACGTGTGAGCCCAAGATTAGCCGCAAGTGAAGCCATTTGAATAACTGCAAATCCTTAGCATAGGCAAGGTAAGCAACAAATATGATTATAGCAAGCACATTATATGAGTGGCTTGAATATGTAAAAGGAAAATTGTGAGTAAACAGTATACCTTTATGTCAGCATCGGTTGTCACAAACCACTTTATAAGCAAAATGAAAGTATCGATGCTTTCCTTGTGAAACGCCCCTGTTTTTCCTGTCAAAACCAAATACATGATATCGCATTAGCCTCTTTATTACCTAAAATCAGCGAGCGCCTAAAATCTTCTAAAAGAACATAGCAAAGCTTCAATTTATACCTAACAATGTAAAATTGAAACGAAATAATTTGGCTCCCCTCTACTATCTGTTAAACCTTAACTCCCATGAGACACCTTTATTTCAAGTACATCAATCATTTTTGCCCCCTCGCCACCACAAGACATTACCACTTCAACCACACCGGTACTTGTTGAGGAAAGTAGTAGACCTTATTAGTTGATTTTTGCCCTTGAAAAGTCCATTTCCGGGTGCTGCGTAAATTTAAATCTTGGAGTTAGAAACTATAAAAATCACAAAATAATGACTTGTTTGTATTGAAACTCATTTCACACCTGTATTTCTTGTACCAGTCCCAGCAGCGCATTATGGCTCGAAAATGGTTACTACCAGTTAACAATTCTATATAAATGTTGTACAAAGCTTATCTTCATTTCCAGTGACCATTAAAAGAAGTGGCAATCTTTTAGAATCTTAGCCTTTTATGCTTACACAAATTACACAATCCCAGTTACATGCTTAACAAAGTAAGCCATAGCTTTCAGTGTAATACTTGATGTTACCATTATTAAATCTCGTTCGTTTTCTCTGTCTTCATCGGCTACAACTACCCAAATCTATAGCATAAACAAAACCATCTATAAGATACAGATATCGAGAAACTAATGCATCACACTACTCATTAAATTTGTGTTTATTATTGGTCAAATCAATAATTAAGCAAACATGTTCGCCAGTTGTACGACTCGAAGTTGATGTTGCTGATGTACATGTTACAGGGACCATTAGATCCCAAATGCATTTACTTGGAGTAAGCCAGGTCGACCGGGTTAGATACAATATATAACCAAAAAAAAGCTAATCCAAACACCCCCATTAATCATTTTCCCAAATCTAAACGTACACAAATAAGCGAAATCGATAATTCAGTTTTGTAGCGGGTATTTACGAAACTGGATTCTTCAAAACTTATATAAGCCACAAGTCTCAAAATAAACCGGAAAATTGCCTATGTCTTAGACCAGATAATCACAAACCCAACATAAGAGATTTATAACATGAAATAAGTCTACAATTACAAATTAAACAGATAACATGATCAAAAAACTTACAACTCAGTTCTTGTTTGTCGTGATTAGGGATGTCAATCCCCCAAAAAATTTCTAGGGATCTGGTAAAAGAAAATTAAATTGAACATAGTCAATGAAAATTTGTTATAACTGAATCAAAACATAATAATTGTTATATGGGACTAATAATTGTAAACCCTAAATAATTCAAATCAATTGTAATATGTAAGTAATAAACCGAAACCCTAAATATATTATAATGGAATCGCTACTTACCAGTTCTTCCATGCCATTAAACGATTATGCAGTGCACATGAATCAGATGATCTCATAGAACGATTATGATAGGTGTGGTATTTTTATAGGAATGGTGTTTTTGAATCGGAGGGTATGGATTGAATGTGTTGAAGCTGTTTTTGAATTGGTTAATTACTGATTCAATATTTCACCGTTTCAATACTTCCATTGCCTTGTTTTATTGAGTTTCTCTCACTTTTGACTTTCAATTTTCAATATTCAACTTTTCACTTTTTCACTTGACCATTTTTCCATTTTAGATAGTAAAGATATAAAAAAGTGGACTTTATGTAATCTGATTTTAAAGTGTGTGATTGCTAAGACCGGGTGTAATGGAGTCTTTCATTATGTGCGAATCAGATTTAGTACGCGTGAAGGAGTGCCATATTGGTGTTTTTATGTGTACATACGATATGTTTGTTTTTAAATGGGGTAAGTAAGTGGAAAAAAAAAGTGGTGATTACTATATAGTAAAGGTGGTGGCAAGGTAGTATCTAGGATAGATGATATGGTGCTGACATAAAAATTGTGGTGACCATCACAGTTACGACCCGTCTAACTAACCTAGTTTTATTTTAAGTTTATATAATATTTGGACTCGAATCCTGAACCAAAACCGGAACCGTACTGGTACCGTCCCGAAACGGTCCGACTCCCGATACACGCTACGAGATTGGTACCATAAATCGAGCCAAAACAATTTCGGGATTACTAATAAGGTACCGGTACCAAAGCGGGATAGTATCGAAATTTTTTTCGGAATTTGAGTAGTCATATTTTTTAATTAAACTTATCCAAACACCTATTGGCCCCGTTCCATGCCGAACAATAGTTATATAAAACATAAAGAAAGAAAACAAACGTCCCAAAAATATACTGTAGCAATTATATATCCTTCATAAACACTCTCAAAAATTAAACTCCAACGCATTATTAATCACTCAAATCATCAAGTTTATATTTGTAAGTCATTTGAGTCATCATCATTGAAAAAGATAGTTATTTTTTTATTTTTTATTTATTTATTTCCATATGCTTGTCAATAAGTAGAGCTTAAATTGAATGTAGAAACACAAATTCAAGGTATATAATTTGTAATGCATGAACGCACATTAGTTTGTTTAATACGCATATGCTAGCATGTCAATGTGTAATTCACATATGTTAGCATATCAGTATGTAATTGGCATATTATATATGTTGGTTTAATGGACAATAAATTAATAGACGTGTGTTAGGATCGAACTCGAGACCACATGATTGCACACTTTGCGTATGAGAATTAAAGTTAATAAATAAATGTAATAGTTATATTTATTTATTAATTAAACGAAATAATTATAACGGACGTTAAGTTATTAAGTGTAATGGACTAACGGTCGTTAAAAATATTTGGAAAATGACTAAGTTGTAAATAATGGGAAGGTTCCGGAATTCCTTGTGGGATACCTCATCCGATCGGCCACAAGAAAAGGAAACCCAATCCATCTACAACTCAAACTTGTTCACCAAGTTTGTTTGGGTATAAATATAAAACCAAGGGTATTTGTAATTTATCTCTTGTACTCATTAAGCCAAAACCTAAATTGTTTTGTGTGTGTTTTTCCTTAATTCGGTCGACATATATCCCTATGGTGTCGATACATTACTTTTCCAACTAAAATTGTTTTGTTTAATTAAAACTAGCATTCCTTTAATTCGGTATAGTACGTGTGTACAAGAAAGTGGTACTAACACATTATTGTTAGTATTCTTGGATTGAATTACAAAAAGGTAAGGGGTAATTCACATAATCCTATAAACCCTAATTAGGGTTCATCCAATTGCTAGTTTTGTGGATTTGATTCTTGTTCGGCTAGAATCAAGAAAGGTACGCATATTCTTTTTTATGTTAATTAATTATTCGTTAATCTTTCCTATACGTTTCCGCATGTGTACTTGATGTTTATTATTTATATTTATGATTTGTCATGTTATATAATTCCAACAGTGGCATCACGAGCCATTGGTTTTTAATGAGTAATTAATTACATAAACGCGTAATAAAACAAATAATTGTATGTTGTTTGATATGGTTAATCTAGGGTTTATGTTTTATTTTTTATGGGTCGACTTTTTTATTAAATGGGGCGTACCCCTTTTTTTTTTAGTCGACACACATAATTTTTTTTTAGGGTTTGAAAATTGTTTGTTAACCTTATCGAAACCTACAATTAATATATAAGTTACGTGATTAATTCATGAATAATTGTTATGTGACATGGGATTATTATATGCGATCTTGTGACTATTTGTATAATTGTTATGATATATCCATGATGATACATGCATGTTTGTCATGGATAGTTGCTTGAATATTTGATTAATTGTTAAGTTTTATACACATGTATATTTATGATAAATCTTTAATTGGGGAAAACTCCAATTATATACATTAATGAATCAATTATGTGCAATTTGGTATATTATTAATTATGTGTTTATGCAATCGATTCGTCGATGTATGTGGCTCACTTTCAATTGAGAGAGTGAAAGCCCTAATTAATATATACATTAATTAACCTAGACATTGATTATTAATAGGGTTTTATCGAATAAGTTGCATGTGGCTACTTGTTTACACGTATTAATTGTTAGATATGTGCGCATTGTTTTTAGTTGTTTATTTTTTATTTGTTTACTTGTTTGTTTATTATGTTAGACAGTTTTAAGCAAAGGGTAATTTTGAATAGAAAAATAATACGGACTAAACAATGATGAAATTTGATTTGTTTTTGAAGAGTTAAGTTTTCAATAGTTTAATTGATTAATGATTCTGTACTAAATGGTTAGAACGGCTCACCCACTAGAACAAACTATAAAGGGGTTAATAAAGAAGTGCGCACAGTCACACTGAAAGGATGTCTAAGGTTATGCTTTTGCGCTTACCTGGTCCTCTACCCCCTGTGAGTTCGATTGGAGCTACTTAGTAAGCCATAAATGTACAAACTCGTCTTAAGAGCGAATTAGTTTTAATTTCATGCGCCACTTTGGTGGTAATTACCCGAAACACTAAGTGTTTACACTTATGCAAAAGTACGGTATAATGGACGATAATTAACGCTAAATTCCTTGATTGGTGAACCCAATACCTCAATCAAAACTTTGATAATTTGATCCTTATGAATTGGTAATAAAAAGTTTTTTATTAAATTTATGCTACAAGATGAATGCATGACATATTTGTACATATTTGATTTGACCACATAAAATCAAAACTAGTACCCTTATAAATTAAGTTATATGCCATCAAATTAAAGGGACACTTGAAGTTGCAATTTACCTCATGACAGTACTTGGCGAGATTGTGATGGAGAGGTAAATCTTTATGTAAAGTCAGACCTTACATGAACATATTTGCAGTTCTTTAAGTTAGACACTTAAGTTGAGTAGGAAGTGAGACCTGGACTCAAGGCATAAGATGGGATGAAACATGTTTATATTTGCAATAGCGTTGGAAAATATAAATCCCATAATGATCTAGGAATTGGAAATTGTTTGCCAATCATTGTTCGACAGATTACCTTATTATATGCTTTCGTTACTAGCAGATCAACTGTTGTAATGGAACTATGATAATTTGGATCCTAGTTTTCGAGAAAATTCTATGATTATATGAATATTACCTTGGGTATTTTATTTTCTTGAAAAGTTTAATTATCGAAAATACTAAAGTTGAATTTTGAAAATTCTTTAAATGTATTAATGCAACATTAAACCGTAAACATAGGTTATTCCTGTATTGGTAAATTGATCTACACCTGTAAGGGTTTTTGGTAGAGTCAACTTTGCTAAAAGAATAAACATAGTCCTCTTTTCATAAGAAAGAGTGAGATTCAATCATATTCCTTTTCATGAATGAAGAAAGGTATGATAGGACAATTAGAATTGTCTAAATTCTAAATAAATAACTCGTAAGCAAATTTTAATAGTTAAGAAAATTGCATATTTCTGAGTTATTAAAATTAGAAGCTAGACTAATTACTGTATAATTGGTAAAAGACAAACTAGCATATTTTATCTAGTTGTTTTGTTTTGACTATTTAAAAGTACTACTTACAATTGTTGGAATAGTAGAACTATTAAGAAAGAAATTGCATGCCCAATTTTTCAAGTTAATAGCATTGATGGATAAATTCATCATCTACATAGTAGAATACATTCTTTAAGTATATAAGTAATTGTTATGTATGGACTTTCTCAACGGTGTAGGAAGTAAATAGTACACTATTTTCTTTCACTGGTTAATGAAACACTCACAATGTTGTCAAATCCAGTGGGAGCATTGTGTTCTTATTACTGAATAAGGAATTAATGTAATGATCTCTAATTCAGTGGGAGTTACAAGCTTTGTCATCCTGGTAGTAACCCTGATTATCTCTAGAATGTCTTAAGATAATTACTTTCCGCTTGTAGACACTTATGTTTTCAAGGATAGTCATGTACGTTTCCTTATTAGACAATGAAGTGGTTTTACATCTACTAGTTATGCTAATATCAATGACACAATCATATTGGTCACATAAACAAACATATGTCGTGTTGTTTATCTGCTACATGATGTTGTTCCATACACAAGTGGAAGAAATCTATATTGTGTGCAAGATATAAGTATATGATTTAACGGATTCTCTTAACTGCAAGGTAAGAGACTAACGTTCTAATATAACTTATACATATCTAATTCAAGAAACACTTGGTGTTGCAATTTACGTCATGTGAGAACTTGGCGAGATTGCAACAACAAAGTAAATCTCTATGTGAAGTCAGACCTTGCATGGACATATTTGCAGTTTCTAAAATTAGACAAGTATTTAGAACATGTGTCAAAATGATATATAAGACTACTTCAAATTAGATATTTATGTGTTATTAGAATGACATAAATGAAGTAATCTAATACTACTTCAATTTATTTATTTATGTATTTTGGAATGACATAAATGAAAAATAATGTAGTCCTACATTATTGTGAAGTAAATAAATTAACTTGAAATTACAATTGAAACCAAGAGTTGTGTTCATAATTACTTTAGTTAAACATGTTTATGATTCATTGTAAAGACATAAACATAAAGTCTTTTAAGACTTATAATAAAGTAAGACGTTAACTTGTTATGTTTTTTAATTAAGACATATACAAGAAGTCATTAGTTGATCAATGATTTATAACGTATAATGGGATTATAACAGTTTATGTTTTCTTGATGAGACATGGATATGAAATGACTTGGTTCAAAGTACTTGTGTTATAAAGCATGCAATTGGCTTGGAAAGTCTATTATACCATTAAGTTGACTTAGTTGGTAAATAGGTAAGCCAAAAGGAATATGTTTATCTTATATATTGTTAGATTGTCTTACAATATTAATTCTAATGAATACCACAAGTTGATGGTATGATCAGTTAGGAGAATCAAACTCTATTTGATTTGTTTGATTCAAGATAACCATAACTTATTTCTTAAAAAGTAACAAGGTTAGAAAATTGAGTATGGATTGAATATACTCAATATGACTCCAACCTAGAAGATTGATAAAACACCATTTCATTATGGAATGTGATGAATCACATTAAGTTTTAAAATTGAAGATTCTGAATTTGTTAAACTACTTATGAATAGGTTATTAACAAACTATAGTCAGGAATTATCAATGTGTATTTGTAATGTCCCAAAAGAGAACAACGTAGTTTTGCTCTAACTGCTAAGTATATATAGATAGTCTATATATTACAAAAGGCAAGTGGGAGTTTTTTTTATCTTGAAAGATAAAATTACAAGATACATAATCTTCTAAAACGCACTAGTAAATATCATGATGAGGTTAGACATGTAAATGATAGACCTCATGATGATGGAATTTTCATTCATAGATCTGCAAGGATATCTCAGATATTTGATTTATATGCTGAGAAATATGAGTTACAGGATTATAGTAAAACTGATAATCATTATGATAGGTTACCAAATACTGAATTGGGTAAATTACTCATACTATGAATGTTAAAGATGATGTCCATAAAGATAATCAATTTTGGAAATTTGGTTTATCTTAATAGTTAGACTAGAGAATGGAAATGAGTTTCTTCAAAGAGATGAGAAACCCTAGTGGGTTGAATTTCTATGTAGAAATCATATAGACAATATTGTACACATATTTAATGCATGTTTTATGACAAGATTATTAATCATACTTAAGCAATTAATTGTGATTGAATATTCTTTCATAGACACATTAAATATATAAAGATGATAATGGTCATACTTGTTTTCATTAATATGAAATATGACAATGGAATATTGTTAGGACCCTTTTATCATTCCATTTCACACAATATAACTAGAAAGATGAAGCAAAGATGTGGTGGTAGAAGAGATGTATGTGAATGTTTTAGAGAGAAAAGGAATAGAAGATGAAACAATATTTCATAAGGAAAACACACACAAAACACACTCAAGCACACCCCTCAAATGACCATTTGAGGGGTATTTATACTTCCTTACAAATGCCCTTATGGGCTTGGGCTTGGGCTTGGATTGGACTTGGATTAGACAATAACTTACATAAGGCTAGCTTAACATAACTATTAGCCATTTAGCTTAGCCCAATCCACGAGCCCGTTGACTATTCTAATACGATATCTAACACACGTTACAAAGTTTCTAAATGTGAATGACCATCACTTCTATTAAATATTATTAAGGCTAACAATCTCCCCCTAAGGGGTGGTCATTCAAAAGATGCTCCACTTGATTAGGTCTTTACTTTCCTTGAGCTTGAACTTTGTGTGTAGATATAGAATAGTCTTGATTTTCGTCCCTTCATGCTTTGTGATCAGTTAATGTGGTTGTCTGCCATTGTCAACTTCTATGGTGTAGGTGTCTCCACGTCTTTCTCCACCATGCTCACACTACTTTTTGACTTTGAGTTTCCAATGATGAAGTTCTCGAGTCTTTAAACTTTGAAGATTCTTTGACATTGACGAAGAATCATCTTTAACTTTGAGTTGCCTTTGAATTTGATGAGAACTTAATTTGTGATGTTGTTGATATGAGCATGTGGAGAATCTGCACGATCTCTTCCTCCCGCGAGCATCCATCAGCAGCAGCCTTCCAGTACAATCACGAACACCAATTGATCATTGTAATCTTTTCTTAAAGAATGATTACTACAATTGTTCTACTGATGAATGTCTTGATTCCATTCACCTTGGTCGGGCGAATCAGCCGTCCTAATCCCATTAGGGATAGTTGGCATTACATTGAATAAATTCAAGTAACGATCCTCATCTTCAGGATTCGATTCGTGAAAGGAATCTCCTTAGCGGATTTCCAAGACTTACGAGGTTCGAATGTCGAGGGTGTTAAGAATATTGTGAAAACACATCTCTAATTCTAGCAAAGGCATTTCAAACCGGAGGCCCTCAAGAAGGCTAACACGACATACCGAAGTACATCTACAGTTCGGTGAGTCAGCGAGGTACACCGGCATCACCTCACGACTGTAGACCGTTTGAGACACACTAAGCGTAACCCATAAAGAATTACCGAAGTGACCTGCTGTCAGGGCTGCTTGATGTTGACCCTGGCAGGAGTTTCCATTCAATCACTGAGGATCACAATTTGTAAATCCTCTCATAAATATTCTGGCAGATTGCTAAGATCTGCTTAGAACTCTAGAATATATCACTTGTGTCTTTATTGTTGAACAACAAGAGATGAAATGTCAAGTGTTCCTAAGAGATCTTTTGATGAATCTCGTGGCTCTAGACTCAATTAGTGCGCTTTGGTTTTCCTAAGCGGAGACTAGGGAGAGGGTCTCCTTCTTCAATACCAACAATCTCTAAGAGAAAGTCGATAGATTATGTAGGGTTCCCAGTGAGAATGAAACAAATCCTTTTAAGAGGAATTGAGTAGCTAGAAGGTTAAGTGCAGTGCGTCACTGGGTTCATGACGTCTTTGTCTTCAATACCAGCGTCATCTTAGTGACAACCAGTAGCAGATGAATTGAACCCGGTTTCTGCTCTAAGGTTGATTATGGAAGGCTATTTCTTTTCACCCTTTCTTTTACTTTTCTTTTTATTTCTTCAACCCCTTCTTTCTCCTTTCTCACATTACTCCTTTTTTAAATCATACCTAAGGACTTCTAATACTAACTATGGGTATCGTCCTTGGGTAGATCCCTCCGGCTCTGGCTGATCATAGGACAGATTTTCCTATCCTTAGTCACCTTATAACTCCATGACTATCCTATGTTGCCATAAAACCATTTTCTTGAAAATCTCTCAAAGTGTTTTTGATTATAAAACATGATTTGTTAACACCTTGAGAGTTTTATATTTTCAGAAACACTCCCCCTTCACATGTGCTTATATTGTTTTAACTTAAATCTGCACAGAGAGGGTAGAGTTCGCACTTTTTGAATTGATCGGCTCATGATAAACAATTCCCCACGAGACACGGTTACATAGCTTAGTTAAAGAGTTTCTTTGTCAATTTTTAGGTGACAACTAGCTCTAATAACTACCTTGAAGTTGTAAACTCTTCTTGAAAAGAAGGTTAGACCCATGAAAGTGCATGTCTATCACGAGTTTCTCGAAATGGTACATTTACTGACTTTGATTTCTCGTCAATTCATTGGTTTCAACTGAGTCGAGCTCTTTTGAGATTCAAACAATGATCATTAAACCTTTTTTATCACATTTTAATCACGTTTCCCCCCCCCCCCCAAAAAAAATCATAGCTATGATGTTTTTGAAACAAAATGATTAAAAGATATGTTTTTCGGAAAGCATTTGGAGAGAAATTGATTTAGCAAGAAAGCATATTTTAAAATTTTGATGAGGGAGATATCTTGGTACCGACTGTGAGAGATTTTGAAAAATCTTTTTGAAAAATTTCGAATCAATGGTACGCAAGATAAGAAGAAGATTTTGAAAATCTTTTGAAGATATTAGAGAAGAAGTATCTTCATTTGTTTTAGGATAAGTGCTCGATACTTATGAAAATCGATTTTGCGTAGCACTTTCCTTTCTTTAAAGATCGGGTTGCAAGCGAAAATACTTACAAGCCATTATGATTTTAGGAATAGTTCTTGAAAAATATTTAAAACCTTTGATTTGGTTAAGCACTTTCCTTTCTTTGAAGTGCGGGTCCTGAACTGATGTGTCCAGAAGCCATTAATTTGAAGTCCGGGTTTCGTACTGAAGTATACGAAAGCCACTTGTGATATTCAAAACTCTTTCTTGAGAAATTACTTGAGTGAGGACGGTAAGTAATCGAAAGGTTTTTTTAATTCATATAATCTTTGGAAGTGTACGAAGTGCAATAATTCATGAATGGATAAATGCATGCATCTATGAAATTATTCTTATGTTTAATTATTAAATCCTAGTTTCGATTTATAATTGAAATAAGATAAATTTTAAGTATTCTTGAAAACTAGTGGGAGTATTATGTTAAGGTTTTTAAATCTTATATGTTGTATAACATATATGAAGTAACATTCCTTGTAAGCTAAATGTTATGTCTTAGATTGGAATGAAACTTCACTTGTAAGATTTAAGAATTAAAACATACAACCTTAGAATATGTGTTTATTATTAGGCAAAAATGCATATATATCCCTCCCAAAGTGCATAATTGCATATATATCCTTTGTACAAGTTTTTTATGCACATTTTACAGTGGTTTTTATGCATGATTTGGATATATATGCAATTTTGCATTTTCGAGATGATATATATGCAAAAGCCCATTATTATTAATAAACATATGCAGTAAAAAATAAATGATTCTAATGAAACATGATATATCATTTGTGAAATGGATAAATATCTTTTGACAAGATAGAACATGAATGAATTCTAAGTTTGACATGTTGATTCATCATGTACATCATGTTGCGTATATTAAAATTGTTGTATCATTCTTGAATAAGAAGTGATTTGACAACATTGATATCTAACTAAAAGTTATTAGATAACTTGTGTAATGAATATTCTAATAGAATTACATCCTCAGCCTGGAATTGCTCATATATTCTATGGATGAACAATATGTCAATTGTTGTGCAAATTGTCATCAGCTACAAACTTGAAAGTTTGGAAGACATCAAACATTACACAATAGATATTAAATTTTACGGAGTTTTAATGAGCATATTGTTGTTTGTATACAATGATGCCGGTTTAATTGAGATGACACTCAATACTAGTTATGGTAGGATTTCATCCTTGTTAATGGCCATATGAACTAGTTGTGCTACTAAAAGCACAGTTCCGTTATACATTAAAAGAATAAGAATACTTTAAACTTTAAAATGTTTGAAAGTTTAATTGTCATAAATTGGTGATAGAGCATGTCACACACTTTATGAATTTATGTGGATTGGTGAATGCACACATACAAGAACTTCACTAATTGAATTTTTGAAATAAGTATTCTCAAAATTAAGATAGATCAAGTTGGTTGATTTATGCCTTGTCAACAAGTATGATTGTCATTACTTGAGGCATAATTCATCAACTGGAATTTTCATGCATTGATCTATTTGGTATTTGGATAAGGGATGTTAAACAATTATTATAATAAATCAAATATTTGGTATGTTTGATTTTATAATATATTGTATCATATATTTGCATGTTTAATCCGTGAATAAATTTATTTGTTCTAAATCGTCCGCTGTCAATTAATGATATGGGAGTATCATTAAACTAAGACAAATCTGAGAGATATGGTAGAATATACTTGATAGTATATTGATGAGAATGCATACCAATTTCAGATGATATTCAATGAATTTAATATAGGACTTATCCCAACTACATGATTTTACTTTATGGATATTGTTTGTAAGTAAATCATAAATAGTTATCCTCAGACTTGAGATACCAGATAAGTGTCATGAATGTAGTGCACTTCTGTGGAACAACTTAACGCTATACATAACTGGTAGTCATAAGGGTTGTTTCCTAAAGTGTTGCAAAGTTCGTGGGTTATTCTCGTAGTCAAGATAGAATTTGTTCCTTTAAATTTATTTGGAGTTTAATATTGCTGGGCCCCTCGTAGGGTTGACAACATCTTTGTGTGGCCACACCCAAAATCTCCCATAAATATGTTTAGAAGATTTGGTAATCTTGCTCAATCACTTATAACGAGAAACAAAATGGTTGAATAAAGAATGACTTAATTCCATATCTTTATTTAACATGGTATTAGAAACAAAAGGATAATAATAATGAGAAATCATTAAAAGGTTTTCCAGGAGCCTTGCTCGAGTTGTACTAGAGGCATCGAAGTGTTGCTAGACGCTAACCGATGTGATCACTCTATTAAGATATGTCCAAGTGGGAGTTGTTGGTTTAATGGACAATAAATTAATAGACGTGTGTTAGGATCGAACTCGAGACCACGGGATTGCACACTTTGCGTATGAGAATTAAAGTTAATAAATAAATGTAATAGTTATATTTATTTATTAATTAAACGAAATAATTATAACGGACGTTAAGTAATTAAGTGTAATGGACTAACGGTCGTTAAAAGTATTTGGAAAAGGACTAAGTTGTAAATAATGGGAAGGTTCCGGAATTCCTTGTGGGATACCTCATCCGATCGGCCACAAGAAAAGGAAACCCAATCCATCTACAACTCAAACTTGTTCACCAAGTTTGTTTGGGTATAAATACAAAACCAATGGTGTTTGTAATTTATCTCTTGTACTCATTAAGCTAAAACCTAAATTGTTTTGTGTGTGTTTTTGCTTAATTCGGTCGACATACATCCCTATGGTGTCGATACATTACTTTTCCAACTAAAATTGTTTTGTTTAATTAAAACTAGCATTCCTTTAATTCGGTATAGTACGTGTGTACAAGAAAGTGGCACTAACACATTATTGTTAGTATTCTTGGATTGAATTACAAAAAGGTAAGAGGTAATTCACATAATCCTATAAACACTAATTATGGTTCATCCAATTGCTAGTTTTGTGGATTTGATTCTTGTTCGGCTAGAATCAAGAAAGGTACGCATATTATTGTTTATGCTAATTAATTATTCGTTAATCTTTCCTATACGCTTCCGTATGTGTACTTGATGTTTATTGTTTATATTTATGATTTGTCATGTAATATAATTCCAACAATATCCACTTCGCATATTTCATCTTTTTTACAACTGCTTGTCAATATGTAAAGCTTACATAGTTATCAATCATTTGTATACCTAATTCGGATACGTTAGCATGTGTACATTTAATTGTTGAAAATGGTTTAGTTTGTTTATTTTAAATGATTTCATATGATTTGAGTGTAATTTTATATGTTTTGGAATGTTTGTAAGTTACAACTATTTTGGTGATATGTTTATTTAACTCTTGGTTGCGTTTTCTAACACTCTGTGGTTCGAAATCACTCGAAAATGCACATTTTGTCTTGTTTTTGTTGATGTCACAAAAAGTTACTAGCATGAAATCTATAAATTTTTTTGTTCAACAAAAGCCGGGAAAAACCGGATAGATACTGGTTTTCCGGTACCAGGGATCGGTACAGGTACGATACTGATAACCCTTTCATACTAGCGAAAAAAAAACGATACCACTAATTCAATACGGATTCGGTACCAATCTCGTACCGTGCTCCTCCCAGTATTCAAGCAACTAGTATAAGAAATGTACCGCATGGGTAGATGCTTATTTTAAATGCCTAAAGATCATAAATATACATTTAAAGAGTATGCAATTCCAAACATGCCATTAAATGTTCCAATTCACCAATTTTATAGATATGGTGATAAAGATGGATCAAATCACAATGCTACTGTATCCATCCACATGCTAGTAACCAGACCCCCACCCCATCCCACCATGTTCCTCAACTTTTTCATACATGTTTGCTTCACCAACCAACCTCATTTGTGTAGTTGCAATTTTTAAAGTGGAATTTATTATCTTTACAATTCAAAATTAACATGCTTTCTTTTCCACTTTTGAACACCCTTTTTTTTACAATACAACAAAGTTGTTATAAGGTTTCATGTAGTTGCATTTTCAATCAAGAGTTAAAGCTTTTTTTGTAGTATTTTTGAGATCAAAATATCCCTTTGTTTGACTATAAAAAGCCTTTGTGAGATTTTAAAATGTAAAAAAGATGTAAAAAAGATGGTCAAACGTTATTCCAAATAAATGCAGGCAGCAAGTGTCTGAATCTACCAGGCAAGAAAAGTTTCATTTATGCATCCCCACACAGCCACAATACATGTTACGTAGTATTAGTTTCCCCCCTTTATTTACGAAAGAAATATATTATATTGAGATATGTGAATATAGAAGATTTATTAAACATCAAACGTTATTCAATTGATACGTTGAAAATAACTCATGAGTCAAGTCAAATCCCATATTCTTATTTTTCTTAACCATAGTGTTTGGCCGTAAGGATGCGGGTTTTCAGACAATGCCGGAGCTAGAAAAATTTTCGTGAGAGGGCCGAAACAAATTTTTTTCGGGAAATACATTAAATGGGAGGGCCGAAATAAATTTTTTTCCAGAAATACACATGAAATCGCAAATAAATACACTAACGGGCTTAGACCTAGGGGGCCGGGACCCTCCCCGGTCCTCACATAGCTCCGCCCCTTTTTTCAAGGGTGCCACTTTACATTGCAACTTTGCAAGTCTCGGTTAGTTTTAATAAAATGCACCGGATAACTTTTATTCTTCAGTCCGCCGCTCTTAGGCCGACTTGTTGATAAGGCTTGAGCCTATTATCACAAGTACTTAAACCGGGTAAAGCCCCGAATCCTTAGAGGGAAGTTAGTCTGATCACTTCAAATTCGTTTGCACAAATAATAATTAAACTTGAGACATCTCACGCAGACTATTAGCGATAGTTTTTAGTCATAAACAAATATAAATAAAATAGAAAACTGACACATGTTGGTGATAATTAGGGGTGAAAATTCTCGACACGACACGATAAATGACACGAACTCGACACGAAGTTAAACAGATTTGGGTTGAGGATAAACAGGTTTGGGTCAAAAACATGTCAACCTATCTAACCCGTTTAATAAACGGGTCGTGTTTAGGCTAAGTAAGTATTAAACATGTCAAGCTGTGAACCCGTTTAAGTATATAAGATCTTAAAAAGAAAATATATAACCTATGATTGTACCGTTTTTATGTTGGATGTCGATTATAAAGTATGTACCGTTTTTATGTCGGATGTGGATTATACCCGTTTAAGTATATAAGATCTTAAAAAGAAAATATATAACCCGTTTTTATGTTGGATGTGGATTAAATGCATTTTGTCATATACTTAGTATGAGTGAATTATGATTATATGTAACACCCCAACCCGATAAGGGTAAAAGTATCACATTTATGGTGCCAAATCAGAACAATACATATAAACCATGCAAGCGGAAATCTTATAATAAATGTCAAAGGATAACAAGTCAACACGACTTGAACAGTACAAAAGTTCCAAAAGGTGTCCAAAGGAAAAGAAACGATACAACGTCTAAGTCTCCAAAACAAAATAACAATGGTAATCAAAGTCTAAGATGACTAAGGTCAATCCACACACGGCATCCTACTCTCAACCCCATGAAAAGCCCCAGCTCCTAGCTTAATAACCCGCAGGAAAAGAACGCGACCGAGCTTAAAAGCTCGTGAACAGATATAACAACACAATAGCAATAATGAGGAACTGAAACCAAGATAAATACGATAAGAAATGAAGTGAAACAATATAGAGTAGGGTAAAGGAAACAATGAAAGGGGGTCAGTTATCTACCAGGAGCCAACAATTAGTACAATACAATCAATCAATAGCAATCCAATATCAATAGTAGTCAGTATATTAGGAGGGTGACCTCGAATACCAATCCAATAAGAAGGGAGACCTCAAGTAGCCAGTGGAGTGATCAGCTCCCAATATGTGAGGGTGTATATTGCACACACGCACCACATCACCAATACAATATCAATACAATCAATCAATACAATACAAATCTAGGATGCATCCATACGCCCCCTGCAATACAATAGTGGCCAATACAATATATATATCTGAAGCGCGCAATAATCAATACAATATGGGGACGGTGTGGAACATCACTCATCCACACTGGAGTCATGCCATTGGTGCATCAATGACACGGACATGGAACCCTCATGCCTAGTTAATGGCTCGGGTGTCAAACTGACAGGTCAATGAAAAAGGTCCAAGTATACAATAAGTGAGTCATCATAATCAAAGGTTCAATAGTTCACAATTCAATAGCAATAGTCCAATATCAATGGTTCAATATCAAAGGTCAATATCAAAGAGTCAATAGCAAAGGTTCAATAACAATGGTTCAATAGCAGAGGGTCAATAGCAAAGGTTCAATAACAAAGGGATCAATAGCAAAGGTTCAATAGCAATAGCAAGAGATAAATGAGTTCATGTACCTTATGAGAAGGTCAAAATATCTGTACCTTATTCGAAGCAAATCAACAATGAAAGCAAAACCAAGAAATGAGATCAATTCTGTCGCCCGGAACCTATATGAATTAGATAACGCTCCATAAGAAACAGATTACTCGTTTTAGACGGCTTTCCATTTTTAGCAGGTTTCTATTTTTAGTAATCTTTCCATTTTAAGTAACTTTCTATTTTAAGTAACTTTCCTTAATTAATAAGTTTCCGTTTTTAGTAAGTTTAGCCAATTAGGATGCATTTTAGAGACATATTAGATTGGCTCCATATGTACAATTTAAAGACCATGCGTATGGCTGTTTTACAAGCAAGTTAGGGACCAGGTTCATGCATTAATATAACATATACATATAGGTTTTATTCAAGGTTTAATTTGGTTTGATGCTAGATATATCATGGTTCAAGTCATGCGCAAGGCTGGTTTCAAAAAGTGACACGATTTCATGCACTAATACAACATATGCATATAGGTTATATTATCCATGAGTGCTAATATTTTATGTACCCATTTAGTAACAAAAAGGGCATACGCATGGCTATCTCCAAAACAGATTCAATGGACCCAAAATTAACGTACCTTACTCGACATATACATATGGTTTAAGTACTGTTTTATGTAGCAAAATATTAGATACGACTAGGCTCTTTTAACATCTTAAGTAACACGTTATATGCACAAAAGGCATGCGTAGGGTGCTCTTACACCACGACAAGAAAGTGGAACAATATCAGGTTTGTTATGTTTATATCGACATGCATAGGCCTTGGTTTTCATGACTTTATATAACACTTATATTAGGTTTATTATTTCATGAGTAGGCAAATAAACGTGACACAG
Source organism: Chrysanthemum makinoi (assembly GCA_910596185.1). Classification (NCBI taxonomy): domain Eukaryota; kingdom Viridiplantae; phylum Streptophyta; class Magnoliopsida; order Asterales; family Asteraceae; genus Chrysanthemum; species Chrysanthemum makinoi. The sequence goes on along the minus strand of OU343223.1, from coordinate 101,650,107 downwards.
TTTTAGTGCAAAAGCATGCGCATGGTACCCAAATAACCCACGACCAGAATCACTAGACCACCAGGATTTGATAAGTGTATAGTCGACGTATATAGGCTTTGTTTTTCATGATTCTATGTAGTTAATACTAGGCTTCCCCACATTTAAGTTGTAATATATATAACATGATTTTCGTGTCCAAAAGTAGGCATGGTATTACATACACACAACCAGATTCATGACGAAAGAAAGACGAGACGAGGGTCTTAAATGTTACCTTGTAGCGTATGAAAAGAGGAAGAAACAAGATCAAAGTTGACCAAAACAGTCCTTTGTGTGCGCTATCTCACACGACAACAACAACAAATGAAACCCACAACAAAACGAATTAATACTAGAACCAAAGACACACGTATTCAGCCTTGAAAGAGAATTTTGAACCTCACCTTGGCCTGCTCTAGGGTCGAAAGAAACTGGATGTAGAAGGAAGATGGTTGCCGTATACTTTTGTGTAGGGAGTTAGGGTTTTCAATGTGCAAGATTTGAAGGAATATGGGAAGTTATAATGTGATAAGAGTGAGCCAAATTTGGAGGATATATGGGTGATTGAGCGTGTGATTTGGCCGAACTAATAGGGATCACAAAGGGACCAATTCACAAATATTTACTTGCCAAAGATATAATGTACATTTAATTTAATTTGTCTAGATGTTTGTCCATGCAACATTCTAGCGTGTTATATATATTGATAGGTTAAATATAAGTTTTATTCGTCCATGTCTTGCATAATTATTTGTGAACATGTAACGTTTTTTTTTTTTCTTTAACGAGCTCCTTTTATTTTACGAAATGTTTTTATAATGAGGGGTATTATGGTCTTTTAGACGCGTTTACGGTTTTAGGGTTTTACAACTCTTCCCCTCTAAAAAAAATTTTCGTCCTCGAAAATTGAAAAGGAAACGAAAGAAACAACGAAGACATACCAGATTGCGAAAAGAAGTGAGGGTAACTTGTTCGCATCGATTCTTCAGTCTCCCAGGTAGCTTCACGCTCTGGGTGATTCCTCCAAAGAATCTTAACAAACGGAATTACTTTGTTTCTCATGACTCGATCTTGCCGATCCAAAATAGCTTCGGGTTCCTCCGAAAGAGACATATCAGGCTGAATCTGATCAAACGGATATGATGCTACATGCAAAGGATGGTAGTTGTATCCCCTCAAAAGAGATACATGAAAAACGTCGTGCACATGCGATAACTGCGGCGGAAGAGCCAAACGATAAGAAACCTCTCCGATGCGCTCGAGAATCTCAAACGGCCCAATAAAACGAGGGATGAGATTCCCTTTAATCCCAAAATGTTTAACACCCCGAAATGGCGACACTTTCAGAAATACCCGATCACCAACCTGAAACTCCAAATCACGACGATGTTTATCTACATAACTCTTTTGCCGCGTACGAGCCTCCTTCAACTTCTCCTTAGCAACCGTTACTTTTTCATTAGTGATATAAATAATCTCAGGCCCCTCAATCAAACGCTCACCTACTTCGTCCCAACAAATAGGTGCTCTACATTTCCTCCCATATAGCAGCTCATAGGGTGCAGCCTTGATGCTAGCATGCCAACTATTGTTGTAGGCAAACTCCACCAAGCATAAATACTCATCCCAACTTCCGGTCCACTCTAAAGCACATGCCCGTAACATGTCTTCCAATGTTTGGATGGTCCTCTCCGACTGACCATCTGTCTGAGGATGAAACGCCGTACTGAACTTAAGACGAGTGCCCCAAGCCTTATGCAAGCTCTTCCAAAAACGAGACGTGAAACGAGGGTCTCTATCTGACACAATCGCTGTTGGGGTACCATGGAGTCGAATGATTTCTTGCTGAAAGATCTCGGCCAACTTACTAACACTATCGCCGGTACGGATAGGTAAGAAATGAGCAGACTTGGTTAGCCGATCAACGACCACCCAAATCGCATTATGTCTTTTACGGGTGAGAGGCAAACCGTTGACAAAATCCATAGAAATCTCTTCCCACTTCCAAGCAGGAATATCCAATGGCTGAAGTAGTCCACTAGCACGCTGATGTTCTATTTTGACCTGCTGACATGTCATACACTTAGAGACATACAAGGCCACAGCCTGCTTCATGCCATTCCACCAGAAATGCTGCTTAAGATCTCGGTACATCTTAGTAGAACCCGGATGAATAGTGAATGGAGAACTGTGAGCTTCAGACAACACCGTCTCGCACAAATCAGGATCATTCGGAACACAAAGCCGGTCACCAAACCATACCACACCAGAGCTATCAACCCGAAACTCCGATTGTTTCCCTTCCTCAATGTTCTGAACAATAGACCAAAGCTCACCGTCATCCTTCTGAGCTTCCTTGATCCGCAAAATGATGTTGGACTCCACCTTCATACTAGCCCAGTAACCTCCATAACCTCGTACACAAAACTCAACATCCAAAAGCTCTAAATCATGAAGAACCCTGGGCTCAATCTCCAAACTCGCAATCATACCCGACTTTCGGCTCAGCGCATCTGCAACCACATTAGCCTTACCCGGATGATATTGGATGTTCGTGTCATAATATTTAAGGAGTTCTAACCACATCCGTTGTCTCATATTGAGCTCCTTCTGTGTGAATATATACTTTAAACTTTTGTGGTCAGTAAAGATATCACACGACTCACCATACAAGTAATGCCTCCAAATCTTTAAGGCAAAAACCACCGCAGCCAATTCTAAATCATGCGTAGGATAATTCTCCTCATACGATTTCAATTGCCTTGAAGCATAGGCGATTACCTTACCATGCTGCATCAACACACAACCCAAACCTTTCTTCGACGCGTCACTATAAATCTGAAAACCTCGGAACCCGATGGAAGTGTCAAAATAGGCGCAATAACCAATCTTCGTTTCAACTCCTCGAAACTCTGTTCACGCTCCTCCGTCCATTCAAACTTTTCTCCTTTACTCATCAATTGCGTCAAGGGTAACGCCAATCGAGAGAAACTCTCAAAAAACCGACGGTAATAACCAGCAAGCCCCAGAAAACTTCTAACCTCCGTCACGGTAGTAGGTCTCGGCCATTTAGTGATAGCCTCAACCTTAGATGTGTCCATCTTAATACCATCGCCCGACATAACGTGACCAAGGAAAGCAACTTGGTTCAACCAGAATTCACACTTAGAAAACTTCGCATACAACTTCTGCTGTCGAAGAGTCTCCAATACAATACGAAGGTGCTGCTCGTGTTCAGCCTTACTCTTAGAATACACAAGAATGTCATCAATGAAGACGATTACAAATTTATCGAGGTACTCGTGGAAAATCCGATTCATAAGATCCATGAAAACTGCAGGTGCATTAGTCAAACCAAACGGCATAACCAGAAACTCATAATGGCCATAACGAGTACGAAACGCGGTTTTAGGAACATCTTGCTCCTTCACACGTAATTGATGATAACCGGACCTCAGATCAATCTTAGAGAAGAATTTGGCACCTTGCAATTGGTCAAACAAGTCGTCGATGCGCGGAAGGGGATAACGGTTACGAATAGTGATACGATTCAGCTCGCGGTAGTCAATACACAATCTCATACTCCCATCTTTCTTCTTAACAAATAACACAGGTGCACCCCAAGGTGAAACACCGGGTCTAATAAAGCCATTCTCCAAAAGTTCTTGCAACTGTTCTTTCAACTCTTTCAATTCAATCGGTGCCATACGATAAGGAGCTTTAGATATAGGTTCGGCACCAGGAATCAAATCAATGCCAAATTCAACTTCCCTAGCTGGAGGAATGCCAGGAAGTTCATCAGGAAAAACATCAGAGAATTCGCGCACAACAGAGAGACTTTCAATAGTCGGAACTTCCAAAGAATTATCTTTGATGGATGCCAGAAAGCCTTGGCAACCATGAGAAATGAGAGTGCGGGCTTTCATAGCCGAGATGATCTTAGCCTACTTGAGTGGTTGAGCACCATGGTATACAAAATCAGGATGATGAACATTACCGAAGATAACATTACGAGCATGACAATCAATGGTAGCCCTATGCAAGGCCAACCAGTCCATACCCAATATAATATCAAAATCAGACATATCCAGAGGAAGTAGATTAGCCGAACGAATACCATCATCGAAACGTAGGGGACAATTTACATATTCACGATCAATAAGTACATGATTTTTCATAGGGGTTGATATAGATAAGTGATTCATTAGTGGTGTTGAAGATAATTTGAGCTTCTTAGCAAAATTTACCGATATGATAGAATGTGTTGCGCCAGTATCAAACAAAACAAAAGCAGTATGATCACCAAAGTAAATAATGCCAGTAATGGTACCTGACGCCTTGTCTGCCTGATCTCGAGTGACTGAATACACTCGCCCAGTGGTGGGAGGTGGTTTGAGGTAGTTCGATGGAGCAACCGATGCCTGTTTGGGGCAGTTCTTCACCTTATGATCTGTCTCCCCACAATGATAACAACCTCCGGTAAGCTTACGACAGACACCCGGGTGTGCATTACCACATGTAGCACACTTTGGAGGAGGAGGTAGCACCTCAGAAGTCCTCCTCTGGGAAGAAGATGTTGCCGAACGATCATGATAAGTGATGCGAGATGACTGATTCCGATGCTGTCTCTGAAAGCTGCCACTCTGACCCCGACGATCGTCACTCGATCTATCAAATATTCCCTGAGTTCCCTGCTGTCTTGAGTCATAGCTACGGTCGTGTCGACCCCTAAACCCCTGTGTCTGGTCTTGACGACCCCTGAAATCCTGCCCCTGGTCATGTCGACCCCGAGGATAAACCTTATCACCGTCCCTGCCCCTTTTGTTGAAACCCTGATCTGCATGTAGCAACTCAATGTTGCGGGCAGCGTCGCAACCCTGAACCACCTCAGTATGCTCGGTATTAATCAACCTGTCTAGAACCCACCTTTTCAAGCCTCATTTAAAGTGTCGAGTTTGCCTTCGTGCATCTCCTACAGCAGCCCCCACGAAACCAGCTAACCTCATGAATCTCTGCATGTACTCGTGGGAAGTCTCCCTGTCCAACTGATATATGTCGTTGTAGTCCCTTTCATACCGTTGCTGCTCTGATTCTGGAAAGTACTGTTTATAGAAGATGTCCCAAAAAGTGTTCCAGGTGCAAGTATCCAGAAAATTCTCTTCCTTAGACAAGAGATAGGCTTTCCACCAATTGAGGGCATCCCCCTCAAGTTTGAAAGTAGCAAGTCGGGTTTTCACCTCATCATCACAACCCAACACATTGAACAACTTCTCCATGTGCGTAATCCAGTCTTCTGCCTCATTAGGTGAAGCCGCCGAGCGAAAAGGGATTGGTTTGAGTTTGTTAAAGCGCTCAATCCAGACATGGATGGGTGTAGGTGGGTTGGCACCCCCACCATCATTTCCGCCGGAGGAGCCAGTGCCATTTCGGACGTTATTTGTGATGGTAGCGACAATCTCGGGCATAGCAGTAGCCAGAGCACGGGCAATCAAAGCTTCAAAGTTGGGATTACCATCCCCGTTATCATCACCGTTTCTTCGAGTATTCACCATCTGAACGATCATCAAACGATTAGCAAAGGTCAGGAAATAAGATGAAGATCATGAACGGAAATGACGATAATGAAACCTAGAATCTACCCAAACCTCACCAGTCAAAACTTAAGCTCTATGGGTAAACGCTTAGGGTCCATATGTCACAGGTCCTGACTACAAGTCGTAAACCTGGGCTCTGATACCATAATTGTAACACCCCAACCCGATAAGGGTAAAAGTATCACATTTATGGTGCCAAATCAGAACAATACATATAAACCATGCAAGCGGAAGTCTTATAATAAATGTCAAAGGATAACAAGTCAACACGACTTGAACAGTACAAAAGTTCCAAAAGGTGTCCAAAGGAAAAGAAACGATACAACGTCTAAGTCTCCAAAACAAAATAACAATAGTAATCAAAGTCTAAGATGACTAAGGTCAATCCACACACGGCATCCTACTCTCAACCCCATGAAAAGCCCCAGCTCCTAGCTTAATAACCTGCCGCAGGAAAAGAAATGCGGCTGAGCTTAAAAAGCTCAGTGAACAGATATAACAACACAATAGCAATAATGAGGAACTGAAACCAAGATAAATACGATAAGAAATGAAGTGAAACAATATAGAGTAGGGTAAAGGAAACAATGAAAGGGGGTCAGTTATCCACCACGAGCCAACAATCATTATAATACAATCAATCAATAGCAATCCAATATCAATAGTAGCCAGTGTATTCGGAGGGGTGACCTCGGAATACCAATCCAATAAGAGGGGAGACCTCAAGTAGCCAGTGGAGTGATCAGCTCCCAATATGTGAGGGGGTGTATTGCACACACGCACCACATCACCAATACAATATCAATACAATCAATCAATACAATACAAATCTAGGATGCATCCATACGCCCCCTGCAATACAATAGTGGCCAATACAATATATATATCTGAAGCGCGCAATAATCAATACAATATGGGGACGGTGTGGAACATCACTCATCCACACTGGAGTCATGCCATTGGTGCATCAATGACACGGACATGGAACCCTCATGCCTAGTTAATGGCTCGGGTGTCAAACTGACAGGTCAATGAAAAAGGTCCAAGTATACAATAAGTGAGTCATCATAATCAAAGGTTCAATAGTTCACAATTCAATAGCAATAGTCCAATATCAATGGTTCAATATCAAAGGTCAATATCAAAGAGTCAATAGCAAAGGTTCAATAACAATGGTTCAATAGCAGAGGGTCAATAGCAAAGGTTCAATAACAAAGGGATCAATAGCAAAGGTTCAATAGCAATAGCAAGAGATAAATGAGTTCATGAGAAACCTTATGAGAAGGTCAGAATATCTATACCTTATTCGAAGCAAATCAACAATGAAAGCAAAACCAAGAAATGAGATCAATTCCGTCGCCCGGAACCTATATGAATTAGATAACGCTCCATAAGAAACAGATTACTCGTTTTAGACGGCTTTCCATTTTTAGTAGGTTTCTATTTTTAGTAATCTTTCCCTTTTAAGTAACTTTCTATTTTAAGTAACTTTCCTTAATTAATAAGTTTCCGTATTTAGTAAGTTTAGCCAATTAGGATGCATTTTAGAGACATATTAGATTGGCTCCATATGTACAATTTAAAGACCATGCGTATGGCTGTTTTACAAGCAAGTTAGGGACCAGGTTCATGCATTAATATAACATATACATATAGGTTTTATTCAAGGTTTAATTTGGTTTGATGCTAGATATATCATGGTTCAAGTCATGCGCAAGGCTGGTTTCAAAAAGTGGCCAGATTTCATGCACTAATACAACATATGCATGTAGGTTATATTATCCATGAGTACTAATATTTTATGTACCCATTTAGTAACAAAAAGGGCATACGCATGGCTATCTCCCAAACAGATTCAATGGACCCAAAATTAACGTACCTTACTCGACATATACATATGGTTTAAGTACTGTTTTATGTAGCAAAATATTAGATACGACTAGGCTCTTTTAACATCTTAAGTAACACGTTATATGCACAAAAGGCATGCGTAGGGTGCTCTTACACCACGACAAGAAAGTGGAACAATATCAGGTTCGTTATGTTTATATCGACATGCATAGGCCTTGGTTTTCATGACTTTATATAACACTTATATTAGGTTTATTATTTCATGAGTAGGCAAATAAACGTGACACAGTTTTAGTGCAAAAGCATGCGCATGGTACCCAAATAACCCACGACCAGAATCACTAGACCACCAGGATTTGATAAGTGTATAGTCGACGTATATAGGCTTTGTTTTTCATGATTCTATGTAGTTAATACTAGGCTTCCCCACATTTAAGTTGTAATATATATAACATGATTTTCAGGTCCAAAAGTAGGCGCATGGTATTACATACACACAACCAGACTCATGACGAAAGAAAGACGAGACGAGGGTCTTAAATGTTACCTTGTAGCGTATGAAAAGAGGAAGAAACAAGATCAAAGTTGACTAAAACAGTCCTTTGTGTGCGCTATCTCGCCACGACAGCAACAACAAATGAAACCCACAACAAAACGAATTAATACTAGAACCAAAGACACACGTATTCAGCCTTGAAAGAGAATTTTGAACCTCACCTTGGCCTGCTCTAGGGTCGACAGAAACTGGATGTAGAAGGAAGATGGTTGCCGTATACTTTTGTGTAGGGAGTTAGGGTTTTCAATGTGCAAGATTTGAAGGAATATGGGAAGTTATAATGTGATAAGAGTGAGCCAAATTTGGAGGATATATGGGTGATTGAGCGTGTGATTTGGCCGAACTAATAGGGATCACAAAGGGACCAATTCACAAATATTTACTTGCCAAAGATATAATGTACATTTAATTTAATTTGTCTAGATGTTTGTCCATGCAACATTCTAGCGTGTTATATATATTGGTAGGTTAAATATAAGTTTTATTCGTCCATGTCTTGCATAATTATTTGTGAACATGTAACGTTTTTTTTCTTTAACGAGCTCCTTTTATTTTACGAAATGTTTTTATAATGAGGGGTATTATGGTCTTTTAGACGCGTTCACGGTTTTAGGGTTTTACATTATACCTTAGATATCATGAAAATTGACGCTTATAATTCAGAAAATTGTTGCATAGTTATTTGTATGTTATTCTTATCATATTTTAGATCCTTATGTTATTTTTTGCATTTAAACTAGTTAAATCGACAAACCACCGGCTTTATTCACTGCTTGACTTATTTACTTAAATGGTTAAATGGGTCACAAATGGGTTACACGTGTTATGCAGGTTTGGGTTAGGTTTGAGTCTTTTGACACGATTAATAAATGGGTCGTGTTTAGGTAAAGGCTATACTAACCCGCCAACATGTGAACCCAAATAGGTTAACACGAACACGACTCGATTGACACCCCTAGTGATAATAGCTAGTCACAAACTTTTGCTAACTCGACCAATTAACCTTGATGGTTAGCTATAACGTCTTTCTTACTATTAATTAGGGGTGTCTTTTTTGACGATTGTAGGCGTGCTAAAATCTCCGCCAAGAAATAAGCACCTGTGAACTTTTTGACTGATTCGTTGGATTGAATTCCACACTCAGACCGACATACGCTTTGGTTTTTGGATGGGTTGAAGGGAAACATGCAGGTGTGGACTAACAGGGGTTTCATCTCTCATGAGTTTGAGTAGCCGGGGTTTTACAGTGGGACAAGCTGCTTTGAAAGCCTCCTCGTACAAAGTGCCTAAACACGAGAAAGCGCATTGAAAATCAACATGTTTTTATTCTTTTCGCATTTTATACATTTGGTTTCCTTGCACCTGAGGCTGTGGAGCTCCTCAACAGAGTCCAACGAGTTATGCATAGCAATGTTATGACACCTAGACCTACAAACGTAGTTTTTAAAAGAATTGCTTTGCAATTCAAAAAAGGCTAGCGGCGCAGCTTGTTGCTCGTTTGGCTTGCACCTCTATGCAGGGGCGTAGCCAGGAATTTTTTTCAGGGGGGGCCAAAAATTTTTAAAAGACACCGGCATGTTAGAAAGGAAACAAAAGATTACGGAGTATAATATATAACTATGTAAAAAGTTTGCAATATTTGTTCATTCAACGTTTTGGTTGCACACGACATTCATTTGCATAACCAAAATCATCTAAAAATGAATCTGAACCAAAATTCTTGGCTATATGACTAAATATGGATTGATGGATGGATGAGGGACTAAGTACATGAACTAATAGAGAGATATCTAGTTTGTAGGTGGATCAAATGTTAATATATGACAGTGAATTCGGCTTTGGACTACAACACATATGGTAATTACTAGGGCTTTGTAGGTGGGCCATGGCCCACTTTCGCCCCCACATAGCTACGCCCCTGCCTCTATGTAAATCGAAAGAACATATCAGTGCTAATAAAAAAAATCAATTGGCTTACTTGCAAACAAACTCATAACCTTGTATTAACAAAAGGTTAATACACAAATAGGGATGAGCATTTGGACCCGAATTTTGGTACCGAACCGGAGCCGTACCGGTATCGTACCGGTACGGTGCCCACTCCCAATACACGGTACAGTACCGGTACCATGAATTGAGCCAAAAAAAATTCGGTATCACTAATACGGTACCGGTACCAAAACGGAAAGTACCAAAAAAAAATCCGAAAATCGAGTAGTCATATTTTTTAATTAATAACTTATCCAAACACCCATTTGATCCGTTTCATGTCAAACAATAGTCATGTAAATATATGAAATTAAGCCAAACGTTCGAAAAACTTATTTTGTCAACTACAGATCCTTTATAAACGCTCCCAAAAAATAAAACCGAACTTAGTTTATAAGTTTTGGAACGTTTTTTTGTTACGAATATCTTGGTGATGCATTTATTTAAGTGTTGGTTGTGTTTTGTGTAAAGTCGTGGTTTGAAATCACTTGAAAATGCATGTTTTTTTCTATTTTTTGTTGCATTTTCTTGAAATCCTTTTTGGTTTAACAAAAAACAGGAAGAACCGTATAGGTACCGACTTCCCGGTACCGAGTACGGGTACCGAATTCGGTACCCGAATCCCGTCCAGTACGGTACCGGTACCCACTTTCATGATCGGGAAAAAATCGGTACCACCAATTCGGTACGGGTTCGGTACCATTCTGGTACCGTGCTCATCTCTACAAATATGTTAATAAATTTTTTAGAAAAATCGCCTATATGCGCCTAAGGTAACTTTCAGTTTGTTCATTTCAGTTAATAAACTCATGAAACATTATATATTCGGGTCATTGAACTTATGAAAATATACGTAAAGATGAGTGAACTTGTAAAAATACGACACTTATGTTACTTAACTATCTAAAAATATGTGTTGAGTCTCTGTAAAATCTGGAAAGTAATCTAAATTATCTAATAGTTTACTAACCCAAATGAACAAAAATGAAAATTCGTTACTTTATGAAAACTTTTTTTGAAAATTTGGTGACATATTTGTGTATTAAACCTATGAAAAAAAAGATTTGAAAACTGATTTCAAATAACTCCCATTATTTGAATCAACTTGTCAATGCTAAACATCACCAAAAAGAAATCTAGCCACTGATTATTCCAAACTTATTGATATGCCTTTTCTCAATAATCTGACATGTCAAGTAAATTTTTGGTTGGTGAAGAAGTAATTGAATGTCAGTGCACCGTTGAGTGTAGAGAATTACTCCGTACTTTTCTTGTATCATGCCTCCTGCATTAACCTCACGCATACCTACCAATATATTTCTCATTTATGTAATTTGCTCAAGAATATAGATATATTGGTCAAAACTTTTCTAAGAACATGCTATAGTCCGTCTAACAAGGTGTTTGAATATTTCGTTGTTTCGTACTGAAATACATGTGATTTTGTGGTTGATGTGTTTTCTATGGGTTCAGACTATAAGGGTGCGTTTAGTTGGAGAAAAAATTCTCTTGTTTTCTATATTTAGTTTTGTAAAAATTTGGATGAGAAATTTATCTCCACAAAACACTTGAAAATATAGAAAATGCGTTTAGTGATATTTGTATTTTCTATTTTGAAGAAATGGAGGGAGGGTTGGGGGTTAAACAAGGAAAACAACTAAAATTTGTTTTCTAATTTTCCTTGTTAGATTAAGAATAAAGAATTTTTTGTTTTGCAAAACATTTTGTTGGAAAATGATAATTTGAACGAGATCTCTATTTTCCTTGTTTCCCATAAATCGTTTTGTGGAAAACAAGGGTGTTTTCCCCCAACTAAACGCACCCTAAATATTACGGAGTAACTAGATTTGAATTGTATGTAAAAAGTTTTTGCTAAATGCTGATTTCTAAAAGTAGATGTTTAGTTACGTACTACCTAACGGTATGCATTTAGGTAATTATTTGTTATTCGAGAATTTGCTTAAGCGTATGAGATGATACACAGTAAAAGATAAAAACGTAAATCTGTTAAAGAAAATGGCATGGAGTTGCACTAGCCACAAGCCTTATAATGGTCAGGACCTCCAGTCCTCCAGAACCTTACGCATCCGCACCCCTTGCCAACAGTCTTTTTCCCCACTTCTCGTAAATAAGTCCACGTCCATCTCTTTCTCGACAACGTATCCGTACATGCACGTTCGTATATATGTAAGCATAAGGCATATATATGCAGGGACGGAGCCAGGACCAATTATGACCCGGTGCACAAAATCTTTTGAACCGCAATACTGGAAACACATTTCGAAGGACCAGGTGCATTTAAGATACATTTAGGAAAAATCAATGTTTTTTTCAAAAATTAACACTACATCGAAAAAATCCATTGGGTTCCCGGGCACCCGCGGGAACCCCCCTAGCTCCGTATTTTGATCCTCATGGGAGAAAACTACCTCTTAGCTTAGCTAGTCAACGTATTTTGCAACAAATTTAAGATTGACTTTTTTAATTGTGTAACTGTTTTGCTTTATAGTAACAAACAAGACATTACAGCCCTCTACTCCTTTAGGACTTGGGTAGTCTCCAAATGCCTCAAACGTTGTAGCGGCAGCTTCTCATGCCCAAAATGTTATATATATTGAAATCAATTATTTTATGTCATTTTTTTCAGTATTACTGAAATACATGTGATTCTGCCGGGAAAGTTATACCGGAGCAGCAGAAAACATAGCCGAGATAGTGAAACCAAGCACAAGATGCGTGGAATGTCGCTAAAGCAGTAGCTCAATAAGTGAAAGAAAATGCGAAAAAAAGCAAAAAACTGCTGATCCTGTAAAAGAAAATGTCGAGCCAAATGCAAAATGTCTAAAGATTAATCGTTTTATCAAAGGAAAAAAACTATAAATTTATAACGTACTTTACAAAAAAATTCATTATGCTCTATCTACTTCACTTATTGTCATAATACATAACCGTTTTCATTTTATTCGGTTATTTTCTGTCCGTTTTTATCCGTTTTCGTAAATCGTCCATTTTTATCTATTTTCATTTTATCTGTCCAGATAGAATCAGATAAAAACGGATAAAAACCGTTTTTATTATCCACTTCAAAACGGATTAAAACGGACATAAAATATTACGGATAAAAACCGTTTTTATTATCCACGTCAAAACGGATAAAAACGGACATAAAATAACCTAATAAAATAATAAGTGAAGTAGATAGAGCATAATTAGTTTTTTGTAAAATACATTATGAATTTATAGCTTTTTTCCTTTTATCAAATTTTATATGTTTACTTCATTTTAATTGTACTATTATCCAATTTATAATCAAACATTTAAATTCTGATCTTCTTTATAAACTTTTATCGTTTGCATAAAACTTTACGTCAATGAGAGAGACGAGTAGATAGACGTAAATGTGGATGATCTTCTCATTAAAAGTATAACAAATATATACACGTACAAACTAGGGATTACATGATGCGCATGGGCCAAGCCCTACTACTATACAATACATAGGCTTAGAATTCACAAGAGTACAAAGGAATCAAATAATCCAGAGAGGATGGCGTGGAGCCATAGGGAAATACATTTTCATCAACGTGATATGCCTGAGATGTAATGACTTTATTGGTAGCTAGGTCTAGGTATCGATATCGCGGTGATGTAACGGGTAGCCAAGAAAAATGCGACGGGTAGAGTTGTCGTTCTAAGGGTAAAGTGTGGGTAACACAAGCACCCAAAGATGCATATGTGGTCATAGGTTGGTGACTTGTTAGATAATTTGGCAAATGGGGTTTCTTGTTAATGGCCGTCCATGGTGAAATATTAAGTGTGTAACCCCTATATAAAGCCTCGACCTAAAATTGTGCGGAAGATTTGCTTGGAAAAGGAGAGTACAAATAAGATTGTTTATGATTTGTATCATTCATTTCGATTTTATGTTTTGTTGGGATGTTTTGGGAATGAAATTTGTGGTTGTCAAATTCATCGTCATGGTCACATTGCAATAACTTTATTTCGGTCTTAAATCGCACATACATACAAAATTGTAAAAATTTATCAAACACTTCATTTTTCTTACGCAATGGGTAAATCCAAAGAAAATAGTGATTACATATGTCTCAATATTTAAGATCTTAAGCTCGATACCATATTAACACAAGATATTCATTGATTCATAATTATGATTACATGTGTATCATTATTTATACTAATAACTAAACATATTTATTGGGCTTGGGTTGGACAAATGCCGAAAGACCCTGTTCTAGATGTTGAGTGGTGGTAAGCTATTTTAACTTCTTTGCTTATTTGCTTTGTGTCATAGCTCCTTTAAGCAGATTTTGATAAGCAAGCTGAGAATTTTTTTTTAACAAAAAAATAATGCAGTAATAAATAATAAATAAATAAAATTCACAGTGTTGCGTTACATCTTTTGAAATGTTTTAACAAGTCATGGGGTAAATAAAACTGCGTTATAGGAAACAAGTCATGTGTGCCGGAAGCAGTCCAAAGTGAATTGTTATTGCGTACAACCTATTAGACCCTATAAGCAATACAAATACAAGTATAATCCTAATATAACTCCACTAAAATAAAGCACCTATCGCTATGCCGATGGGTAAAGCATACGGTGGAATCTTCCCAATCAAGGCCCCAAAAGATATTAAACACGCTTCTACTCCAAGGAACAAACAAAAGAAAATCATATACGCTTTTCCTTTTTCAAGTAACACTACTGTTACCACCATCAAAAATCCAAATAGTGACAGTAAGCATAGTCTCAACCCATTTATGTTGTTATGTTCCAGAAAATCAATCTCCACTACAAGTGTCACATATCCCGTTATCAGGGACACCATTGTCTTAAAACTTTGGCATACAAGCTTTTTAAAAAAAGGAATGTCCCTAATAGTTTGAGCTTTTCTTCCAAATATGGAACGCCATTTGATCTTTTCCTCATAATGATACTTAGGCATTATTTCCCCATCCTACAACAAAAGATATGTATGCTACTAATCGGAGAGCTATACTCATAGTAGATTAACTACTATTACTGTGATGTGAAAAGAATGAGTAAGGTCACATATGCAAATGATGATGGTAATTTAATGTACTTGATGGTTTGCACTAGACCGGATATTGCGTATGTTGTTAGCATTGTGAGCTGGCGAATACAAGTAATTAAGAGCCACTATGAGACACTGAAGTAGATTTTGAAGTACTTGAAGTGCACTGCTGATGTAGGTCTAGTGTATTGTAGATATCAAGGAAAGCATGTAGATGTTGATGGTTTCGTGGATGTAGATTATACTAAAGACCTTGACAATGGTAGGTCGATAATCGGGTAAGTGTTTATGGTACATGGCTATGTGGTGAGTTCGAAAGTAACTATGCAACATGTTGTTGCATTATCTATTACATAGGCGGAGTGTATGGCGCTTACAGAAGCAGTTAAGAAAATCATGTGGCTTAAATGTCTACTAATCGAGCTAGGAGTAAACCTAATGTCACTGGTTGTGAATTATGATAATCAAGGTGCGATTCATCTCTCAAGAAATGCAATGTTTCAGGAGAGGACAAAGCATATCAACACGAGGCATCAGATAGATCATTGAATCTAGAGAGATTGGAGTGGCAAAGCTAGGCACGAAATATTTTACAGCTGATGCGTTTACAAAGGTGATTTCAGGTCCGAAGTTCATGTGTTGCATGGAGATACTTGGTTTCGGGGTTAACTAGTCTTGCCACCAACGTGGAAATTGTTAGGTTTATTGTCAAGTCTAGCTACATTATGTTAAGTCGATTAAGTAGATGGTAGTTAAGTTTATTTTTCTTTATGTTTGAATACTTGCTTTGCAAGGCAATTCATACGTTAGATTTTTTAGGATGTTATAGTTTAAGTCGGTTGTGGTTTGCAGCCCAAGCCTGGGTCGGTTAGAATGCCTCTCATCTCTATAAATAGAGATGAGGGTGAATGTTTCAAACATCCCATCATTTGTTCTTTCTTCGTGAGCCGATTGGCATTAATACAACACTAATCTTTCGACTACCCTGTGTGGTTTATTACTTCTGATTTTGTCTGTATCCAAAGGATTTATTTGGTGTTGCAGCTTGGCGAACTTCTTCGAAGTGTTGAATGTAAAGATTCCAACATGTTGGTATGAAATGAACTCATCACAATCATGGGTTTGTTGTCGGGAAAAACCATCTCAAATAAAGCTACATGTCAAGGGTTAAAGTTTAACCCATTAGCGCACTTACACTTCGTGCTATTAATGATGCTAAGCAGGCTTTTGAAAGAAAACGCTTAGATTTTTCGAGTGATAAATGATATCAAATTCAAAAACTACGACTTCAACTACACGCGGTGAACCCTTTGAGTCTTTGATATCATTAAATATAAGGCGAGTACAATTACAAATGAGATACTATGTTCTTTTATATAGTTAAAGGCCTACAAACATTATATGAAAATATTCTAGAGGACTCATCTGTGAAATACTCTACAATGGATGAATGATTTTACAAGTTTATTAGGATTGAGTTTAAAAGTGTCTATCTTAGAACTTTTCATTCTAACAAAGTGTTATAATAAAGTCTAGGAGAGCTTTCGTATTTTGTCATTTATTCTTTATCCTAATAGATCATGTGTTCTATGAAATGTCACTTATAGCCCAAACTTTGTGAAAATAAAAAGTTAAGGGCTTTTTCAAATTTGTGAAAATGTAGTCAAGCATATCAACATAAAACGTTCAAATGTCGTTTTACATAAAGTTGAGCTTTCCATTTTGGCCCAGAACATCTAAGTGTTCTACGTAATATATCCTAATAGATCATGTGTTTATGATGACCCCAAAAGGTTACAAGCATATCAACATATTCAACCATCTTTCCATTTTGGCCCATCTCTACGGCCCAAATTTCTTCCTGCTTGGGCCTAGGAATAATGCAGCCTAATCTTTCCTTAGATTTTAGAGCGTTTTGCTATGTAAACAACTAACTATATGACATAGATAGTGTCATAATTATGTATCTTGATTTAATATCCTTCTGTTTCTAGTGACACTTTTAAAATACATTTTTTCTCATTATTCAGATACATATTTTTTATTTCTCACACCAAATAAATTCTCAAATTATCATGTTTACATCCTCAGATAAAGAAATAGAAGTAAATATATGAAATACTATATTAATAATCAAGGTGAAAGTTCGCGAGGAATTGAAAAAAGCTTGATTCATAAAACGTAATAAATAGCGATCGTTTGGGTAAGTGGCAGAACTTCAACGTATTTATTGGGGGTGAAGGGGGGTTGGGGGAAATCCAAGTTCTTCAAGTTCATAAAAAACCATCCATATAGTCACATAATAAAAGAGAAAAACATAAAAATGTTCAAATGAAGAGTCATGGTTCTTAAAAAAATAAAAATAAAAAGCTCAAAAAGTACAAAACTTAAAACATGTAGTAAAAATATCTAATACACTAAATTATTGGGTCAAATTTTTGGGAGGGCCAACACCCTCCCTTGCCCCTATGAAGTTCCGCGTGTGGTTTGGGTGCTCCTGATTATTCAGTGGCTGCTTACTTTTTTAAAAATCCAATGTCTAGCGAAGAATTATTCCGTGTGAGGTTCCGAATGATTTAAAAATTATTTACAGGTGTAGTTGAAAATATAACCAATCATTGTGAATATTTTCAAAATAATATTGATTGTACGGGAAAAGTTATGATTAACTCATTGATGCATAATTGTATTTTGATTTACACGCATATTCTTAGTTTATGAGTATGCGCAATTGCACATGAATATGTATATGTAATTTTCAAATGATGATAGTTTAGAAGTACAACCATCAATTACGAGTGTGTGCATGGACGGAATTTAAAAAGGACTGAGCGGGTTGTGGTTCTTTCAAAAAATTTGATCCTATGTATATTTTATAGCCTTTTATATATGGTTTTAGCTATTTTTAATATAAAATTTTCAACGTAATGTATATCAATTCTCTAAAATAAATATTTTTTAAGTTGGCCCCCACCAACAGCGTTCAATTTCTGTCCCTAAGTGTGTGCATGCATTATCGGTATGTGCATACATTCTTTTTGGAAGGCATATGTGCATACGTTGATTCACGATATGTTATTTGGTTTTATGCTAAAAAAGAGTTGCTAGTTAAGATATCAAACTAACAAAATGAACAAAAAGGTATTCAAATTTTCATTTTATTTTATTTTTGCAATAGGGGCGACTAATGCGTGTAAGTAATTCGAAACTCGGTGAAGTTAACCCTCTAACTCATCCAATATTGCTAAATACCCATTAAGGGTCTGCTTGGTTCAAATTAAGGAAAAGGAAAAGCAAAAGCAAAGATAATGATAGGAAAAAGGAAAAGGAAAAAAAGCATTCATTTTAATTTATTGGTTAATGACCCATGACCCACTATTGGGGAATGAGTCAATACTCTACCAAGCATCTTTTTCATTATTTTTCTCATTCCTTACCTTTTATAACCCTCTAACAAGCATGCCTTAACTTTAGTAATAATACAAAATAGCTTATAATTCTATTAAACTTTATACTTTAATACCCTTTAAGTTTAACAATAAAACAAATAAACTCCTAAACCTATTATTTTATATTTTTACACATCTACATTATTTTCTTTAAAACAAATAAACTCCTAAACCTATTATTTTATATTTTTACACATCTACATTATTTTCTTACTAGAAGGGTACCCGCGTGTTGTAACAGCGGGTATCCTTTAACTAAATTTTTTGACGAACAATATATTTCGATTACATGTTTTTCGTGATAATGACTTTATGTAGAGGTGTGCACGGTTCAGTTTGAGTCGTTTTTTTGGCTAAAACCAAATTTGGAAGAAGCTGAGCTGTGGCGGGTGGTGAGATGCGGATATTTTAAATGATGGTTATTTTAAATAATGTCTTTTCTTTTTCTTTCTTTTTTTAATGTTTTTTGGGTAAGTTTTTTGATGTGTTAGATTTATAAATGATGGTTAAAGACAATTACTTTTTTAGATGTTACAAGTTATGAATTTAAGACAATTAATATTTTAAATTGTGTGCATGTAACAAGTTATTGAAATTCTTTTTTATAGTAATGTTTTTTGTCTTAAAATTTTTAAGACTTCTTTATTTATAAAATCCTAAACTCTTTATATAGTAGTATATATTATTATTAACAATTTTTTTTTTGAAAATTTTATTAGTTTTATAACCTTATTTCGTGACTACAGAATAATGTTTTTGCACCCGCTATTAATTAAAACTAAAGTGACCAAGTACTTACTATTGATTAATTTTAAATCCCACCGCAATGCAAATTAATAGAGTTGTTCGTATTTTTTCATTTTTCATTGTTGCGACCACTTTTAAAAAATGTGTCTTATCGAAAATCATTTTTCATTGTTGCGACCACTTATTTCATTGTTTGTGTATCTATCATATTTCTAGGGACACTTATTTGGTTTATGTGCAGTGACAAATAGTCTATGTTAATTACCTCATCTTACAAAGAAGGTTCATAATTTCCAAATTTAATAAAAAAATTATGTGGGGTAAAGATTTTAACAAGTAACTATGAAGAGAGTTATTATTTTACATATAAAATTTTTCTCACTTAACAAGTGACTCATCTTCATCATCTATTTAAAAAGAAATCAATGACTGAGATTAAAAACATTTTATTATTTCACATATTTTTTATAATTTAAATATCTCTTAAACTGTTAATCGTTAAGCGAAAATATTTACACCGTCGTGACGAACATTTAATTATCTTTCTATAGACGGGCACTTTGATATACTTTCGAAAAAAAAGAAAAAAAATCGTTTTTTTCACGTTTTTTCGTATTTTTTTCGTTATTTTTACCTTACTGAAATTTGCATGAAAAAAATCATATATGATAAAACACTAAGTTAAATATCACATGTGATATTAGTGTTAAATCATATATGATATGTAATATCATATGTGATATTACACTAATATCACATGTGATATTACATATCATATATGATATTACACTAATATCACATGTGATATTCAAATTAGTGTTTTATCATATATGATTTTTTAATGCAAATTTCAGTAACGTAAAAAAACGAAAAAACTTAAAAAAAACGTGAAAAATACGGAAAAAAAAAATTGTGGAAAGTATATCAAAGTGTCTATCTATAGAAAGATAATTAAATGCTCGTCGCAATGATATATTTTTTTTCGCTTAACGATTAAAGGTTTGAAAGATATTAATATTTGAAAAAAAATGATGAAAGTGGGTTTTTTAAATTGTTGGGATTAATCTCATCTATTAAATCAAATAAAAATAAAGAGTGGAGATTGATCCCTAAAGAATCTTTTGTCCTCAAATGATCTTAAATCAGTAACTATTTATAAATTAATTGAAATTCAAGAAACCGAATACTTATTGTTGATTATTTTTTTTCTTGTCGCAATGCGCGGGCAACTCCCACTCGCTTCTATTATTGTTTAACACAATACCTAGTTAAATTAGGAGCTTTGAAATTGAGGTTTTTCTATATAGCGGGAAGTTTTTGCGTTTAAAGTTTTATGTTGCATACGAATGCTGAGGTATCTCATGACTATGAATCTATGATCCCGTTTAAGGTACACGTTGTTGAGAGCCAATTGTGTGCTCCACTTTCAAGTCAACATGACGAGACATGCAATTTACGTTTTCAGAATTGTGAGCATTTCACTTTAGAGGATGTGTTGAATGCGACCGTTCAAGTTATGGAGAAAACTAGTTAAGGGACGGTTTATAAGGCAAAGCTTTCGGATGGTGGGACAATTGCTTTTGAGGTTGTTGAGGGAAGGGAGTTGTAATGATTTGAGGTCTTGTATGAATTATGATTGTGATTAAACAATTGGGAAGAGTTAGTCATGACTATTTACCGAAATGAACTCTGCATGAACTTTTACATGGCCGGTAAAAGTGCTAAATAGCTGTGGTATAGTAAAAAAAGAAAATAAAATGAGGCCATAAAACCAATATAGAGGGTGTTTGGAATTGCTTATTTTGAGGTGCTTGTACTGCTTAAGCATAAGTAGGTACCCAGCTTATTATAGACTTAAATAAGTAATTAAGCCGTTTTGTCCCACTCAACTGCTATTCTGCTAAAAAAAATAAGTTGATAAGCAGTCCTTGATACCCCAAAAAAAAGCAGAGAAGCACTTAAAGCAATCTCAGACAGTACCATATGGGTTTATGGCATTTTTTTTATGGTGATGATGGTTAGTTTACATTAAAAAGTAAAGAACCATAATTTGTTGGCTCCTTTGCAAGAACGATTGTTTGTCTGCGATTAAAATCAAAGCAAGATGATTAAAAATTCGGTCACTTCATTCCACTGCTGTGAATTCACTGTGTTGCTTGGATAGTGATGATTTTCCCGTAAATGGATTTGGTCTGTGGTTCTTTTCTGCAGAATCGATAGCAGTGAAACAAGAATTAAACTGGGCATGGCGGCATAAGATTGCATTGCCAATAGCCAATGGACTTGCATATCTACCTACGGTATCGAAACACCTATTACACATGGCAATGTGATATCAAGAAACATACTTGTGGATGACTTTTTTGTGGCTAGGCTCACAGATTTTGGGCTCGACAAACTAATGGTCCCGCCAATAGCCAACGAAATAGTAACACTTGTAAAAGCAGATGGATACAAACTACAAAACACCATATCTTAATAATGTGAAAAAAAATCCAATTTAAGAACGGACGTGTATGCATTTGGGGCCAGTTGTTAGAACTTTTGTCAGGAAAGAAACCAGGGAAAAACAGAGATTATATTGCTTTTCCTTCAGTAGTAAAGCAGCGGTGTTAAGAGGAAATAATTGTGGAGGTTTTTGATGTGGAGATTTGAAGGGGATAAGGAGTCCAATGGACTATGGGGTCGTGCAAGCGTTGAAACTTGCTATGGGATGTTGTGCTCCGGTTGTATCTGTTAGACCTTTTATAGATGCAGTTGGAGGAGAATAGACCGCGTAATAGATCAACATTGTATAGCCCTACTGAAACAAGAAGTGGAGTTGGTACGCCTTTTTTATCTTGCTTTTTAGTTCATATTTTGGAAAATATATGTTTATTTGGATTTATGATAAATTGTATGAATTCCTTTGTGATTAATTGTCATTGATGTAACAATTGTATTAGATATGTGACGAAACCGAAATGTCTAATAATATGCCCTTAGTACACATTCAACTATTCGAGCACTATAAATAAGGTTATATATCCTCATATTCAAAAGTGAAATGTCTTAATGCCCTTAACTCACACATTCGAGCTCTAAAAATAAGATTAAATATCTCATATTCAATGTGCATAAATCATTTGCATAAATTTACAAAGATGGTAGGCCTATACTGTAAAAATAAAAGATTATTAATTTGGAGACGTGAGGGAGAACAACGCTTCTGTGCCTGTCCAGTGTGGCGGGGCCGAGGTTGAACTTCTAACAATGGGAAGTAGACCGGTGGATAGTTGCACCGGCTCAAATAATTGTAATTCTAGGGGACTGGTGCTGTTATAGAAATAGAAGATTGTTTTCTTTGGTGTAAATCTCTTTTTTTAGCACTGCTTACCACGGCGGCAGACAAGTGCACCAGCACCTGAGGTAAGAGTGGCGACCACAGAAGATGGTTTTGCACTTAAGCTTGAAGCTTTAGCATAACTGGCTCCTGCTCCTGCACCCGATGGTGTAAAGTATGCACCGTTCAACATTAGGTCTCCTTCTGATCTCCAATTCCAATGCTTCCATTTCTCGCTTGTTATTACTCTCTTTGTCACCTGTTTTACACCAGTTTAGTTCATATTTAGTTTTTTTTTTCTCGAAACAGGATCCATGATTCTGTTTTGTATGAGTATATGAATACCTCTTTGGCATTAGGATTAGAAGGAGCAAGGTATCTATTGCCTTGGCTGTTAATTGTGGGATTTGCACTGCCACCGATAGCATACATTTCCCAATGTGTGTAGTCATTATTTACAACATGGAAATACCCGTGTCTACACCTGCATATTTGATGCGTTAGATACATAAAAACAGGAATTCAAATACTCTATACCAAAAGATACATTTTAGGCAACTTTTAACCCGTTTTCCTTTTCAGTACAAGCTAATGCATAATGCATTAGCTTGTTCTTATATAAGAACGGTACTAATTTCGTGCATAAGCTTGCTCTGTACCTTGGCATTCTCTGAACAAGACCTTCTCCGAAATGGTTGTAGGCAACTGTCACTTGCATAACCTTGTCTCGGGTATATGAGTCGCTATGACCCAATAGCATCACCTGTGAAGCCAAAAAAACAAATTAGAATGTCATGTGATTTCAAATTTCAGTTCATGCCAAAATGTAATATTGAGTACCTCGTTATGGTGGGTGAATAAGTTATTAGATATGGTAATAGCAGTTGAACCCATGATGGCATCAATTAGCCCATCAGCACAGTTGGATAGCGAGTTATGGTCAATCCATATATGACTCGCTCCAAATATTGAAATCCCATCACCATCAGCAATCGTTCTCCAACCATAATGAGACGGGGTGCTTCTAACCATAGCATTACCCGTTTGCTTACAATCATGTATATGCAGACCATGGATAATAATATTTGTTACATATTGTATTGTAATACAAGCCCCGTTAGCTATATGAACATTAACTCCACGAGCATCGATTGTTTTGAAACTGTTCATGATCAGTTCTTGTTTTAAGGTAATAACCATGTCTCGTTTAAAGACAATCCACAAAGGTTTGTCCTGGATCACTGCGTGTCTTAGAGTTCCTGGTCGTGGATTTACTACATCATCGTCATTTGGGTTGGTTACAACATAGAACCTACCATCACGACCACCAACTGCATTGCGTCCAAACCCAATGGCACAGTCTGCTAGACGTTTGCGGTGACGTTGCCAGTTTGGGTCACAACGCCAGCAATCGTCCATAGGGTTCCCGGTTCCACATGAAAAGAAGCCCAATTTTCTTCTTTCTGTGCTGTTATGAATGCTCCTGCATGTTTTTGAAACCACATCCAGTGTTTAGATATTTATATGTTCTATAGTAATGTAACATATATGGTTCAGTTTGAGCCTAATAACCAGTAACTATGGTTTGACATGTTTACATACTAAAATCAGCAAACCAATTCTTTTTAATATAATAACTTTAACATAAAAATGTTTAAAGTTGTATATAAAAATTAAAGAAAAAAAAAATAAAAAATCATAAAACAAACAAAACCTTGTACATGGGGTTTTAGCGTCCATCACACAGCCCAATAATAGATGCCCAACCACCAAAACTGATCAAAATGTCATTGAAGGCAAGTATTTCAAATTTATCATAACCAAACTTATATCCTAGCCTTTGAGCATAGTTAACATATTTTTATCACTAATATGTGTCATCATCAAAAATGTTACTATTGTTAGAGGATCATTATATTACATTAGGCCCATGTTAGTTTATGACGGGATTAGCCCAGTTATGTTGGTTTGTTATTATTTATATCGCGTGTCAAGACTCGTTATTTAGATATGAGACATAGTTTTCTAATACATGGTATCAGAGAATCATTTGGCCGTAAACCCTAGTTTTACAATTATAAGGAACTATATCTTTTAAACATTTTTTTTTCAATAAATGTAAAGAAGACATATAGTTAGTCATTTACGTAGTATATGTTTTGACATCGTCAAATTGTCATTGAAGGCAGCAATTCTAATAAATTGTACTAGTATTAGGGGTGAATTAGAATTAAAAAAGGAAATCTTTAAAATATCTTTCTGATATACTGGTACTTTTTTAATGGTTTTGTTAAAAACAACTCCATTGGTTGTGTGTAAGAAACTTATCACAATTAATGAAGTTAAATAGTCCATAATTATATACTTTTAATAATTATAAACAAGGTAAGTGATGTTAATTATAGAATATTTAAAGTTCATTAAATGTTTATTAAATGTTAATTATATATTTCTAAAAGACTTATATACAACCCATAGGGTTGTTTTTAACAAAACCCATTTTTTAATAGTCATTTCACAAGAAAAGATATAAACCTAGAAATATCATACTGTCGGTATGATGTCGATTGGTAATAAAAAAAATTTAGAGGACATATAATTATTTACTTTTGGGAAATAAATAAATTTAGAAAATTGCACATTGTATCCGTGAGTAGTAACTATCAAATCTAGTTCGAATGAGAAGGTAAAAAATAATAATAATAAATAGTAATACGAGTAGTCCATTTATAAAGGGGTCAACTATATTAGCGGTGGGTCAACATTAAATAATTCTGCGAAAAGATGAATACGGTCTATACGGAAACAACATGATTTTCTTGGTACCTTATTAAATGCAAAGGTGTGACAACAATAATTGATAGATGTAACGTCGGTGAGGTGAAATGTCTTTAACATAAATTGGAAATGTCACTATTACGAGGTTAACCTGCTGACCGGTTTCACTGTCAACATAGATCATGTAAATCGCGTAAAGTGTACATTACACATGTCACCTATATCAGGGTCACGATCTAAATCTGAGATTTTGGCGTTACGCTGTATATTATCATTGATCGAATGAGAAGACTACTTGATATGAGAAGCTATGAGGCTTTTCTTATTCAGATTATCCGAGAAGGGTGAGTGTTTTACCTTTTCTACGTTAGAAGGCATTTTCACATAAATCTAAGCCATGCTATATGTCCCTGACCACCAACATACCATCACCGAAACATGTTCAATAAATATGAACATGGAACTAGCGAGAATGTGACTAATAAAAATGTTCCACGAGACTTTGCAGGGATTTGAACAAGACTACTAGATCTGATATTTTTTGGAGACCAAAGGGTACATTATGTGGGACAGATTCAAACTGTTGAGGGATGGCATTTTGCAATCAAATTAAATGTACATGCAAGCAAGATAGACTGTCTGGGATAAATATGGTAACATGTGAAGAGGATAAAAATTTACCCTATATGTATGTCGTCACTAACCATATATCGATAATGAACGAATGAGGTTTTTCCTATTCAGTTTATCCGGGAGGACAATCCTTGTTTACTTATATGTGCGCGGTCTTATCAGGTTGATCATGAGACCGTTTCTGACTCGTCCTTGACCACCCTCAAATGTACACAATTATCGAAGTTTGAACTTCTAACCTCTTGTAATTGTAATGAGATGAAAGACCTTAACACTAGGCCATTTGGTACTTGGTAGTGGTTAATTATTTATCAATAATGTGGGTATGATAATGGTGTTTGCTATATACAAGATGTAAAACAAAATAGATATGATTAGTTTATATTTTTTTTAACACATGTGACCATGTTTAAACAACTTTATTCCATGTAGATTGTTTGGTTAAATGGAATAAAACAAAGAAAAAGCTCCACCAGAAAAAAGGCTGTTTATTTTAAGGGTGACTTATTGATACGGTGGCTATGTTTTTATTCATACGGTGGCTACATTTTTTTTTATTTTTTTTTATTTTTATTTTTTTTATTTTTATAATTTTGTTTATATCAAAAAGCTATAAACCGAAAATGCGAACATAAATATAAAGTTTAAGAAGCCAAACGCTTAAAACTGTCAGAAATACGGAACAGAAACTGACAAAAAACTGTGTTGTATTGAAAAAAGTGAGGAGAGAAAAAGAATATTCCTTGAAAATAGGGGCAGGGCTACGGGGATAGCCCCCGTATGAATAGTGTATCCCTTTCTGAAACTCAAGGCATGAAACATGGGACTAAAAAAAGTTGAAGAAATAAAACACTAAAGAATCATAAATGGGGATGGACAAGAGCCAAAAGAAGAAATTCACAACCTTTTCAAGCAACATACCTAAAAAATTAATTTGGGATTTTATAAATTTTCATTTTTAATGAATCTTACAGTTATTTATTTTTATTTTTTTTCAACTTACCAACATGTCATTAAGCATTTATCTAAGTGATCTAACAAGTATACTTAAGGCTCTAAGTGAGAACAAATGTGTATCCATAAAAATAAATAAACAAATAAATTGTTGTAACATTATATAAACTAGAGGATATTTATTTGATTATGCAATATTACCAAAAATATTAAGCATTTTCTTACCAGTCAAACTAATTTTCGCAACTATGTGCCTGGTTAGTAGGAAAGGTAGCACTTGTTTGCTTTTTTGTGCATAAAAGCAAATGCAACCCAAAACATGATTTTTTATTAAATTTCTATTTCTATGTCCCCTTTATTTTCCTTACTTCCTCTGTTCCAGTTAAATTACTTTTTGCGGGTAAGAATGAAATTTTATTAGTTAATATCGTAAATACCCGTTTTCTCTTAAACTATGTACAATATGAATGTAAACATTTAATCTAAGACGGATGGAGATTTATATTTCATATGGTGCTAATAACACTTATCAACTCAAACTAATCATGTCATGTCATTCTATGTGTTTCGATTTAAATTGGGTACGTGTATATATAGATCTTGTGGATAAATATTTTTCACTAAAGTAAAAACTCATTTTGACGTAAGAACCTGAGAAATTGTCAAAAGCTAGACAATGTATGTGAATCACCTACTTAAATCACGTGAATGAGGCATACGTAGTATACACTAGTCTAACAAGGAGATAGTAGAAAAATGCTAGAAGTTGAACACAAGATTTGCATGAAGTCACATAACATGCATCAAAGTGATTATGAAAATAGACGAGACTGATTAGCAGAACAGAACATTTTGACAAGAAATGTTAAATTCTCAAATAAGGCCCACGTATTCGTGCTATTACAACTTGTAACGTTCTTGTCGTTGTTACGAGTTTGGTATATCCAACAAGGTTTGTGAGGATTGATAGAAGGTGGGGTATACAATAGGTGACGTCGTAGTACTGTTTAGTAAAGTCGTACAAGGTACGAGATGATGTGATGCTTTTTAAAAAAGGGAGCGATTTTCACACCATAAATATTTACTGATACGAATTATTTGTACTTTATGGTGTGAAAATCGCTTCCCTTTCAGACTTTCAGTATTGGTGCTTACAATATGTGTTAACATGTTACGCGTATAATTGTACTTTTTCTCTATACTCTTATAATTAATGATCATTAACAATATAGATAGCAGAAATGTAATACTATATATGTATGCATATCCTTTTCTAATTATCACTTATGAACACATGAACATTGGGAAGAGATAAGAGAATAGACTCACATGTCAACCATGGAAGCCACCATTTCTGGATCATCAACCTCAGTATGATTTCTTTCGATGGCAATGTTTTCGCTTGTCCTGTTTTTCAAACTCGACTTTAGTATTCGTAACAAAACTCCAAATTTTCAAATTATCTATGAATTTACGTAACGCGAATTCTAGAGCATATCATGAGTAAACTTGAACAAGCATATATAATCTCCTAGCTAAATGAATGTACGTAACATTAAATATCAATAATAAAATTGTCTGGATAAACTTTAACATTCTGCATAATCATGCACTTGACTTGAGGCACAAAGTTAATATCTCTACATTATTGAGCAGATTCTTAAAAGCTAATAAAAATGTGACTCGGCTTTTTACAAGATTGCTAAAATTTGTAAAAAAGTTCAAGCTATCAAAATCCATAATGGTGTAGAAGTACTAACTCACACAATAAAAGATAGAATTCACATTGTATCAAATCGATCGAGTTACCTGGAAGTGGCATTAACAGGAGCAAAAATTGCGAGAACTAGCAATGAGCAAAGCCCAAGCCCGAAAAAAGTAAGAGATACTGCCATTGTTGCTCTAAATTAGACAAAAATCTACAATCTCTATGAATTTACTTATCTTGTGTAACTTTTTTCTCTCTTAAGCAATTTTGTTGTAAAGAGAGAATAATGGAAAAAAGAATGGAGTCGATTTCATAGAAGACTCAACAGAGAGGTGTCTTTTAAAGGGATGGGTATGGTATGAGTTTGGTTAATTTCCTCTAACCATGGTTAGGTCGTTTCTCACTTACTAGTTAGTTACTATTCTACAAGAAGGGTAATTTAGTCATTCACTAAATGTTAAATGGATTGTTGATTTGTTTTCTTTTTTTTTCTCAGAAAACAAAATAAACTTGTTTTTGGAGTGTTAAAAGGGTCTTCACTAGTTCTACTTTTTCTTATAGTGCTAATTTTCTAAATGGAACATACGAGGTTATATATTGTTTTGGTCAAGTGTTACAGGAAGAAAAACATTAAAAAAAATAAAAGAAAAAAATTGCTTGATCTTAAGCCCAAATTGTTAGTGGGTTTATTTGTATTAGATTGATAGTAGTATTTGTATTAGATTTGTCTTAGTATAATTTGATCTTAAGCCTAAATTGTTGAGGTATGACATATTAAATCACATAATTCATTAATCAATGTATCACGTTTTACATGACATTAGAGCTACGGAGTTGAGATCAACATAGATCTCATATTTAGTTATTTACTATAGATCCAATAAATTGATTTTAGTCATTCATTTTTTATCAAAGTTAATAAAAAAATCATTTTTCATTTTTTTTTTAAAACAACATATCTTGCAAACGGTAAATCTTCAAACTATAAAAAATACACCATCGCGACAAGAATTAAATTCCACAAAAAGGTGTAGATTGGCGGGAACACCCTGACCCCGGGTGCCTTTTGGCACCAGCCATTGTCCACCCTACAAGGAATAGCTCCGGAACTCTCGCGGCTAGTGGGGTACCAACTAGAGTGAGCACGAGTCAAGACTCGGACCCCTGAGCTCTTATTCCACAAAGTCTCTCCAGTGTGCCCATAGATTTTGCGGAGGTGGGTACCTATATGAAGCAAATGCCAAGGATGAGACTTAAACTTGGGTCAATTGACTCAAGCACAAGTGCTCCAACCATTAGACTAATGCTACATTGGTGCGACAAGAATTAAATTATCTTTCTATCAATATGCACTTTTCTATATTTTCGACAAAAATTTTTTTTCAAAAATTACGCCCAGAAAAATCATATATGATTTTCAAAAATGATTTTTTAAAATCGAATCATATATGATTTTTACAAATCATATATGATTTTCAAGAAAAATATAATTCTCGTTAAAAATATATAGTAGTGCATATCTATAGAAAGATAATTTAATTCTCGTCGCGATGGTATGATTTTTATTGCGTAACAATTAACGGTTTGCGAGATATTTAATTTTTTTAAAAAGAGTAAAAGTTCATTTTAATAAAAAAAATGAATGGCTATTATTGGTTGATTGGATCTATGGTAAATTTGAGATCTATATTGAACTTTTGGCTAGAGCTACGTTTGTTTAGCAATGAAGAAAAAGAAGAAAAAAAAATGTTTAGAGCTTGATTTATATTTGATCCTAAATTGGTTTTTTGGTTGATTTCGTCATCTTTTTGGAATCGTTTTGAGATTTAGGAATTTCTTTTAAGTTTGGTTAAGAAGAAGAAGAAGAAAAGAAAAGAAAGAAAAAAAAAAAAAAAACTATGTTGTTTTTGTTTCTATTAAATCGACTAGTTTATTGGGCTTTTATATTTGAGTAGCCTTTGAACTAGAATATGGTATTTTTGGAATATTGCGTCACGTGATTTTGTATTCCTATTCGGCATTTGTTTTTGGTAAGATTTCAAATAGTATTTACTTTTTTTGGTAAAGATTTCAATAGTATTTACTTGAGATCGTTTGGAATAGATTATTGTGGTTCGTTTAGCTATAAAGAAAGAAAAAAAATCTACGTAATCACATAATTCACTAATCAATATATCAAGTCTTACATTTTGAAGTTTAATTAAATGAGAATAGTTCAAATATTTACTTTTATTTTGGTGTTTACTGAGGGACAAATTTCACCATTCATTTAATTTGACCTAATGGTGAGGATTAAACCTAAAATTTAATATGCTTAACATTAAACCCTCCAACTATATAAAGCTTTATTTTTTTTGCTTCTTTTTTTTCGTTTTCTTCATTTTTAACAATGTTACTCTCATCTTCTCTCATCTCGATCATTCCGCTTCCCTTCAATTGCTCTCATCTTCCCTCCATCTTCTCTTCTCTCATATTCACACAATCACCACGTCACAATCATCCATACCATCCCAATCATCTCGATCATTCCGATCTTCACCTCGTCACAATAATCAGTAATCGGTAACGGCTTATTTTATTCAAATATGTTGGTAATCGTTAGTTTTCAGTTAATTTAAGATCTTTATTTGTTAATTTGGTACAAGGTCTGAGTAGAAAGCTTTGTATACATGGATGCACACCAAGTATTTGATGAAATGTGTGAGTGAAAAATGTTTGATAATCTTGTTATTTGCTCCTGTAATGTAACACCCTAGGCAAATCCCACATCGGTACGTGGTCTAGAGAGATGTTGGGCTCATAAGATAACATTCGCATTATAATGAAACAACGCGTTTTGTGGTCTACTGCGGGTGGAGTTCTTAGGAACTGGCAGTTAAGTGTGCTCATGTGAGAGTAGTACTGGCTTGGGTGACCTGCCGGGAAGTCTTCAAATGAGGCCACAAAAATAAAGCCGTGAGCCTGCGGGCAAAGCGGACAATATTGTTTTCTGAGTATGCGGGATGTTACATGTAATTTTGCTAATTATATAAGTTGTTTGTTGAATTTTTGTTTTTAACTGCATTTGAATGTTGTTATTATGTATGATTATTGTTTTGAATCTGCTATTTATCATTTATTTAATATCACCAGTGATGTTTGAAGTTGATGATAGTATAATTTCGTTGCTTATGTGCTTTTCGTTGATGATAAATGTGTTTGAGTTACTGATAAATTGTTTATTATTTAAGTTGCTTATTATTTAAGTTTTTAGATTTAACAACTTAAATAGGTTGATTTGCTTTAAGCGTATGGTTATTTAGTGTGATTTTGCTTATTATATAAGCTATGACTGGATTTATGTTTTTCAACTTGCTATGTGTTGTATCACATGTGTTATTGTTAGTTTATGATAGTATACTTTTTCTTATTAGTTATGTTTTTAGTTTATTTTTTTATTGAATATAATTAGATTGCTTTTCGTTTTGATTCATGTTCTTGCTTTGAAGTTTGAACTGTATATCTGTATTATCACTTGTTATATTTACGTGCTTGCTTTGAACTTATATGTGTATTATCACTTGTGATATCTGTAGTATCACTTGTGATATTTTGTTTATTTGATAAGTTTTTGTGTTTACTTGTTAAGCTTTATTATGTGTCATATATAGTATCACTTTTGATATTTCATTGTTATTGTTTTATAATCATAGTTAAAGCTTTGATGATATCCTATTTACTGTGTCTTTTATCACATTTGTTTACAGCTTCTATTAGTGCGAAAACACCTAATCGTTTAATCATCTTGGGTTCCTAAGTTTCTGCTAGTGCCTTAAGAATATTCTGTAGGTATTGCCCCGGGGGGCGGTGACCCTGAAGACGGTGGGAGTGGCGACAGTGTTCCTGGAGGCGACTCCGTGGAAGGTGGATTTGTTGCAGTCAAATTCTGATTTTACATTTTTTTATGAATTTCTTTTATTAATGTATCACTTCTGATTCATAGCTTTTCAACATTGTTTTAAAAAACTTATGCTCAATAGTTTGAAATAATTTTTTATAAGGATTTTTGTGATTCAGACAGTTCTTGGATTTTTGTAATTTTTTATAAGGATTTTACCAAACACGGCATCCATGCACGTTTCTCATGCCCCCGTACTTCTCAACAAGACGGTAAATCTGAACGTATGATTCGGACAATAAACAACCTTATACATTCCTTACTTTTCTAAGCCCATCTTCCACCTCATTTTTGGGTCGAAACCCTTCACATGGCCACCTACCTCTTAAATATTTTACCATCCACCACCAAAAATAACGACACACCTCACTTTCTTCTATATAACACAAATCTCAACTACACGTCTTTACTTGTCTTTGGTTGTTTGTGTTATGTCCACATTGAAACCAATCATAAACTTGGCCCACGCTCCACTTCAAATATTTTCCTTTGCTGCCCATTAAACCACCTCGATTTTGTTGCCTTAACCTTTCCATAAAAAAAATCATCATTTCCCGCCATAGTCACCTTTGATGAGACCATTTTTCCATTCGAATCTGTCACACCTAATGATGCCCATTCTTACACCTTTCTTGAGAGCGCTCCAACCCTTATCGCTCGCCATATTCTCTAACCAGCCACAAACCCAAATACCACCGGCTCAATTCCTATTACAAATACCACCAGCCCAACCACCACACCAGTTCATACCGACCTTGCACCATATATCCAGCCCACCGGCCCAATTCCGGTCCATTATACCACCGGCCCACTCCCCACACCGGTTATTCTCGGCCCAGCTACTCATATCCCTCCTACCACCGACCCAAACATCACACCAGTTACTATCGGCTCAACACTACATGTCCAGCCCAACCCACCACCTCCTCATGTGCCTAATCCAGCCGCGCTTAATCCTCATTCAAACCCAACCTCCACTCATCCCATGGTCACACGTTTTCATGTTGGTACTAATAAAAGAATCTTCGTTACAATTGTCATGTATCTACCATTTCTCCCGTTCCAAAGTCATACACTCTTGTAATTAAAGTACCTAACTGGTAGCGTATTATACTTGACGAATACAATGCTTTAATTAAAATGAATATTTGGGTTCTTGTGCCATGACTAACTGGCGCAAACATTATCCGTTCCATGTGGTTGTTTAAGCACAAGTATTTTGCAGATGGATCTTTAAGTAGGTACAAGGCTCATCTTGTCGCTAATGGGAACAGTCAACAAATAGGTATTGATTATGTTGAGACATTTAGCCCGGTGGTTAAACTGACCACTACTAGGACGGTTCTTAGTTTCGCTGCTTCTCGACCTTGTCATGTTCATCAGCTCTATGTCAAGAATGATTTTCTCCATGATACTTTATTTGAGGTTATCTATATGCATCAACCTCCTAGTTTTTTATCGGTGCATTTTACATACACCTCATGACATGTTAATTACTAGATATTACGTTGTTATTATCCTTTATATATGTTACTTTGAGGTGTTTTGTGATTATGTAGGTTGCGCGTAAAAGAAGTCAAAACAATGAAAATAGAGCGAACACTATTTTTGGAAGAAGAATACGGCGTATCCGGTTATGGAGATACGCCGTATATTACATTTAATTACTGTGAAGACTATTGCCTGACTTTGAAGAATGCGCCGTATCGGATTCTTCCATACGCCGTATATGAAACCTTGGTCAACACGGACTTCCTAACTTATCCAGTCAGGATACGCCGCATAACATCTTAGATGCGGCGTATCATTGAAAACTTCACCAAGAAGTTCCCATATTATCAGGACTACATGCGTCGTATCGTTGTGAAGATTCGATGTATCTCACGGAGGAAAAGAGAATATTCCTGAATATTATAATCTTAGACCCCACGCAAAGTTACTAGATACAGCGTATCGAGCAAAGCGATATGCCGTATCGCCACTGTTTCCAGAAAGTATAAATAGAGGTCGATTGTTCAAAGAAAAGAGGAGACATCATTAGGAGAGCAGACAACACAAAAGTAAGCACCCCACTTTTGCCATTCGAAGTAGACCAAAGAAGAAACAAAAGAACAGAAGAAAAAGAATAAAAAAGAGATGATGTCTACCAACATAATGTCCGGCTAAACATCCCGCGATCACAACCGGGATTAGGGTTTGATCTTTTGTACTTCAATGCTTTATTTTGTTTGAACAATTTTAGAGTTGTGAACACCTTGATGTTGATTTGATCTTAATGCATATTTTATGTCTTCCATTATTGTGTCATTATATTAATTTAATAGTTGGTTGTAAGACGATATAATATTGTGGTTGTCCCGGTCGTGCCGAATCGATACATGTGACATATGAGACGATTGGTGCCAATACACATATTTCGTGCCCAAAATTAATTATTAAATTAGTACTAGTTTTTGTAACACCCCCAATTTCGTGATACGTAGCGGAATTCAAGCTGGGTGTTACTTCATGGCACAACAGTTATAACAATAGAAAACGAACCCTAATTGAGTCGTTTTTAAAAAAATTTATCATTCGATTTATATAAATATCAGAGTTCACAAAATGAGGTCCCAGTGGTTTTACAATTTATTAAATAAGTTTTCGAATGATAATATAGCCTTCTTGAGTATCCGTGCCATCCTCGTAAATTATGAACCTGAGATAAACATGCTAAAAGTGTCAACACAAAGGTTGGTGAGTTCATAGAGTTTATAATTAAAACGGTTGAGTTCAATAGTTTCGAGTTTGAGAGATTATTGTAATAAATACCAATATCGATGAAATACGTAGTGGGTTACGTTGTTATACACCCATAGTTCGTTTGTTTAGTAATCAGTTGAACACAAGTTTCAAGGTTGGGTTATGTTGTTGTACCCATAAATTCAGTAGTTGCAGCATTTGTATCATTGCAACACAATATATATTGCCTTAAGTCTCATGAACGCAAACATTAACACGAACGCGTCATAATAATGACGTAAGTTACAAACATCATAATAATGATGTGAGCAACAATGCCCTCTGGTAGGAGTTTGCCATTCTCCTAGTATTCTCAAATAAAGTGCATTTGGTTACCTATCCGGCTAACACAAATGGGGAGTCAACTGCCAATAGATCTATTCACTATATTCGCGTTCACTTGTAAAGTGATTAATGGTTCATGATATGAGGGACTTTCAGTGGCAATAGTGTATAACTTAGGCAATAACAATCAAGATCGCATACAGATAGTACTAGTGTTCAGGTTTGTAGCAAAACGTATAAAGTGTGATTATGAACTCATAGTAGTATGTAAAAGCTTTAGAGTACTTGTGAAAGTCAAAATAGGTAATTGAGCATGTATCTCCCCCAAAACAGTTTAAAAACAAGTAAAGGTAGGGGCCATGAACTCACAGTAATATGAAAAAGTTTAGAATACTTGTGAAAGTAAAAATAGGTAATTGAGCATGTATCTCCCCCAAAAATAGTATAAAACGCATAAAAGTAGCGGCTATGAAACTCACGGTAATTCATAAGAGTTTAAAATAAATTTAAACATATCAAGCAATATTTGAGCATGTATCTCCCCCAAAACGTTCAAAATAAGGAAAAGAGGGGCTATGACTCACCTCGATGTTAGAGTAGTCTGGATGGAAAACAAATTAAGTAAAGTTGATAAACTGCTCCGACTCGTGACCTGAGTTAGTATATCATGTTTTTAGTATTCGAATTCAAGTTTATGTGATAACGATGCTTTATCGTTAGTTAGGTAACATGAAGTCTCTTCAAAAATTAGCAAAACTTATCTTTCTTATTTTTATGGCTCGGATGATGGATATTAAATTTTATCGAATCCCAAGTTGTTAAATATTTTATGTTTCCAAAATGCTATAATTTACAATTTTAAATATTTACAGTTTTTACCCTTGCACTTTCAAAAATGACACTTTAAACCCTCAACTATGGGTTATTGACAAAATCAGCCCTTGTATAATTAACTTTGAAGAATTTACATTTTTATCCCAAGAAAATTTTATCTTTCAAAAATTACAATTTTTATACTTGTAGTTTTATAAAAAAAGTTCACTTGTTTTAGGCCTAAATTGACAAAAGTAAGGGTAAATATAAGTGAGGCCTTAAAAAGGTTTTTACTACGTTCTTGATCCCTTCAAGAGTTTGTCGGGTGGTATTTTTAATGGTTCAAACTAGAAGTCTTAAGTTCTTACGGTTTGGTCGCAATGACTACTCAAAGTAGGGAGGTTAGGTGCCTTTTGTGAAAAGTGTTGGTTTTGGGCGATAATAGGGCCAAACGAGGACATATTTTATACGAGGCAAGCCAATGTTTTTACAACGCATTTGATCCTTTAAACACTTTGCTGTAAGCTCTTCTAAATGGTATAGGTCTCATATCTTAGTCATCTCTGGTTAGAGAGATACAAGTCCATGAACATGGCCACTTGGCCACGACACGTTTTAAGGAAGTTTCATTTTTGACTCATTAAATTTTACGGTGTCGCCTAGGGACATCGTAATATGTTAATTAACTCTTTTTAAGTTATTATCTAACATCCTATAACTCCTACGACTCAAATTTTGTAAAATGCATGCAAGGTCTTTTTATGAAAAGTTCACGAGTCACCTACTTTTTGGTTGATTATAAAAGAGATTATAAGTGATTTTAAAAACATTGTTGGGGCATTAAAATCCTTGCAGCGAGACCTTTAAAACGGTGTAAACCTCACACTTCGCAACCCTTTAGTTTGCAAGATATCAATTATAGAAAAGGGCTACTTAGGCTAATCTTGCCAAATCGGAATTCTCGTTTTTAAACCATAAAACTTTATAACTTTTGTATGCAACCTTGTGACATGTTGTTTAACTCATTTCTAATGTTTCTAAGATAGTTCATAATCAAGTTTATCAAAAATTCCGAGTTTTTCCCATATACATGTTGTAAAGTACTTTTGGGTGTTTAGGACTTTTGGCCCAAATGAAGTGCTGTTTTTAAGCATGACGACTAGGCTTTTCAACCGGGTTATGGGGACGTTCTAGAGTGTCCTAGGTGGTGTTTACAATGGTACTTTGGTTGGCCTTAATACCTTTGACATGATGTAAATAAATAGGGCGCAAGTAGGGGGTGTTAGGCTGTTTTTGTAACTTATACATAACAGCTGTTGGGATTTTTATTAAATTCGGCCGTTGTGCGTTTTCTAGACCCGTGCCCCAGAGTTTTTGAAGAAAACGTCGTTTCGGACAAATTTCGTGTTTTAACTTTTTTCATGAAACGGACCGAAATGCCTCGTTTCACGTGCACCGTTCGTCCACGTAAAGTTTCGGACGATTTTGGCAACTTCTTTAAACCATAACTTTTGACTCGTGTACTCGTTTTAAGTGATTCAAATTGCTACGTTTTCCTTATAAAATCCTTTTTAACAGTATGCAATTGATATTTAAAAGTTAAAACGAAATAGGATGAGTTTAAAAGACTTACATGCTTGGGATTTTGACAAGAACCAGAAATGAGAATAGATTGGCTTCTAAATGGAACAAGACTCTTCCTTCCTTCTAGGTTTTCCTATGCTCTTACTTGGCTGCTACAAGACTTCAAGATCAGTGAGTGAATGAGTGTGTGATGGGTTGGTGGTTTTTGAATGAGGTGTGAAGAAAATGAAGGGTATGTGGTCGATATATATAGAGCAAAAGAGTTATGGTTATTTAAACCTTCTAGTCATCATGTTTAGGGAATGTGAGACAAGGTGAGGTGTTCATAAATGTTTGAGAGGTGATAAGTGAAGAAGGTGAGGATGGCGTGATGTGTTAGGGCCTCAACCAAGCACTACATACAAGGGTGAGAACATGGTGATGTGGTGTATTGAAGATTGTGTGGTGCTTGTGATGGTGATGAGGATGGCGTAGGGTGGCTGTTTTCCAGCCATGAGTAGTGCCTCAACTTTTGACCATGGTAAACTCTTATGATAAAAGAGATGATGTGTATCTCTAATGTGCATGTAACTAGGTTGTGGTTAGGATATTTACATGTAGTACTTAGGTAACTTAATGGTAACTAGCTAGTTCATTTTTAACCATGGTAATTAAAGGGGGGCGTTAGGCTTGAGGGGTAGTACTTAGGGCTTTTTAGGTTGTACCTATTGTATAAATGGTGTAAGTACTAGTTAAGCTTGCTAATTTATTTTAGGTAAAATCTAGTTTAGGTTAATTTAGATGTAATAAATAAAAGTAAAGGCTTAAGTTTGGTGCATTATTGTTTGTACATTAGCATTGTTTTGTTATACTTACTATAAAGAAAATATATTTTTAAGGCTTGTGCATTATAGGGTTGTACCTTGTGCTTAAAAATAGGTACATTGAGGTTTATAATATAATTTATATAAGTATTAAGCTTGTATGCATTAAAGACTTGTACATGTGCTTGAAAGACTTGTACATTAATATTTTGAAAATATATCATTTACATAAAATCATAGAGTTGTATATTAGGGCTTGTAACGGAAATTAAAGTATAGCTAGGTTCCGTGCTTTAATGACTTGTACTCTAGGTATAAAATGTTGTACTTTAGTAATTATGATTTAGTTGTGTAAAATCATAGTTAAAATAAATTAGGGCTTCGTGAAAACTCTAATAAATGGCTAACGTTTAGTTCGAAAGTTTAATAATTGTACGTTAACGAAATAACGTAAAGTGGTAAATAAACGTTGAAAACCTTTATAGTTTTATATATAAAGATGTTTATGTTTATTAAAGATGTGAGGTTCATCACATTGGCTAGTTGTTGTGATCAAATAAATGGATATCGTTTCTTAAAAAGAAAAAAAATGGACGTAGAAAATGGATAAGTATTCTTTCGTTATAATATTATATTAGTTTAATACGAGGTGAAATTTACCGGTGGTTACAGTTTTTGTCTACGAAAACTCGAGCAACCGCAATCTCTAGTAAAACAAATACATAAAATATATTGTGATCAAACCTGAACCCGGAAGTGATCGTGTTTTAATTCATAAGTTTTACAATTTTAATTTAATTGCTTATTTTAATTTTAATTATTTTAGTTTTTGTTAAGTTTTAATTAGTAGTTAAAAATCAATCTCTTATAATCAAAAGAATTTATTGTTTTCATCTAATCAAATAGGAATTAAAGCGTTAAACATAAGCTCCTCGTGGATACGATCCTTTACTTGCCCTATTCTAAAGGTAGGTTAGTTAAGGTTATTTTTTATAGAGTCAACGACCTCGATCAGTTTTCGGGATCCTCGGCGTCCTTATCATGATTGTCTTCTTTAGCAGTCGTTATATTGCCTTAAACAGGCACATGGTGCCTGGTTTCAGCGGTTTGCGAGTTATGCTACTCGTATTGGTTTTTCTCACGGCAGATGCGACTCGTCCTTGTTTATTTATAAATAGGGTTTCGATGTCGCTTATTTATTACTATATGTGGATGACATTTTGCTAACAGCTTCCTCTATAGCATTATTAAAGAGGATTATAGCTTCTTTACATCAGAAGTTTTCTATGACTGATCTTGGTACGTTGAACTATTTTTTGGGCATCTCTATCAAGCGCACCACCAAGGGGATGTTTCTTTGCTATAAAAAGTATGCAACGGAGGTTCTTGGGCGCGCTGGTATGCACAGTTGTCATTCGTGCAGGACTCCCATTGAAACGGAGTCCAAGTTGGCAGTTGATGGAACTCTAGTTGCTGATCCGACTCTTTACAGGAGCCTTTTCGGGGCTTTACAGTATCTCGCCTTCACTAGAGCTTATTTGTCTCATGTGGTTCAACATGTTTGTCTCTATATGTATGATCCTTAGGAGCCTCATCTTGCTGCTCTTAAGAGGATCTTATGCTATGTTCGCGGCACTTTGGATTATGGTATTCAGTTGTATTCATCCTCGACATCTTTTATGGTTGCCTATTCGGATGTTGATTGGGCAGGTTGCCCAACTACTCGTCGTTCTAATTCAAGTGATTATGTTTTTCTTGGCATCAATTTATTGTCTTGGTCATCCAAAAGGTAGTACACTCTATCTCATTTTAGTGCCGAGACTGAGTATCATGGTGTTGCCAATGCAGTGGCTGAGACGTCCTGGTTGCGAAATCTTTTTCGAGAGCTTCACTCTCATCTACATTCTGCCACTATCGTTTATTGATAGTGTCATTGTAGTTTATTTATCTTCTAATCATGTGCAACATCAACACAAGAAGCATATCGAGATTGACATCCACTTTGTTCGGGATCGCTGTTGCTACATGACATGTACGTGTTTTTCATGTTCCTTCACGCTATCAATACGCCGATATTTTCACTAAGGATCTTCCGTCCGCCCTGTTTGATAAGTTTCACACCAGTTTGAGCATTATCCGTCCTCACGCTTCAACTGCGAGGGGCTGTTAGTGGACTAGTATTTAGGATTACCATTTGTTGTATTAAGCCAAGCTCGTTTGATCATTTAGCATTATATATATTGTACTCAAACTCATTATTCAGTTATGAGAATTACACAGGTTTACAAACACAATCATTTTGATATTGTTTAAGCAAATTTACGTAGATGCTCTTTACTCATTATCCTTAAGAGGTCCTACAGGTGCTCCTTCGTAGGTTGAAATTTGACTATACACCGTGATGAGTGCGTATTCACTCATCATTTTTGGTCAAATCTGAGCTGCAAAACATTTAAAAACACTCCGAAATGCATCAAAATACTAAAAATATCTCAAAATTGTGTTTTATATGTTTCAGATGCAAAACAAATGAAAAATGAACAAAGTTTGCATAATTGGCGTTTCTTCACCGCTTTCGAAAATTGACGTAAATAGTCCCCGAGCACGTAATTTAAAAAGAAAAGTCACCAAAGGTCCTTTTGAAATCATAAGTTGTCATAATTAGTTCTTTGGTGAAAAATTTCAAAAGTTTGAGAAATTACAGTGTTGGTCCTTGGATTTTTAAAATTGTCAAATTTAATCCTTGGAATTGCAGTTTTGGCAAAAATGACCCATGGTTTATTTAAGATTCACTAGATTGGTCCTTGGATTACATTGTCGAATTACAGAATGGTCCCGGAATTTCGGATTTTACACTTTTGGCCCCTAAACTACAATTTGGATCCAAGTTAAATCCTTAGTCCAATAACTAAGATTAGCCATGGCCCATTTATAACCCAACCTCGCCCAAGTTATTAACAATACCCGGTCAACCCAATAAACCCCACCCAATTCAACCCGAGCTAATAATACCCATCCCCACCCCCTCGTCTTCTCCAATTCCCACCAAATCAAACCCTGAACCCTAGAATCTCCTTTCCCAGACTCCCAAGCCTCTCCTTTTCCTCTCCCCCAAACACTCAACCCCCCAAACCTTCTATTACCCAACTTCACCTTTACCCAAAACCCACCTTAATCCTTTACCCGGTTAACCCCAAAACCCAAACCCACTATCTTGTTCCACCTTCCCCAAGACATGCCACCATGGCAATCCCAGCTTCAAAAGGGTTCAGTGGACGGCTTAGATGATCTTCTCATATGTACCTAATTGATCAACGGTCGAGATTTAAGGAAACAAGCACAAAGAAGAGAAGACCTCAAGAGAGTGGAAGACCTTGGTTTTAGTATATATAGGACCTCTTGTAGCCATTCATTGGCACCCTTTTCTTAGTTTTTCAAAAAATTAGTTTTGTATTTTTTTTCTATTGTAATGAATTTCTTTAGTTAATGGAAAGTATCTTTTTTTTTATAGGTGTTACTGTTTTCGTGTTGAATTGGTAGTTATCAAGGATCTTTATTAGTGTAGTTAAGTCAAAGTCTAGCTTTCATAAAAAATCTTCCAAAGTTTTGGTCTCAACTGCTTTTAACACCATTAATGTGTGTTTGGGGCAAGGATGTGAAAGGGTCTAAAACTGTTTTTAATCCATTTGACTTACCTAGTCAATTTCGTTTAAGAATCTTTGGTTAGAATAAATGTTGGAAAAGGATTAAATGAGCTTCGGTAGGATTTAGTAAAAAAGAAAAAAGAGTGCAAAACAGCAGCCTGAGCTGCTGGTTTGGACCTCATTACAAGCTTATCTCGCACTTAAATTTTGGTAACAGTAGTCTCTTTTGAGTCTTGGTATTCCACCTTTAGTGTTTGCTCAATTTAGTCGCACTTTGATCTTCTCTAGCTTAATAAAAATCGGTCTCAAAATCGCCTTTTCACCATTTTCTTTATCAAGACAAGACACCACTGCCGCTTCATGTGCTGATTTTGTAGCTTAGTCGATACTTGAATTATGCAACTTTAGTTTTTCCTAAATCTTGGTATACTAATCTCATTGTTTGTTCAGCTTGGAGTGCTCGAGATCACACCAACTTGGTCTAAATTGGAATTGCAAAATCTCATTTCCATATTTTTTTTTATTATCTACAAAAGAGTTTCCACAACAAAATGTTATCGCCTTGTTTACAAGTCTGCTGAGTTTTTCGGGCCTCAAATCAGCTTTACTTTGAGTCTATGATATGCTAACTTTTAATATGTAGCTTGCCCTACTTGGAAGCTCTCCTTTTCAGCTCTCAAATAAGCTTAAAACAGACCCTCTAGGTCGCTTTTGCGTACCTGCAGCTCATAAAGAACAAGTTAGTTTCTTTTTTTTTCTTTTATTAGCTTTTACTCACTGTTAGACTTAGCTTATCTTAGATCCTTTAGATGCAGTTTATTTATTTTAGTTTAGGATAGTAGTGCTAGCTTAACAGGTTCTCCTTGATCGCTTTTTGGTTAATTTGTAGCTTCAATTTCCCCCTAGTTAGTTGCATACCAAACCTCGCTTATGCTTCCTTTTTGTTGCTTATTTCGTAACTCTTAGCTTATTAATGTTCCTAAAAATTTGCTTAACTCATTGCTTTTCAAAGTTGCTTATCTTGTTGCTTATTAGGCTTAAATTTTGCAAAAGGGTGTTTGTTTTTACTCAACTGTCATAAATCTGTTGATAATAAGCGCTCATACTTGCTTATTCTTTGATTTGGTAAAAATTGTTTTCACAAAAAGTGCTTACTTTGATCTTATTTATAAGTTGCAAAAGGAAATTTCAAAAAAGAAATAGTTTGCAAAAGGTGCAGGGTGGGATTCGACCCCCTGACCTCTTG
This sequence comes from Chrysanthemum makinoi, assembly GCA_910596185.1. NCBI lineage: Eukaryota > Viridiplantae > Streptophyta > Magnoliopsida > Asterales > Asteraceae > Chrysanthemum > Chrysanthemum makinoi. Next base: position 101,606,358 of record OU343223.1, on the reverse strand, counting down.
CTCAAAGACACAACACAACACCACACCACACAACCATTGCGCCCTTGGGACTTTTTCAGTTAGACTTCGCAATATTAAATACATAAGGGTCAAGTGGCAGTTTTGCTTATAAGCCATTCTTGGCTTATTTCGAGCTTATTTTGAATAGCAACATACTGTTTTCTTATTTTTCTTAGATCTAGCATAACTTAAAGTAGTTTTTGTTAAATTTTCAGATTTTTCTATACTAGTTTAGTATTTTTAATAATTTAATTAGTGTTTAATCGCTTTTAATTGTAATAAATAATTTAAAAGTTGAAAAATATTCCGCTTTTTCCAAAAATCATTTTTAGTCAAATAGATCGTAGGAAAATTGGTTTCACACTCGTAGCCCTTAAATTGCAAAACTTTTACGCTTATGGCTCCTGGGTTGTTTTACCGCTTTTACGCTTTTATGCTTTTAGCACCCTAGGACTTAGTGTAACTTCGTTTTATCATTCCTTAGGTTTAGTGATAGTTTAATTTTAGTTATTTAGGGTTCCCTTGCCTTAATTACCTTCCGCTCATTAAATTGTAGAACTGTAATCAAATCCAATCATTTAAAAAACCAATTCAAGTTCAAATCACGAAACTCAACGAATCCGTCAATTTCACACCTCGTTGGGACACGACCCGGGGAAATCACTTTCCGGTATCACTTTTATCACACCCGTGAGATTTGGCACGTCAACCCTTTTCCTAAAAGGTTGATTTGTCGAATTTTACGGTTAATTTGATATTGTTGATATTTGTGTTTTTCTCACACTCACTTCACAACGAATCAAATTTTGGCGCCGGGGAGGTGTGTTGCGACAATATCGTGATTTTTGCGATTTGTGACTTGAAGAACCTTCCTCGTGAAGTTACCGTTTTTCATAAAATCCGAAAAACCAAAATACTCTTTCTCATTCCTCTTATTCGTATGATTCTATTTCTCTTACCCTCTCATACCGTTTGATTCTACTCTTCTTCAACCTCAAAACCGTTTAATTCTATCTCTTTAACCCTCTATATGTTTAATTCTTATGTCGACAATCATCAACATCATGGTCACAAGTGTGTATGTGCGCGGTGTGGAAGGCCTAGTTCAAGCGAATTTTGCAATTTGTGCGAACTATCCATCAAAAAGTCTTTTCAAAGTTATTTCGACCACCCGCCACAACCCGAACCCGTTCAAACGTCGGAGTTACCTCAAGCACCTACCGAGGGTCACGAGGACGATTTCTTTGAATCTAAAACCCGTAATCTAATTGAACAAATTCAAGCCGATGAAAAAAGGTCTAGAATTAGAATTGATTACGATGAACCCGTTCAAACACCGGAGATCATAACGGAAGTGGTGGAACTTGCTAGCTCTAAGAGCACACCACTTGTCCCAACTCCGAATCTTCTAACGTTTTACCGACGATGTCTTTAGGGTCAGAAATGACATGATTCAAAACTTCTTAATTGAACTTCGTCATGATTCAACTTCGGGAAATACCGCTTTATGTGATGTTGTTGAACCCTCGATTCCTATTCCCGAGCCTGAAATATCTTCGTTTGATCAAAATTATTGCTACGGTTGTGGAGACTTGTTACCACAAGGTTTTCGTTGTTTCAAATGTATGTGCGAGTGGTGTGGAAACTATCTTGTCAATGGATGTTGTTCGATTTGTGCCAAGAATTCATTCGCTTATGATTCTAACCCAAACTCTTTCAATTATCCTCAAAACAATTTCAACTACCCTCCACAAAATTTATAAACCGTAACCGTATTTTCATCATTTCAATGATCAAACACCGTTTCAAAATTTCTCTCCCCAATACCCTCATTGTGCTAAGTGTGGGGGTCCTCATGATGATTATCAATGTCAATCGTGGAATCATAATTACTGTGGACCCGATCCTTGTTATAACACTTCCAGTTTTGACAACATCCAACCCCCACAGTTTCCCGTCATTGATCAATTTCCTGATAATTCTTGAAGAACTTTCCGAGGAACAAGCCGCCGCAACTAAAGATTACTAGCCGATGAGCGAGCAACTCAAAAGCTTCTCCTCTTTAACGAAGCTTGCCGTCTCGATGACGAGGATGAGGAAGATTGGGAGATGACAAAGGACAAGGTGCATAACTCAAGCCCACAAAGTACCGCACATGTCCATTCTCCGCCCTTATCTTGCCTATCTACCTTAGAACCGTCGGATAATCTTTTAATGGGGAACGAAAATCTTAGCACTATTCTAGAAACGGAACCGTCTTGTGTTGAGAACCTTGTCCCAACCCCAAGTGAGTCCGAGGTTATCTTCGGTAATATGTTTGATGAGCCTCTTGATGATGATTCTTCTCCTCCTCTTGACATCCCAAACGATCATGTCGAGATGTTCTCCGATTCTGACAACGATTGTACTTCGCTTGACGATTCTTTATCTTATGGAGACATCGATTATGTCGAGGAGTTACCTTCTGAGCTAGTTAGCTTAGAGGAAGTGAGAGATTCTCGATGATCCGAAATTGAGGACGAGAAACTTCGTGAAAAATTGTTCAATGTAAATCTCCTCGTTTCTAAGATCGAATCATTTTGTGCTAAACCAGCCTTCTCCTATCCCCATGGAGGATAGTGACTCTATCTTGGAAAAGCCCAAACCATTTTCTCGAAGTTTGAGGCTTTTTCCAATGATTCTCTTCCGAAATTTGATGTATTCCGCTTTGATGACGATCATATCAAAAGGAGAGAAGTGGCATTCCCACTTTTCATATTTCTCTTCCCGAGTATGAGTCGCCCACATTTGAATTGCCTCCTCCTTCCCAAAGGAGTAGACTTTTCCATGAGGAGTTCGCCCGGTGAACTCGTCACATCGATCCTCTTCCTCCGGGAATTGAGGATGAGCTTTTTGAGCAAAATGCTCTACACCCCCTTTCATCCATGAGTAACTCATCTACCCTTGAGGATTTTACCGTGGTTGATACTTGCACTTCATTCCTCTCCGAGGATAAAGTTTTCAAACCCGGTATCTTACCTTTCAAGGGAGTTCACTCTCGGATATTTCTTAAGTCCAACACGGATGTTGTGACTTCTCTTGCGGTGGAAAAGATCTTTGAACATTCCGTAAATGTTCCTCAATCTAATCTTTTGTCCACCCATCCCAAACGTTGTCAACTCATTGTCACTTTGCCTTCTCCCCCTATTTCTTCTCCGTGTCTTAACTCTTACGAGAGTGAAGATACCATCTTTGATCCCGGCATTTCTCATTCTTTTGAGCCGGTTTTATCTCATCGGAGTGGAACTTTCATCACATTCAATGTTTATCCAAACTATTTGAATGAAAGTCCGATGGAGATTTTCTCTTCCACTTGCTTCCCCATGAACCAATGAATGCGGGGTCGAGTCAAGCTAGCGACTCGGTTATCAAAAACAAGAGCACACTATATGGGTTTTCACCAGTATTTCGATTTCTTTCTACTTTCTACCACCCTAGTGTGGGGGGGTTGCCCCACATGTTGTGTATATAAGTCTTCTAAAAAAAAAAATTCCAAATAATGGCCGTAGTATTTCCCTTTACGTTTCGGTTTAAGATAACCGCGGTACTTTGAATATTGAGGGCAATATTCATTTCTAAGTGTGGGGAATTCTCGAATTTTATCATATAATTATATTAATTCCCCGCTTTTTGCCAAAATTTTTTGGAGTAAGTGTTTTACACTTACTCATTTGGTTATCATCCGCCATGTTCAGAAGACAAAAGGATTGGCTAATCCAGAGCAAACGCTCTTGGTAAAGATATCTCAAATCCGCTTATATGGCTTGCAATTTGCCCAAAATTGTATGGTTCTCAACTCACCATATCTTTAAAAGTGAAGAGTTGGCTAGCCCGCAAGGTTATGGCTTGTGGTAAAGGCAGTGGAAAATCCATAATTGGTAATCAGCCCACCAAAGATAATATTGATAATTTATCTAAGAGTTGGCTAGTCCGTATGGCACGGCTTCCGTAAAGACAAAATCAAACCGCTGAAAGTCGGTGGTTTGCTCAAAAGCACATGGTTATCAGTGTACCATAGTTCTCACTTGAACTAAAACATTTGGCTACTCCATAAGTAATGGCTTTTGGTAAAGAGACTCAAATCCATTATGTTTTCTCAAAAGATTGCTAGGGACTAGCAATGCTTTAGTGTGGGGGATTTGATGAGTGCGTATTCACTCATCATTTTTGGTCAAATGAAACGCAAAACATTTAAAAACACTCCAAAATGCATCAAAATACTAAAAATATCTCAAAATTGTGTTTTATATGTTTCAGATGCAAAACAAATGAAAAATGAACAAAGTTTGCATAATTGGCGCTTTCAATTCCCCGCCTTTCAAAATTGATGTAAATAGTCCCCGAGCACGTAATTTAAAAAGAAAAGTCACCAAAGGTCCTTTTGAAATCATAAGTTGTCATAATTAGTCCTTTGGTGAAAAATTTCAAAAGTTTGAGAAATTACGTTGTTGGTCCTTGGATTTTTAAAATTGTCAAATTTAATCCTTGGAATTGCAGCTTTGGCAAAATGACCCATGGTTTATTTAAGATTCACTAGATTGGTCCTTGGATTACATTGTCGTAATTACGGAATGGTCCCCGGAATTTCGGATTTTACACTTTTGGCCCCTAAACTACAATTTGGATCCAAGTTAAATCCTTAGTCCAATAACTAAGATTAGCCATGGCCCATTTATAACCCAACCCTGTCCAAGTTATTAACAATACCCGGTCAACCCAATAAACCCCACCCAATTCAACCCGAGCTAATAATACCCATCCCCACCCCCTCGCTTTCTCCAATTCCCCAAATCAAACCTAACCCTAGAATCTCCTTTCCCAAGACTCCCAAGCCTCTCCTTTTCCTCTCCCCCAAACACTCAACCCCCCAAACCTTCTATTACCCAACTTCACCTTTACCCAAAACCCACCTTAATCCTTTTACCCTGTTAACCCCAAAACCCAAACCCACTATCTTGTTCCACCTTCCCCAAGACATGCCACCATGGCAATCCCAGCTTCAAAAGGGTTCAAGTGACGGCTTAGATGATCTTCTCATATGTACCTAATTGATCAACGGTCGAGATTTAAGGAAACAAGCACAAAGAAGAGAAGACCTCAAGAGAGTGGAAGACCTTGGTTTTAGTATATATAGGACCTCTTGTAGCCATTCATTGGCACCCTTTTCTTAGTTTTTCAAAAAAATTAGTTTTGTATTTTTTTCTATTGTAATGAATTTCTTTAGTTAATGGAAAGTATCTTTTTTTTTATAGTTGTTACTGTTTTCGTGTTGAATTGGTAGTTATCAAGAATCTTTATTAGTGTAGTTAAGTCAAAGTCTAGCTTTCATAAAAAAATCTTCCAAAGTTTTTGGTCTCAAATCTGTTTTAACACCATTAATGTGTGTTTGGGGCAAGGATGTGAAAGGGTCTAAAACTGTTTTTAATCCATTTGACTTACCTAGTCAATTTCGTTTAAGAATCTTTGGTTAGAATGAATGTTGGAAAAGGATTAAATGAGCTTTGGTAGGATTTGGTAAAAAAAAAAGAGTACAAAATGACTGAAATGCCGGTTTGGACCTCATTACAAGCTTATCTCGCACTTAAATTTTGGTAACAGTAGTCTCTTTTGAGTCTTGGTATTCCACCTTTAGTGTTTGCTCAATTTAGTCGCACTTTGATCTTCTCTAGCTTAATAAAAAATCAGTCTCAAAATCTGTCTTTTCACCATTTTCTTTATCAGACAAGCAAAGACCACCGCCGCTTCATGTGCCGATTTTGTAGCCTAGTCGATACTTGAATTATGCAACTTTAGTTTTTCCTAAATCTTGGTATACTAATCTCATTGTTTGTTCAGTTGGAGTGCTCGAGATCACACCAACTTGGTCTAAATTGGAATTGCAAAATCTCATTTCCATATTTTTTTTTTATTATCTACAAAAGAGTTTCCACAACAGTCATATCGGCTTGTTTACAAGTCAAGCAGAGTTTTTCCGGGCCTCAAATCAGTTTACTTTGAGTCTATGATATGCTAACTTTTAATATGTAGCTTGCCCTACTTGGAAGCTCTCCTTTTCAAATCTCAAATAAGCTTAAAATGACCCCTCTAGGTCGCTTTTGGTACCGCAAGACAAAGAACAAGTTAGTTTCTTTTTTTTTCTTTTATTAGCTTTTACTCACTGTTAGACTTAGCTTATCTTAGATCCTTTAGATGCAGTTTATTTATTTTAGTTTAGGATAGTAGTGCTAGCTTAATGTGTTCTCCTTGATCGCTTTTGGTTAATTTGTAGCTTCAATTTCCCTAGTTAGTTGCATACCAAACCTCGCTTATGCTTCCCTTTTGTTGCTTATTTCTCGTAACTCTTAGCTTATTAATGTTCCCAGAAAATTTGCTTAACTCATTGCTTTTCAAAGTTGCTTATCTTGTTGCTTATTAGGCTTAAATTTTGCAAAAGGGTGTTTGTTTTTACTCAACTGTCATAAATCTGTTGATAATAAGCGCTCATACTGCTTATTCTCGCTTGATTTGGTAAAAATTGTTTTCACAAAAAGTGCTTACTTTGATCTTATTTATAAGTTGCAAAAGGAAATTTCAAAAAAAAAGAAATAGTTTGCAAAAGGTGCGGGGTGGGATTCACCCCTGACCTCTTGCTCAAAGACACAACACAACACCACACCACACAACCATTGCCTTGGGACTTTTTTCGCTTAGACTTCGCAATATTAAATACATAAGGGTCAAGTGGCAGTTTTGCTTATAAGCCATTCTTGGCTTATTTCGAGCTTATTTTGAATAGCAACATACTGTTTTCTTATTTTTCTTAGATCTAGCATAACTTAAAGTAGTTTTTGTTAAATTTTCAGATTTTTCTATACTAGTTTAGTATTTTTAATAATTTAATTAGTGTTTAATCGTTTTTAATTCGTAATAAATAATTTAAAAGTTGAAAAAATATTCCGCTTTTTTCTAAAATCATTTTTAGTCAAATAGATCGTAGGAAAATTGGTTTCACACTCGTAGCCCTTAAATTGCAAAACTTTTACGTTTATGGCTCGGGTTGTTTTACCGTTTTTACGTTTTTGCGTTTTAGCACCCTAGGACTTAGTGTAACTTCGTTTTATCATTCCTTAGGTTTAGTGATAGTTTAATTTTAGTTATTTAGGGTTCCCTTGCCTTAATTACCTTCCGCTCATTAAATTGTAGAATCCGTAATCAAATCCAATCATTTAAAAAACCAATTCAAGTTCAAATCACGAAACTCAACGAATCCGTCAATTTCACACCTCGTTGGGACACGACCCGGGGAAATCACTTTCCGGTATCACTTTTATCACACCCGTGAGATTTGGCACGTCAACCCTTTTCCTAAAAGGTTGATTTGTCGAATTTTACGGTTAATTTGATATTGTTGATATTTGTGTTTTTCTCACACTCACTTCACAACTAATCAAATTTTGGCCGCCGGGAGGTGTGTTGCGACAATATCGCGGATTTTTGCGATTTGTGACTTGAAGAACCTTCCTCGTGAAGTTACCGTTTTTCATAAAATCCAAAACCAAAAATATTCTTCTCATTCCTCTTATCCGTATGATTCTATTTCTCTTACCCTCTCGTACCGTTTGATTCTACTCTTCTTCAACCTCAAAACCGTTTAATTCTATCTCTTTAACCCTCTATATGTTTAATTCTTATGTCGACAATCATCAACATCATGGTCACAAGTGTGTATGTGCTGTGTGGAAGGCCTAGTTCGCTTAATTTTGCAATTTGTGCTAACTATCCATCAAAAGTCTTTTCAAAGTTATTTCGACCACCCGCCACAACCCGAACCCGTTCAAACGTCGGAGTTACCTCAAGCACCTACCGAGGGTCACGAGGACGATTTCTTTGAATCTAAAACCCGTAATCTAATTGAACAAATTCAAGCCGATGAAAAAAGGTCTAGAATTAGAATTGATTACGATGAACCCGTTCAAACACCGGAGATCATAACGGAAGTGGTGGAACTTGCTAGCTCTAAGAGCACACCACTTGTCCCAACTCCGAATCTTCGAACGCTTTTACCGACGCATTTCCTTAGGGTCGAAATGACATGATTCAAAACTTCTTAATTGAACTTCGTCATGATTCAACTTCGAGAAATACCGCTTTATGTGATGTTGTTGAACCCTCGATTCCTATTCCCGAGCCCGAAATATCTTCGTTTGATCAAAATTATTGCTACGGTTGTGGAGACTTGTTACCACAAGGTTTTCGTTGTTTCAAATGTATGTGCGAGTGGTGTGGAAACTATCTTGTCAATGGATGTTGTTCGATTTGTGCCAAGAATTCATTCGCTTATGATTCTAACCCAAACTCTTTCAATTATCCTCAAAACAATTTCAACTACCCTCCACAAAATTTATAATGAACCGTAACCGTATTTTCATCATTTCAATGATCAAACACCGTTTCAAAATTTCTCTCCCCAATACCCTCATTGTGCTAAGTGTGGGGGTCCTCATGATGATTATCAATGTCAATCGTGGAATCATAATTACTGTGGACCCGATCCTTGTTATAACACTTCCAGTTTTGACAACATCCAACCCCCACAGCTTTCATTGATCAATTTCCTCGTATAATTCTTGAAGAACTTTCCGAGGAACAAGCCGCCGCAATCTAAAGATTACTAGCCGATGAGCGAGCAACTCAAAAGCTTCTCCTCTTTAACGAAGCTTGCCGTCTCGATGACGAGGATGAGGAAGATTGGGAGATGACAAAGGACAAGGTGCATAACTCAAGCCCACAAAGTACCGCACATGTCCATTCTCCGCCCTTATCTTGCCTATCTACCTTAGAACCGTCGGATAATCTTTTAATGGGGACTAAAATCTTAGCACTATTCTAGAAACGAACCGCCTTGTGTTGAGAACCTTGTCCCAACCCCAAGTGAGTCCGAGGTTATCTTCGGTAATATGTTTGATGAGCCTCTTGATGATGATTCTTCTCCTCCTCTTGACATCCCAAACGATCATGTCGAGATGTTCTCCGATTCTGACAACGATTGTACTTCGCTTGACGATTCTTTATCTTATGGAGACATCGATTATGTCGAGGAGTTACCTTCTGAGCTAGTTAGCTTAGAGGAAGTGAGAGATTCGATGATCCGAAATTGAGGACTAGATACTCGTGAAAAATTGTTCAATGTAAATCTCCTCGCTTCTAAGATCGAATCATTTTGTGCTAAACCAGCCTTCCCCTATCCCCATGGAGGATAGTGACTTATCTTGGAAAAGCCCAAACCATTTTCTCGAAGTTTGAGGCTTTTTCCAATGATTCTCTTCCGAAATTTGATGTATTCCGCTTTGATGACGATCATATCAAAAGGAGAGAAGTGGCATTCCCACTTTTCATATTTCTCTTCCCGATTATGAGTCGCCCACATTTGAATTGCCTCCTCCTTCCAAAGGAGTAGACTTTTCCATGAGGAGTTCGCTGAACTCGCCACATCGATCCTCTTCCTCCGGAATTGAGGATGAGCTTTTTGAGCAAAATGCTCTACATCCCCTTTCATCCATGAGTAACTCATCTACCCTTGAGGATTTTACCGTGGTTGATACTTGCACTTCATTCCTCTCCGAGGATAAAGTTTTCAAACCCGGTATCTTACCTTTCAAGGGAGTTCACTCGCGGATATTTCTTAAGTCCAACACGGATGTTGTGACTTCTCTTGCGGTGGAAAAGATCTTTGAACATTCCGTAAATGTTCCTCAATCTAATATTTTGTCCACCCATCCCAAACGTTGTCAACTCATTGTCACTTTGCCTTCTCCCCCTATTTCTTCTCCGTGTCTTAACTCTTACGAGAGTGAAGATACCATCTTTGATCCCGGCATTTCTCATTCTTTTGAGCCGGTTTTATCTCATCGAAGTGGAACTTTCATCACATTCAATGTTTATCCAAACTATTTGAATGAGAGTCCGATGGAGATTTTCTCTTCCACTTGCTTCCCCATGGACTAATGAATGCGGGGATCGAGTCAAGCTAGCGACTTCGGTTATCAAAAACAAGAGCACACTATATGGGATTTCACCCGTATTTCTGACTTCTTTCTACTTTCTACCACCCTAGTGTGGGGGTGTTGCCCCACATGTTGTGTATATAAGTCTTCTAAAAAAAAAAAAAAAAATTTCCAAATAATGGCCGTAGTATTTCCCTTTACGTTTCGCCGCATAACCGCGGTACTTTGAATATTGAGGGCAATATTCATTTCTAAGTGTGGGGAATTCTCGCTAATTTTATCATATAATTATATTAATTCCGTTTTTGGCCAAAATTTTTTTGGAGTAAGTGTTTTACACTTACTCATTTGGTTATCATCCGCCATGTCCAGAAGACAAAAGGATTGTCTAATCCAGGAGCAAACGGCTCTTGGTAAAGATTTCTCAAATCCGTTTATATGGCTTGCAATTTGCCCAAAATTGTATGGTTCTCAACTCACCATATCCTTAAAAGTGAAGAGTTGGCTAGCCCGCAAGGTTATGGCTTGTGGTAAAGGCAGTGGAAAATCCATAATTGGTAATCAGCTCACCAAAGATAATATTGATAATTTATCTAAGAGTTGGCTAGTCCGTATGGGTACGGCTTCGGTAAAGACAAAATCAAACCGTTGAAAGTCGGTGGTTTGCTCAAAAGCACATGGTTATCAGTGTACCATAGTTCTCACTTGAACTAAAACATTTGGCTACTCCATAAGTAATGGCTTTTGGTAAAGAGACTCAAATCCATTATGTTTTCTCAAAAGATTGCTAGGGACTAGCAATGCTTTAGTGTGGGGGATTTGATGAGTGCGTATTCACTCATCATTTTGGTCAAATCTGAGTGCAAAACATTTAAAAACACCAAATGCATCAAAATACTAAAAATATCTCAAAATTGTGTTTTATATGTTTCGGATGCAAAACAAATGAAAAATGAACAAAGTTTGCATAATTGGCGCTTTCAGCCCGCCTTTCGAAAATTGACGTAAATAGTCCCCGAGCACGTAATTTAAAAGTCACCAAAGGTCCTTTTGAAATCATAAGTTGTCATAATTAGTCCTTTGGTGAAAAATTTCAAAAGTTTGAGAAATTACAGTTGTTGGTCCTTGGATTTTAAAATTGTCAAATTTAATCCTTGGAATTGCAGCTTTGGCAAAATGACCCATGGTTTATTTAAGATTCACTAGATTGGTCCTTGGATTACATTGTCAGAATTACAGGAATGGTCCCTGGAATTTCGGATTTTACACTTTTGGCCCCTAAACTACAATTTGGATCCAAGTTAAATCCTTAGTCCAATAACTAAGATTAGCCATGGCCCATTTATAACCCAACCCTGTCCAAGTTATTAACAATACCCGGTCAACCCAATAAACCCCACCCAATTCAACCCGAAGCAATAATACCCATCCCCACCCCTCGTCTTCTCCAATTCCCCCAAATCAAACCCGAACCCTAGAATCTCCTTTCCCAAGACCCCAAGCCTCTCCTTTTCCTCTCCCCCAAACACTCAACCCCCCAAACCTTCTATTACCCAACTTCACCTTTACCCAAAACCCACCTTAATCCTTTACCCGGTTAACCCCAAAACCCAAACCCACTATCTTGTTCCACCTTCCCCAAGACATGCCACCATGGCAATCCCAGCTTCAAAAGGGTTCAGTGGACGGCTTAGATGATCTTCTCATATGTACCTAATTGATCAACGGTCGAGATTTAAGGAAACAAGCACAAAGAAGAGAAGACCTCAAGAGAGTGGAAGACCTTGGTTTTAGTATATATAGGACCTCTTGTAGCCATTCATTGGCACCCTTTTCTTAGTTTTTCAAAAAATTAGTTTTGTATTTTTTTTCTATTGTAATGAATTTCTTTAGTTAATGGAAAGTATCTTTTTTTATAGTTGTTACTGCTGTTGAATTGGTAGTTATCAAGGATCTTTATTAGTGTAGTTAAGTCAAAGTCTAGCTTTCATAAAAAAATCTTCCAAAGTTTTTGGTCTCAAATGCTTTTAACACCATTAATGTGTGTTTGGGGCAAGGATGTGAAAGGGTCTAAAACTGTTTTTAATCCATTTGACTTACCTAGTCAATTTCGTTTAAGAATCTTTGGTTAGAATGAATGTTGGAAAAGGATTAAATGAGCTTTGGTAGGATTTGGTAAAAAAAAAAGAGAGTACAAGACAGCAGCCTGAGCTACTGGTTTGGACCTCATTTTTAGCTTATCTCGCACTTAAATTTTGGTAACAATGGTCTCTTTTAAGTCTTGGTATTCCACCTTCAGTGTTTGCTCAATTTAGTCGCACTTAGATCTTCTCTAGCTTAATAAAAATCAGTCTCAAAATCTGTCTTTTCACCATTTTCTTTATCAGACAAGCACCACTGCCGCTCATGTGTCGATTTTGTAGCCTAGTCGATACTTGAATTATGCAACTTTAGTTTTTCCTAAATCTTGGTATACTAATCTCATTGTTTGTTCGGTTGGAGTGCTCGAGATCACACCGAACTTGGTCTAAATTGGAATTGCAAAATCTCATTTCCATATTTTTTTTTATTATCTACAAAAGAGTTTCCACAACAGCCGTTATCGCTTGTTTACAAGTCAAGAGTTTTTCCGGGCCTCAAATCGCTTTACTTTGAGTCTATGATATGCTAACTTTTAATATGTAGCTTGCCCTACTTGAAGCTCTCCTTTTCAAATCTCAAATAAGCTTAAAACAGTACCCTCTAGGTCGTTTTGCGTACCGCAGCTCGCATGCAAAGAAACAAGTTAGTTTCTTTTTTTCTTTTTATTAGCTTTTACTCACCAAGTTAGACTTAGCTTATCTTAGATCCTTTAGATGCAGTTTATTTATTTTAGTTTAGGATAGTAGTGCTAGCTTAATGTGTTCTCCTTGATCGCTTTTGGTTAATTTGTAGCTTCAATTTCCCTAGTTAGTTGCATACCAAACCCCGCTTATGCTTCCCTTTTGTTGCTTATTTCCTGTAACTCTTAGCTTATTAATGTTCCTTAAAATTTGCTTAACTCATTGCTTTTCAAAGTTGCTTATCTTGTTGCTTATTAGGCTTAAATTTTGCAAAAGGGTGTTTGTTTTACTCAACTGTCATATAAGCTGTTGATAATAAGCAGCTTCATACCGCTTATTCTCGTTGATTTGGTAAAAATTGTTTTCACAAAAAGTGCTTACTTTGATCTTATTTATAAGTTGCAAAAGGAAATTTCAAAAAAGAAATAGTTTGCAAAAGGTGCAGGGTGGGATTCACCCCGACCTCTTGCTCAAAGACACAACACAACACCACACCACACAACCATTGCGCCCTTGGGACTTTTTCGCTTAGACTTCGCAATATTAAATACATAAGGGTCAAGTGGCGCTTTTGCTTATAAGCCATTCTTGGCTTATTTCGAGCTTATTTTGAATAGCAACATAACTTTTTTTTATTTTTCTTAGATCTAGCATAACTTAAAGTAGTTTTTGTTAAATTTTCAGATTTTTCTATACTAGTTTAGTATTTTTAATAATTTAATTAGTGTTTAATCGCTTTTAATTCAGTAATAAATAATTTAAAAGTTGAAAAATATTCCGCTTTTTCCAAAAATCATTTTTAGTCAAATAGATCGTAGGAAAATTGGTTTCACACTCGTAGCCCTTAAATTGCAAAACTTTTACGTTTATGGCTCGGGTTGTTTTACCGCTTTTACGCTTTTTATGCTTTTAGCACCCTAGGACTTAGTGTAACTTCGTTTTATCATTCCTTAGGTTTAGTGATAGTTTAATTTTAGTTATTTAGGGTTCCCTTGCCTTAATTACCTTCCCGTTCATTAAATTGTAGAATCCGTAATCAAATCCAATCATTTAAAAAACCAATTCAAGTTCAAATCACGAAACTCAACGAATCCGTCAATTTCACACCTCGTTGGGACACGACCCGGGGAAATCACTTTCCGGTATCACTTTTATCACACCCGTGAGATTTGGCACGTCAACCCTTTTCCTAAAAGGTTGATTTGTCGAGTTTTACGGTTAATTTGATATTGTTGATATTTGTGTTTTTCTCACACTCACTTCACAACGAATCAAATTTTGGCGCCGCCGCCGGGGAGGTGTGTTGCGACAATATCGTGATTTTTGCGATTTGTGACTTGAAGAACCTTCCTCGTGAAGTTACCGTTTTTCATAAAATCCAAAAAAAACCAAAAATATTCTTCTCATTCTTCGTATCCGTATGATTCTATTTCTCTTACCCTCTCGTACCGCTTGATTCTACTCTTCTTCAACCTCAAAACCGTTTAATTCTATCTCTTTAACCCTCTATATGTTTAATTCTTATGTCGACAATCATCAACATCATGGTCACAAGTGTGTATGTGCGCGGTGTGGAAGGCCTAGTTCGCTTAATTTTGCAATTTGTGCTTAACTATCCATCAAAAAGTCTTTTCAAAGTTATTTCACCACCCGCCACAACCCGAACCCGCTCAAACGCCGGAGTTACCTCAAGCACCTACCGAGGGTCACGAGGACGATTTCTTTGAATCTAAAACCCGTAATCTAATTGAACAAATTCAAGCCGATGAAAAAAGGTCTAGAATTAGAATTGATTACGATGAACCCGTTCAAACACCGGAGATCATAACGGAAGTGGTGGAACTTGCTAGCTCTAAGAGCACACCACTTGTCCCAACTCCGAATCTTCTAACGCTTTTACCGACGCATTTCCTTAGGGTCGAAATGACATGATTCAAAACTTCTTAATTGAACTTCGTCATGATTCAACTTCGGGAAATACCGCTTTATGTGATGTTGTTGAACCCTCGATTCCTATTCCCGAGCCCGAAATATCTTCGTTTGATCAAAATTATTGCTACGGTTGTGGAGACTTGTTACCACAAGGTTTTCGTTGTTTCAAATGTATGTGCGAGTGGTGTGGAAACTATCTTGTCAATGGATGTTGTTCGATTTGTGCCAAGAATTCATTCGCTTATGATTCTAACCCAAACTCTTTCAATTATCCTCAAAACAATTTCAACTACCCTCCACAAAATTTATACGAACCGTAACCGTATTTTCATCATTTCAATGATCAAACACCGCTTCAAAATTTCTCTCCCAAATACCCTCATTGTGCTAAGTGTGGGGGTCCTCATGATGATTATCAATGTCAATCGTGGAATCATAATTACTGTGGACCCGATCCTTGTTATAACACTTCCAGTTTTGACAACATCCAACCCCCACAGTTTCCCGTCATTGATCAATTTCCTCGTATAATTCTTGAAGAACTTTCCGAGGAACAAGCCGCCGCGAACGAAAGATTACTAGCCGATGAGCGAGCAGCTCAAAAGCTCTCTTTTAACGAAGCTTGCTGTCTAGATGACGAGGATGAGGAAGATTGGGAGATGACAAAGGACAAGGTGCATAACTCAAGCCCACAAAGTACCGCACATGTCCATTCTCCGCCCTTATCTTGCCTATCTACCTTAGAACCGTCGGATAATCTTTTAATGGGGAACGAAAATCTTAGCACTATTCTGGAAACGGAACCGTCTTGTGTTGAGAACCTTGTCCCAACCCCAAGTGAGTCCGAGGTTATCTTCGGTAATATGTTTGATGAGCCTCTTGATGATGATTCTTCTCCTCCTCTTGACATCCCAAACGATCATGTCGAGATGTTCTCCGACTCGACAACGATTGTACTTCGTTTGATGATTCTTTGTCCTATGGAGACATCGATTATGTCGAGGAGTTACCTTCTGAGCTAGTTAGCTTAGAGGAAGTGAGAGATTCTGATGATCCGGAAATTGAGGACGAGATACTTCGTGAAAAAGTGTTCAATGTAAATCTCCTCGTTTCTAAGATCGAATCATTTTGTGCTAAACCAGCTCCTATCCCCATTGAGGATAGTGACTCTATCTTGGAAAAGCCCAAACCATTTTCTGAGTTTGAGGCTTTTTCCAATGATTCTCTTCCGGAATTTGATGTATTCCGCTTTGATGACGATCATATCGAAAAGGAGAGAAGTGGCATTCCCACTTTTCATATTTCTCTTCCCGAGTATGAGTCGCCCACATTTGAATTGCCTCCTCCTTCCGAAAGGAGTAGACTTTTCCATGAGGAGTTCGCTGAACTCGCCACATCGATCCTCTTCCTCCGGAATTGAGGATGAGCTTTTTGAGCAAAATGCTCTACATCCCCTTTCATCCATGAGTAACTCATCTACCCTTGAGGATTTTACCGTGGTTGATACTTGCACTTCATTCCTCTCCGAGGATAAAGTTTTCAAACCCGGTATCTTACCTTTCAAGGAGTTCACTCGGATATTTCTTAAGTCCAACACGGATGTTGTGACTTCTCTTATGTGGAAAAGATCTTTGAACATTCCGTAAATGTTCCTCAATCTAATCTTTTGTCCACCCATCCCAAACGTTGTCAACTCATTGTCACTTTGCCTTCTCCCCCTATTTCTTCTCCGTGTCTTAACTCTTACGAGAGTGAAGATACCATCTTTGATCCCGGCATTTCTCATTCTTTTGAGCCGGTTTTATCTCATCGAAGTGGAACTTTCATCACATTCAATGTTTATCCAAACTATTTGAATGAAAGTCCGATGGAGATTTTCTCTTCCACTTGCTTCCCCATGGACTAATGAATGCGGGGATCAAGTCAAGCTAGCGACTTCGGTTATCAAAAACAAGAGCACACTATATGGGATTTCACCCGTATTTCTGACTTCTTTCTACTTTCTACCACCCTAGTGTGGGGGTGTTGCCCCACATGTTGTGTATATAAGTCTTCTAAAAAAAAAAAATTTCCAAATAATGGCCGTAGTATTTCCCTTTACGTTTCGGGCCGCATAACCGCGGTACTTTGAATATTGAGGGCAATATTCATTTCTAAGTGTGGGGGGAATTCTCGCGAATTTTATCATATAATTATATTAATTCCCGCTTTTGGCCAAAATTTTTGGAGTAAGTGTTTTACACTTACTCATTTGGTTATCAACCGCCATGTCTCGTAAGACAAAAGGATTGGCTAATCCAGGAGCAACCGGCTCTTGGTAAAGATTTCTCAAATCCGTTTATATGGCTTGCAATTTGCCCAAAATTGTATGGTTCTCAACTCACCATATCCTTAAAAGTGAAGAGTTGGCTAGCCCGCAAGGTTATGGCTTGTGGTAAAGGCAATGGAAAATCCATAATTGGTAATCAGCTCACCAAAGATAATATTGATAATTTATCTAAGAGTTGGCTAGTCCGTATGGGTACGGCTTCGGTAAAGACAAAATCAAATCCGTTGAAAGCCGGTGGTTTGCTCAAAATCACATGGTTATCAGTGTACCATAGTTCTCACTTGAACTAAAACATTTGGCTACTCCAAAAGTAATGGCTTTTGGTAAAGAGACTCAAATCCATTATGTTTTCTCAAAAGATTGCTAGGGACTAGCAATGCTTTAGTGTGGGGGATTTGATGAGTGCGTATTCACTCATCATTTTAGGTCAAATCTGAACTGCAAAACATTTAAAAACACCAAATGCATCAAAATACTGAAAATATCTCAAAATTGTGTTTTATATGTTTCAGATGCAAAACAAATGAAAAATGAACAAAGTTTGCATAATTGGCGCTTCAAATTCCCCGCCTTTCAAAATTGACGAAATAGTCCCCGAGCACGTAATTTAAAAAGAAAAGTCACCAAAGGTCCTTTTGAAATCATAAGTTGTCATAATTAGTCCTTTGGTGAAAAATTTCAAAAGTTTGAGAAATTACAGTTGTTGGTCCTTGGATTTTTAAAATTGTCAAATTTAATCCTTGGAATTGCGTTTTGGCAAAATGACCCATGGTTTATTTAAGATTCACTAGATTGGTCCTTGGATTACATTGTCAGAATTACAGGAATGGTCCCGGAATTTCGATTTTACACTTTTGGCCCCTAAACTACAATTTGGATCCAAGTTAAATCCTTAGTCCAATAACTAAGATTAGCCATGGCCCATTTATAACCCAACCTGCCCAAGTTATTAACAATACCCGGTCAACCCAATAAACCCCACCCAATTCAACCCGAAGCAATAATACCCATCCCTACCCCTGCTTCTCCAATTCCCCCAAATCAAACCTGTAACCCTAGAATCTCCTTTCCCAAGCACCCCAAGCCTCCTTTTCCTCTCCCCCAAACACTCAACCCCCCAAACCTTCTATTACCCAACTTCACCTTTACCCAAAACCCACCTTAATCCTTTACCCGGTTAACCCCAAAACCCAAACCCACTATCTTGTTCCACCTTCCCCAAGACATGCCACCATGGCAATCCCAGCTTCAAAAGGGTTCAGTGGACGGCTTAGATGATCTTCTCATATGTACCTAATTGATCAACGGTCGAGATTTAAGGAAACAAGCACAAAGAAGAGAAGACCTCAAGAGAGTGGAAGACCTTGGTTTTAGTATATATAGGACCTCTTGTAGCCATTCATTGGCACCCTTTTCTTAGTTTTTCAAAAAAATTAGTTTTGTATTTTTTTTCTATTGTAATGAATTTCTTTAGTTAATGGAAAGTATCTTTTTTTTTATAGTTGTTACTGCTGTTGAATTGGTAGTTATCAAGGATCTTTATTAGTGTAGTTAAGTCAAAGTCTAGCTTTCATAAAAAAATCTTCCAAAGTTTTTGGTCTCAAATCTGTTTTAACACCATTAATGTGTGTTTGGGGCAAGGATGTGAAAGGGTCTAAAATCTGCTTTTAATCCATTTGACTTACCTAGTCAATTTCGTTTAAGAATCTTTGGTTAGAATAAATGTTGGAAAAGGATTAAATGAGCTTCGGTAGGATTTAGTAAAAGAAAAAGAGTGCAAAACAGCAGCCTGAGCTGCTGGTTTGGACCTCATTACAAGCTTATCTCGCACTTAAATTTTGGTAACAAGAGTCTCTTTTGAGTCTTGGTATTCCACCTTTAGTGTTTGCTCTATTTAGTCGCACTTTGATCTTCTCTAGCTTAATAAAAAATCAGTCTCAAAATCTGTCTTTTCACCATTTTCTTTATCAAGACAAGACAAAGACCACCGCCGCCATGTGCTGATTTTGTAGCCTAGTCGATACTTGAATTATGCAACTTTAGTTTTTCCTAAATCTTGGTATACTAATCTCATTGTTTGTTCAGCTTGGAGTGCTCGAGATCACAATCGAACTTGGTCTAAATTGGAATTGCAAAATCTCATTTCCATATTTTTTTTTATTATCTACAAAAGAGTTTCCACAACAGTCATTATCGCTTGTTTACAAGTCAGAGTTTTTCGGGCCTCAAATCAGTTTACTTTGAGTCTATGATATGCTAACTTTTAATATGTAGCTTGCCCTACTTGGAAGCTCTCCTTTTCAGCTCTCAAATAAGCTTAAAATGCCCTCTAGGTCGCTTTTTGCTCGCAAGTAGCTGCATAAAGAACAAGTTAGTTTCTTTTTTTTTCTTTTATTAGCTTTTACTCACTGTTAGACTTAGCTTATCTTAGATCCTTTAGATGCAGTTTATTTATTTTAGTTTAGGATAGTAGTGCTAGCTTAATGTGTTCTCCTTGATCGCTTTTTGGTTAATTTGTAGCTTCAATTTCCCCCTAGTTAGTTGCATACCAAACTCGCTTATGCTTCCCTTTTTGTTGCTTATTTCCTGTAACTCTTAGCTTATTAATGTTCCTAAAATTTGCTTAACTCATTGCTTTTCAAAGTTGCTTATCTTGTTGCTTATTAGGCTTAAATTTTGCAAAGGGTGTTTGTTTTACTCAACTGTCATAAAATCGTTGATAATAAGCGCTTCATACTGCTTATTCTGTTGATTTGGTAAAAATTGTTTTCACAAAAAGTGCTTACTTTGATCTTATTTATAAGTTGCAAAAGGAAATTTCAAAAAAGAAATAGTTTGCAAAAAGGTGCAGGGGTGGGATTCGACCCCCTGACCTCTTGCTCAAAGACACAACACAACACCACACCACACAACCATTGCGCCCTTGGGACTTTTTCAGTTAGACTTCGCAATATTAAATACATAAGGGTCAAGTGGCAGTTTTGCTTATAAGCCATTCTTGGCTTATTTCGAGCTTATTTTGAATAGCAACATACTGTTTTCTTATTTTTCTTAGATCTAGCATAACTTAAAGTAGTTTTTGTTAAATTTTCAGATTTTTCTATACTAGTTTAGTATTTTTAATAATTTAATTAGTGTTTAATCGCTTTTAATTGTAATAAATAATTTAAAAGTTGAAAAATATTCCGCTTTTTCCAAAAATCATTTTTAGTCAAATAGATCGTAGGAAAATTGGTTTCACACTCGTAGCCCTTAAATTGCAAAACTTTTACGCTTATGGCTCGTTGTTTTACCGCTTTTTACGCTTTTTGCTTTTAGCACCCTAGGACTTAGTGTAACTTCGTTTTATCATTCCTTAGGTTTAGTGATAGTTTAATTTTAGTTATTTAGGGTTCCCTTGCCTTAATTACCTTCCCGTTCATTAAATTGTAGAACTGTAATCAAATCCAATCATTTAAAAAACCAATTCAAGTTCAAATCACGAAACTCAACGAATCCGTCAATTTCACACCTCGTTGGGACACGACCCGGGAAATCACTTTTCCGGTATCACTTTTATCACACCCGTGAGATTTGGCACGTCAACCCTTTTCCTAAAAGGTTGATTTGTCGAAGTTTTACTGTTAATTTGATATTGTTGATATTTGTGTTTTTCTCACACTCACTTCACAACGAATCAAATTTTGCCACGCCGGGAGGTGTGTTATGCACAATATCGTGATTTTTGCGATTTGTGACTTGAAGAACCTTCCTCGTGAAGTTACCGTTTTTCATAAAATCCGAAAAAACCAAAAATACTCTTCTCATTCCTCTTATCCGTATGATTCTATTTCTCTTACCCTCTCATACCGTTTGATTCTACTCTTCTTCAACCTCAAAACCGTTTAATTCTATCTCTTTAACCCTCTATATGTTTAATTCTTATGTCGACAATCATCAACATCATGGTCACAAGTGTGTATGTGCGCGGTGTGGAAGGCCTAGTTCAAGCTTAATTTTGCAATTTGTGCTTAACTATCCATCAAAAAGTATTTTCAAAGTTATTTCGACCACCCGCCACAACCCGAACCCGTTCAAACGTCGGAGTTACCTCAAGCACCTACCGAGGGTCACGAGGACGATTTCTTTGAATCTAAAACCCGTAATCTAATTGAACAAATTCAAGCCGATGAAAAAAGGTCTAGAATTAGAATTGATTACGATGAACCCGTTCAAACACCGGAGATCATAACGGAAGTGGTGGAACTTGCTAGCTCTAAGAGCACACCACTTGTCCCAACTCCGGAATCTTCTAACGCTTTTACCGACGATTTCCTTAGGGTCGAAATGACATGATTCAAAACTTAATTGAACTTCGCCATGATTCAACTTGGGAAATACCGCTTTATGTGATGTTGTTGAACCCTCGATTCCTATTCCCGAGCCTGAAATATCTTCGTTTGATCAAAATTATTGCTACGGTTGTGGAGACTTGTTACCACAAGGTTTTCGTTGTTTCAAATGTATGTGCGAGTGGTGTGGAAACTATCTTGTCAATGGATGTTGTTCGATTTGTGCTAAGAATTCATTCGCTTATGATTCTAACCCAAACTCTTTCAATTATCCTCAAAACAATTTCAACTACCCTCCACAAAATTTATACGAACCAGAACCGTATTTTCATCATTTCAATGATCAAACACCGTTTCAAAATTTCTCTCCCCAATACCCTCATTGTGCTAAGTGTGGGGGTCCTCATGATGATTATCAATGTCAATCGTGGAATCATAATTACTGTGGACCCGATCCTTGTTATAACACTTCCAGTTTTGACAACATCCAACCCCCACAGTTTCCCGTCATTGATCAATTTCCTCGTATAATTCTTGAAGAACTTTCCGAGGAACAAGCTGCTCGCAACGAAAGATTACTAGCCGATGAGCGAGAAGCTCAAAAGCTTCTCCTCTTTAACGAAGCTTGCCGTTTCGATGACGAGGATGAGGAAGATTGGGAGATGACAAAGGACAAGGTGCATAACTCAAGCCCACAAAGTACCGCACATGTCCATTCTCCGCCCTTATCTTGCCTATCTACCTTAGAACCGTCGGATAATCTTTTAATGGGGAACGAAAATCTTAGCACTATTCTGGAAACGGAACCGTCTTGTGTTGAGAACCTTGTCCCAACCCCAAGTGAGTCCGAGGTTATCTTCGGTAATATGTTTGATGAGCCTCTTGATGATGATTCTTCTCCTCCTCTTGACATCCCAAACGATCATGTCGAGATGTTCTCCGATTCTGACAACGATTGTACTTCGTTTGACGATTCTTTATCCTATGGAGACATCGATTATGTCGAGGAGTTACCTTCTGAGCTAGTTAGCTTAGAGGAAGTGAGAGATTCGATGATCCGAAATTGAGGACGAGATCCTTCGTGAAAAATTGTTCAATGTAAATCTCCTCGTTTCTAAGATCGAATCATTTTGTGCTAAACCAGCTTCAGCTCCTATCCCCATGGAGGATAGTGACTCTATCTTGGAAAAGCCCAAACCATTTTCTGAGTTTGAGGCTTTTTCCAATGATTCTCTTCCGGAATTTGATGTATTCCGCTTTGATGACGATCATACTGAAAAGGAGAGAAGTGGCATTCCCACTTTTCATATTTCTCTTCCTGATTATGAGTCGTCCACATTTGAATTGCCTCCTCCTTCCGAAAGGAGTAGACTTTTCCATGAGGAGTTCGCCAGTGAACTCGCTCACATCGATCCTCTTCCTCCGGGAATTGAGGATGAGCTTTTTGAGCAAAATGCTCTACACCCCCTTTCATCCATGAGTAACTCATCTACCCTTGAGGATTTTACCGTGGTTGATACTTGCACTTCATTCCTCTCCGAGGATAAAGTTTTCAAACCCGGTATCTTACCTTTCAAGGGAGTTCACTCTCGGATATTTCTTAAGTCCAACACGGATGTTGTGACTTCTCTTGCGGTGGAAAAGATCTTTGAACATTCCGTAAATGTTCCTCAATCTAATCTTTTGTCCACCCATCCCAAACGTTGTCAACTCATTGTCACTTTGCCTTCTCCCCCTATTTCTTCTCCGTGTCTTAACTCTTACGAGAGTGAAGATACCATCTTTGATCCCGGCATTTCTCATTCTTTTGAGCCGGTTTTATCTCATCGGAGTGGAACTTTCATCACATTCAATGTTTATCCAAACTATTTGAATGAAAGTCCGATGGAGATTTTCTTCCACTTGCTTCCCATGGACTAATGAATGCGGGATCGAGTCAAGCTAGCGACTTCGGTTATCAAAAACAAGAGCACACTATATGGGATTTCACCCGTATTTCTGACTTCTTTCTACTTTCTACCACCCTAGTGTGGGGGTGTTGCCCCACATGTTGTGTATATAAGTCTTCTAAAAAAAAAAAATTTCCAAATAATGGCCGTAGTATTTCCCTTTACGTTTCGCCGCATAACCGCGGTACTTTGAATATTGAGGGCAATATTCATTTCTAAGTGTGGGGGGGAATTCTCGCGAATTTTATCATATAATTATATTAATTCCGTTTTGGCCAAAATTTTTTTGGAGTAAGTGTTTTACACTTACTCATTTGGTTATCAACCGCCATGTCTCAGAAGACAAAAGGATTGGCTAATCCAGGAGCAAACGGCTCTTGGTAAAGATTTCTCAAATCCGCTTATATGGCTTGCAATTTGCCCAAAATTGTATGGTTCTCAACTCACCATATCCTTAAAAGTGAAGAGTTGGCTAGCCCGCAAGGTTATGGCTTGTGGTAAAGGCAATGGAAAATCCATAATTGGTAATCAGCTCACCAAAGATAATATTGATAATTTATCTAAGAGTTGGCTAGTCCGTAAGGGTACGGCTTCGGTAAAGACAAAATCAAACCGTTGAAAGTCGGTGGTTTGCTCAAAAGCACATGGTTATCAGTGTACCATAGTTCTCACTTGAACTAAAACATTTGGCTACTCCGTAGTAATGGCTTTTGGTAAAGAGACTCAAATCCATTATGTTTTCTCAAAAGATTGCTAGGGACTAGCAATGCTTTAGTGTGGGGGGATTTGATGAGTGCGTATTCACTCATCATTTTTGGTCAAATCTGAAATGCAAAACATTTAAAAACACCAAATGCATCAAAATACTAAAAATATCTCAAAATTGTGTTTTATATGTTTCGGATGCAAAACAAATGAAAAATGAACAAAGTTTGCATAATTGGCGCTTTCCCCCGCCTTTCGAAAATTGACGAAATAGTCCCCGAGCACGTAATTTAAAAAGAAAAGTCACCAAAGGTCCTTTTGAAATCATAAGTTGTCATAATTAGTCCTTTGGTGAAAAATTTCAAAAGTTTGAGAAATTACAGTTGTTGGTCCTTGGATTTTTAAAATTGTCAAATTTAATCCTTGGAATTGCAGTTTTGGCAAAAATGACCCATGGTTTATTTAAGATTCACTAGATTGGTCCTTGGATTACATTGTCGAATTACAGAATGGTCCTGAATTTCGGATTTTACACTTTTGGCCCCTAAACTACAATTTGGATCCAAGTTAAATCCTTAGTCCAATAACTAAGATTAGCCATGGCCCATTTATAACCCAACCCCGTCCCAAGTTATTAACAATACCCGGTCAACCCAATAAACCCCACCCAATTCAACCCGAGCTAATAATACCCATCCCCACCCCTGTCTTCTCCAATTCCTACCAAATCAAACCCGAACCCTAGAATCTCCTTTCCCAAGCACCCCAAGCCTCTCCTTTTCCTCTCCCCCAAACACTCAACCCCCCAAACCTTCTATTACCCAACTTCACCTTTACCCAAAACCCACCTTAATCCTTTACCCGGTTAACCCCAAAACCCAAACCCACTATCTTGTTCCACCTTCCCCAAGACATGCCACCATGGCAATCCCAGCTTCAAAAGGGTTCAGTGGACGGCTTAGATGATCTTCTCATATGTACCTAATTGATCAACGGTCGAGATTTAAGGAAACAAGCACAAAGAAGAGAAGACCTCAAGAGAGTGGAAGACCTTGGTTTTAGTATATATAGGACCTCTTGTAGCCATTCATTGGCACCCTTTTCTTAGTTTTTCAAAAAAATTAGTTTTGTATTTTTTTTCTATTGTAATGAATTTCTTTAGTTAATGGAAAGTATCTTTTTTTTTATAGTTGTTACTGTTTTCGTGTTGAATTGGTAGTTATCAAGAATCTTTATTAGTGTAGTTAAGTCAAAGTCTAGCTTTCATAAAAAAATCTTCCAAAGTTTTTGGTCTCAAATCTGTTTTAACACCATTAATGTGTGTTTGGGGCAAGGATGTGAAAGGGTCTAAAAGCTGTTTTAATCCATTTGACTTACCTAGTCAATTTCGTTTAAGAATCTTTGGTTAGAATAAATGTTGGAAAAGGATTAAATGAGCTTCGGTAGGATTTAGTAAAAAAAAAAGAGTGCAAAACAGCAGCCTGAGCTACTGGTTTGGACCTCATTTTTAGCTTATCTCGCACTTAAATTTTGGTAACAATGGTCTCTTTTAAGTCTTGGTATTCCACCTTCAGTGTTTGCTCAATTTAGTCGCACTTAGATCTTCTCTAGCTTAATAAAAATCAGTCTCAAAATCTGTCTTTTCACCATTTTCTTTATCAAGACAAAGACCACTCGCCGCCATGTGCCGATTTTGTAGCCTAGTCGATACTTGAATTATGCAACTTTAGTTTTTCCTAAATCTTGGTATACTAATCTCATTGTTTGTTCAGGTTGGAGTGCTCGAGATCACACCGAACTTGGTCTAAATTGGAATTGCAAAATCTCATTTCCATATTTTTTTTTATTATCTACAAAAGAGTTTCCACAACAAGCTGTTATCAGCTTGTTTACAAGCTGTTGCAGAGTTTTTCTGGGCCTCAAATCAGTTTACTTTGAGTCTATGATATGCTAACTTTTAATATGTAGCTTGCCCTACTTGGAAGCTCTCCTTTTCAGCTCTCAAATAAGCTTAAAACAGACCCCTCTAGGCTGTTTTGCAGCCTGCAGTTCGTACAGCAACAAGTTAGTTTCTTTTTTTTTCTTTTATTAGCTTTTACTCACTGTTAGACTTAGCTTATCTTAGATCCTTTAGATGCAGTTTATTTATTTTAGTTTAGGATAGTAGTGCTAGCTTAACAGGTTCTCCTTGATCGCTTTTTGGTTAATTTGTAGCTTCAATTTCCCCCTAGTTAGTTGCATACCAAACCTGCTTATGCTTCCCTTTTTGTTGCTTATTTCCTGTAACTCTTAGCTTATTAATGTTCCCAGAAAATTTGCTTAACTCATTGCTTTTCAAAGTTGCTTATCTTGTTGCTTATTAGGCTTAAATTTTGCAAAAGGGTGTTTGTTTTTACTCAACTGTCATAAATCGTTGATAATAAGCGCTCATACTGCTTATTCTGTTGATTTGGTAAAAATTGTTTTCACAAAAAGTGCTTACTTTGATCTTATTTATAAGTTGCAAAAGGAAATTTCAAAAAAGAAATAGTTTGCAAAAGGTGCAGGTGGGATTCACCCTCGACCTCTTGCTCAAAGACACAACACAACACCACACCACACAACCATTGCGCCTTGGGACTTTTTCGTTAGACTTCGCAATATTAAATACATAAGGGTCAAGTGGCGCTTTTGCTTATAAGCCATTCTTGGCTTATTTCGAGCTTATTTTGAATAGCAACATCTTGTTTTCTTATTTTTCTTAGATCTAGCATAACTTAAAGTAGTTTTTGTTAAATTTTCAGATTTTTCTATACTAGTTTAGTATTTTTAATAATTTAATTAGTGTTTAATCGTTTTTAATTCGTAATAAATAATTTAAAAGTTGAAAAAATATTCCGCTTTTTTCTAAAATCATTTTTAGTCAAATAGATCGTAGGAAAATTGGTTTCACACTCGTAGCCCTTAAATTGCAAAACTTTTACGTTTATGGCTCGGGTTGTTTTACCGTTTTTACGTTTTTGCGTTTTAGCACCCTAGGACTTAGTGTAACTTCGTTTTATCATTCCTTAGGTTTAGTGATAGTTTAATTTTAGTTATTTAGGGTTCCCTTGCCTTAATTACCTTCCCGTTCATTAAATTGTAGAATCCGTAATCAAATCCAATCATTTAAAAAACCAATTCAAGTTCAAATCACGAAACTCAACGAATCCGTCAATTTCACACCTCGTTGGGACACGACCCGGGGAAATCACTTTCCCGGTATCACTTTTATCACACCCGTGAGATTTGGCACGTCAACCCTTTTCCTAAAAGGTTGATTTGTCGAGTTTTACGGTTAATTTGATATTGTTGATATTTGTGTTTTTCTCACACTCACTTCACAACGAATCAAATTTTGGCGCCGCTGCCGGGGAGGTGTGTTGCGACAATATCGTGATTTTTGCGATTTGTGACTTGAAGAACCTTCCTCGTGAAGTTACCGTTTTTCATAAAATCCAAAAATCCAAAAATACTCTTCTCATTCCTCTTATCCGTATGATTCTATTTCTCTTACCCTCTCATACCGTTTGATTCTACTCTTCTTCAACCTCAAAACCGTTTAATTCTATCTCTTTAACCCTCTATATGTTTAATTCTTATGTCGACAATCATCAACATCATGGTCACAAGTGTGTGTGTGCTGTGTGGAAGGCCTAGTTCAGCTTAATTTTGCAATTTGTGCGAATTATCCATCAAAAAGTCTTTTCAAAGTTATTTCGACCACCCGCCACAACCCGAACCCGTTCAAACGTCGGAGTTACCTCAAGCACCTACCGAGGGTCACGAGGACGATTTCTTTGAATCTAAAACCCGTAATCTAATTGAACAAATTCAAGCCGATGAAAAAAGGTCTAGAATTAGAATTGATTACGATGAACCCGTTCAAACACCGGAGATCATAACGGAAGTGGTGGAACTTGCTAGCTCTAAGAGCACACCACTTGTCCCAACTCCGAATCTTCGAACGCTTTTACCGACGCATTTCCTTAGGGTCGAAATGACATGATTCACAACTTCTTAATTGAACTTCGTCATGATTCAACTTCGGGAAATACCGCTTTATGTGATGTTGTTGAACCCTCGATTCCTATTCCCGAGCCTGAAATATCTTCGTTTGATCAAAATTATTGCTACGGTTGTGGAGACTTGTTACCACAAGGTTTTCGTTGTTTCAAATGTATGTGCGAGTGGTGTGGAAACTATCTTGTCAATGGATGTTGTTCGATTTGTGCCAAGAATTCATTCGCTTATGATTCTAACCCAAACTCTTTCAATTATCCTCAAAACAATTTCAACTACCCTCCACAAAATTTATACGAACCAGAACCGTATTTTCATCATTTCAATGATCAAACACCGTTTCAAAATTTCTCTCCCCAATACCCTCATTGTGCTAAGTGTGGGGGTCCTCATGATGATTATCAATGTCAATCGTGGAATCATAATTACTGTGGACCCGATCCTTGTTATAACACTTCCAGTTTTGACAACATCCAACCCCCACAGTTTCCCGTCATTGATCAATTTCCTCGTATAATTCTTGAAGAACTTTCCGAGGAACAAGCCGCTCAGAAGCGAAAGATTACTAGCCAATGAGCGAGCAGCTCAAAAGCTTCTCCTCTTTAACGAAGCTTGCCGTCTCGATGACGAGGATGAGGAAGATTGGGAGATGACAAAGGACAAGGTGCATAACTCAAGCCCACAAAGTACCGCACATGTCCATTCTCCGCCCTTATCTTGCCTATCTACCTTAGAACCGTCGGATAATCTTTTAATGGGGGACGAAAATCTTAGCACTATTCTAGAAACGGAACCGTCTTGTGTTGAGAACCTTGTCCCAACCCCAAGTGAGTCCGAGGTTATCTTCGGTAATATGTTTGATGAGCCTCTTGATGATGATTCTTCTCCTCCTCTTGACATCCCAAACGATCATGTCGAGATGTTCTCCGATTCTGACAACGATTGTACTTCGTTTGACGATTCTTTATCCTATGGAGACATCGATTATGTCGAGGAGTTACCTTCTGAGCTAGTTAGCTTAGAGGAAGTGAGAGATTCGATGATCCGAAATTGAGGACGAGATCCTTCGTGAAAAATTGTTCAATGTAAATCTCCTCGTTTCTAAGATCGAATCATTTTGTGCTAAACCAGCTTCAGCTCCTATCCCCATGGAGGATAGTGACTCTAT
Organism: Chrysanthemum makinoi; assembly: GCA_910596185.1. Lineage (NCBI taxonomy): Eukaryota > Viridiplantae > Streptophyta > Magnoliopsida > Asterales > Asteraceae > Chrysanthemum > Chrysanthemum makinoi. The sequence goes on along the minus strand of OU343223.1, from coordinate 101,577,059 downwards.
CTTGGAAAAGCCCAAACCATTTTCTGAGTTTGAGGCTTTTTCCAATGATTCTCTTCCGGAATTTGATGTATTCCGCTTTGATGACGATCATACTGAAAAGGAGAGAAGTGGCATTCCCACTTTTCATATTTCTCTTCCTGAGTATGAGTCGTCCACATTTGAATTGCCTCCTCCTTCCGAAAGGAGTAGACTTTTCCATGAGGAGTTCGCCAGTGAACTCGCTCACATCGATCCTCTTCCTCCGGGAATTGAGGATGAGCTTTTTGAGCAAAATGCTCTACACCCCCTTTCATCCATGAGTAACTCATCTACCCTTGAGGATTTTACCGTGGTTGATACTTGCACTTCATTCCTCTCCGAGGATAAAGTTTTCAAACCCGGTATCTTACCTTTCAAGGGAGTTCACTCTCGGATATTTCTTAAGTCCAACACGGATGTTGTGACTTCTCTTGCGGTGGAAAAGATCTTTGAACATTCCGTAAATGTTCCTCAATCTAATCTTTTGTCCACCCATCCCAAACGTTGTCAACTCATTGTCACTTTGCCTTCTCCCCCTATTTCTTCTCCGTGTCTTAACTCTTACGAGAGTGAAGATACCATCTTTGATCCCGGCATTTCTCATTCTTTTGAGCCGGTTTTATCTCATCGGAGTGGAACTTTCATCACATTCAATGTTTATCCAAACTATTTGAATGAAAGTCCGATGGAGATTTTCTCTTCCACTTGCTTCCCCATGGACTAATGAATGCGGGGATCGAGTCAAGCTAGCGACTCGGTTATCAAAAACAGTAGCACACTATATGGGTTTTCACCGTATTTGATTTCTTTCTACTTTCTACCACCCTAGTGTGGGGGGGTTGCCCCACATGTTGTGTATATAAGTCTTCTAAAAAAAAAAAATTTCCAAATAATGGCCGTAGTATTTCCCTTTACGTTTCGGCATAACCGCCGGTACTTTGAATATTGAGGGCAATATTCATTTCTAAGTGTGGGGAATTCTCGAATTTTATCATATAATTATATTAATTCCCCATTTTGGCCAAAATTTTTTGGAGTAAGTGTTTTACACTTACTCATTTGGTTATCATCCGCCATGTCTCGTAAGACAAAAGGATTGGCTAATCCAGGAGCAAACGGCTCTTGGTAAAGATTTCTCAAATCCGCTTATATGGCTTGCAATTTGCCCAAAATTGTATGGTTCTCAACTCACCATATCCTTAAAAGTGAAGAGTTGGCTAGCCCGCAAGGTTATGGCTTGTGGTAAAGGCAAGTGGAAAAACCATAATTGGTAATCGACTCACCAAAGATAATATTGATAATTTATCTAAGAGTTGGCTAGTCCGTAAGGGTACGGCTTCGGTAAAGACAAAATCAAATCCGTTGAAAGCCGGTGGTTTGCTCAAAATCACATGGTTATCAGTGTACCATAGTTCTCACTTGAACTAAAACATTTGGCTACTCCGTAGTAATGGCTTTTGGTAAAGAGACTCAAATCCATTATGTTTTCTCAAAAGATTGCTAGGGACTAGCAATGCTTTAGTGTGGGGGATTTGATGAGTGCGTATTCACTCATCATTTTGGTCAAACTGAAATGCAAAACATTTAAAAACACTACGAAATGCATCAAAATACTAAAAATATCTCAAAATTGTGTTTTATATGTTTCGATGCAAAACAAATGAAAAATGAACAAAGTTTGCATAATTGGCGCTTCGGTCCGTCTTTCGAAAATTGACGTAAATAGTCCCCGAGCACGTAATTTAAAAGTCACCAAAGGTCCTTTTGAAATCATAAGTTGTCATAATTAGTCCTTTGGTGAAAAATTTCAAAAGTTTGAGAAATTACAGTGTTGGTCCTTGGATTTTTAAAATTGTCAAATTTAATCCTTGGAATTGCGCTTTTGGCAAAAATGACCCATGGTTTATTTAAGATTCACTAGATTGGTCCTTGGATTACATTGTCAGAATTACAGGAATGGTCCCGGAATTTGGATTTTACACTTTTGGCCCCTAAACTACAATTTGGATCCAAGTTAAATCCTTAGTCCAATAACTAAGATTAGCCATGGCCCATTTATAACCCAACCCTGTCCAAGTTATTAACAATACCCGGTCAACCCAATAAACCCCACCCAATTCAACCCGAGCTAATAATACCCATCCCCACCCCCGTCTTCTCCAATTCTCCCAAATCAAACCCGAACCCTAGAATCTCCTTTCCCAAGTACCCCAAGCCTCTCCTTTTCCTCTCCCCCAAACACTCAACCCCCCAAACCTTCTATTACCCAACTTCACCTTTACCCAAAACCCACCTTAATCCTTTACCCGGTTAACCCCAAAACCCAAACCCACTATCTTGTTCCACCTTCCCCAAGACATGCCACCATGGCAATCCCAGCTTCAAAAGGGTTCAGTGGACGGCTTAGATGATCTTCTCATATGTACCTAATTGATCAACGGTCGAGATTTAAGGAAACAAGCACAAAGAAGAGAAGACCTCAAGAGAGTGGAAGACCTTGGTTTTAGTATATATAGGACCTCTTGTAGCCATTCATTGGCACCCTTTTCTTAGTTTTTCAAAAAATTAGTTTTGTATTTTTTTTCTATTGTAATGAATTTCTTTAGTTAATGGAAAGTATCTTTTTTTTATAGTTGTTACTGTTTTCGTGTTGAATTGGTAGTTATCAAGAATCTTTATTAGTGTAGTTAAGTCAAAGTCTAGCTTTCATAAAAAAATCTTCCAAAGTTTTTGGTCTCAAATCTGTTTTAACACCATTAATGTGTGTTTGGGGCAAGGATGTGAAAGGGTCTAAAACTGTTTTTAATCCATTTGACTTACCTAGTCAATTTCGTTTAAGAATCTTTGGTTAGAATAAATGTTGGAAAAGGATTAAATGAGCTTCGGTAGGATTTAGTAAAAAAGAAAAAAGAGTGCAAAACAGCAGCCTGAGCTGCTGGTTTGGACCTCATTACAAGCTTATCTCGCACTTAAATTTTGGTAACAGTAGTCTCTTTTGAGTCTTGGTATTCCACCTTTAGTGTTTGCTCAATTTAGTCGCACTTTGATCTTCTCTAGCTTAATAAAAAATCAGTCTCAAAATCTGTCTTTTCACCATTTTCTTTTATCAAGACAAGATAAAGACCACTGCTGCTCATGTGCTGATTTTGTAGCCTAGTCGATACTTGAATTATGCAACTTTAGTTTTTCCTAAATCTTGGTATACTAATCTCATTGTTTGTTCAGTTGGAGTGCTCTGAGATCACACCGAACTTGGTCTAAATTGGAATTGCAAAATCTCATTTCCATATTTTTTTTTATTATCTACAAAAGAGTTTCCACAACAATGTATCGCCTTGTTTACAAGCTGTTGCAGAGTTTTTCTGGGCCTCAAATCAGTTTACTTTGAGTCTATGATATGCTAACTTTTAATATGTAGCTTGCCCTACTTGGAAGCTCTCCTTTTCAGCTCTCAAATAAGCTTAAAATGCAGACCCTCTAGGTCGTTTTGTACTCGCATTGCAACAACAAGTTAGTTTCTTTTTTTTTCTTTTATTAGCTTTTACTCACTGTTAGACTTAGCTTATCTTAGATCCTTTAGATGCAGTTTATTTATTTTAGTTTAGGATAGTAGTGCTAGCTTAACAGGTTCTCCTTGATCGCTTTTTGGTTAATTTGTAGCTTCAATTTCCCCCTAGTTAGTTGCATACCAAACCTGCTTATGCTTCCCTTTTTGTTGCTTATTTCCTGTAACTCTTAGCTTATTAATGTTCCTTAAAATTTGCTTAACTCATTGCTTTTCAAAGTTGCTTATCTTGTTGCTTATTAGGCTTAAATTTTGCAAAAGGGTGTTTGTTTTTACTCAACTGTCATAAATCGTTGATAATAAGCGATTCATACCGCTTATTCTCTTGATTTGGTAAAAATTGTTTTCACAAAAAGTGCTTACTTTGATCTTATTTATAAGTTGCAAAAGGAAATTTCAAAAAAGAAATAGTTTGCAAAAGGGTGCAGGGTGGGATTCGACCCCCTGACCTCTTGCTCAAAGACACAACACAACACCACACAACCATTGCGCCCTTGGGACTTTTTCAGTTAGACTTCGCAATATTAAATACATAAGGGTCAAGTGGCGCTTTTGCTTATAAGCCATTCTTGGCTTATTTCGAGCTTATTTTGAATAGCAACATATCGTTTTCTTATTTTTCTTAGATCTAGCATAACTTAAAGTAGATTTTGTTAAATTTTCAGATTTTTCTATACTAGTTTAGTATTTTTAATAATTTAATTAGTGTTTAATCGTTTTTAATTCGTAATAAATAATTTAAAAGTTGAAAAAATATTCCGCTTTTTTCTAAAATCATTTTTAGTCAAATAGATCGTAGGAAAATTGGTTTCACACTCGTAGCCCTTAAATTGCAAAACTTTTACGTTTATGGCTCGGGTTGTTTTACCGTTTTTACGTTTTTGCGTTTTAGCACCCTAGGACTTAGTGTAACTTCGTTTTATCATTCCTTAGGTTTAGTGATAGTTTAATTTTAGTTATTTAGGGTTCCCTTGCCTTAATTACCTTCCCGTTCATTAAATTGTAGAATCCGTAATCAAATCCAATCATTTAAAAAACCAATTCAAGTTCAAATCACGAAACTCAACGAATCCGTCAATTTCACACCTCGTTGGGACACGACCCGGGGAAATCACTTTCCCGGTATCACTTTTATCACACCCGTGAGATTTGGCACGTCAACCCTTTTCCTAAAAGGTTGATTTGTCGAGTTTTACGGTTAATTTGATATTGTTGATATTTGTGTTTTTCTCACACTCACTTCACAACGAATCACACCGTTAGCTTGCCGTCGGGTTTTTAATCTGAGAGCAAGCTCCGGCATGAGAGTATGTGTTTGCTTGGTATGAATAATAGCAGAGAGTATAGAGCAAAGAGAAAGTGAGTGTCAGAGCGTGTGTCTATATCTTCCATCTAAGTGAGCGACTCTATTTATACTACATGGCCTTGACTCCACGAGACGGGTCTGTGGAGGCAGGGTTGTTGTTTAGGTGCAACGTGTAAATAGCTGATGAACACCAGGCTTGGCTTTCGGGGCTACTTTATGTTTACAGAGGCTACTTGATGTTCAATCATCTTTTATCGTTATAAAGGAAGTAAAAGGGGCTACTTGATGCTCACGGTTCATTAAGAAGAAAGAATATCCTTAAGAAGTTAAGCATGGTGGTGTTTTTTTTTTGGGTAAAGGGTTACCCCGGTAAATAATATTAAAACCGAAAAATTTAAGTACAAATGGAATATGGCTGAGATACCATATTTACCTCAAGCTAAACAGCTCGATAAACATCTAATACTAGTGCTTATGACATGCCATAAGCACTTACAACTCTAGGAACAAAAGATGCACCTAAAACAAATCACCAACTGAAACAAGCTAACCAACAGCTATCGTGAAAGATGAAGTTTCACCGATATGTGGATTATTAAATAAGTTAGCCGATTCATCATACACATTTTCAACAAGTTCTTCATCACCTTCGTCATCCATCACCAATGCAAAGATACTGGATTAGATGTAGTAATATTACCTTCCTTTGAGGTAGTGCCAGTAGACTTCAACATAGACGACGAATTAGAAGCTTTACCCATAGAAGTATTACCCTTCTTAGGTTCACTCGTTGTCGCCTTTGGGACATATTTGACATTATGTTTAACCGAAGGACCAACAAACCGATTACCATTAGTAGACTTGGTTTTACCCATCTTCTTATTCTTACCCGCCATTTGAAAACCGTCTTTATCCAGCACCACACTTGGATTAACGCCATTTGAATTAACCACACTTGGATTAACAACCGTCTTTATCCAGCACCACACTTGGATGAACAACATGTTTAACCGAAGCATGGTGGTGTTAGTGGCCATGAATATTGCATCCCTATATACGCAAAGCTTCATGGCTCGTATTTTCCGTTTGTTCGTTAACTTTCCCCGAGCTTGAATTTTACGTCAAGAATTACAACTCTATATATATGTGCAAAGTCTAATTCAATGTATGATGATGACAAAACATAACCAAGTGGCTTATTGCCTTGTTGTTGCGTGTAAGAAACTAGGATAAGATCTTGAACTATGTAAAGTCATCAATCAAGAGGTCACTTACAACTAATATAACGATACTAACGGATGTTAAAGTTAACTAACTCAATCTAAAATTAATGGATTTTGGAGGGAAAGCTCCTACGTGTCGAGTCGTCGGCGAGTCACGTGCTGAATATTTCAACAACTTTCAACGAGACCAAATTTAATTTACCATTTCACGCGACAACCTTTTTCTTGTCACCGGTTATTATTATTTATTTTCTCTCGACAAAATAGATTCTATCATTTATATTTTCATCTATGTTTATTATATCTTTCTTACTTGATTATATGCCCGTGTAGGGTTTTAAAAACCATAATATTTAAAATAAAATTATTTAAATGTCAATCAAAAAGTATTTATCGAGTTCAATATGAAATATGCATCATCTATATATACATTACCCATCAACGATGGCATTTTGTAATACTAAACGTTCTTGTACGACAGATTAACTATATACTAAACTAGAATTTTAATGTACGTAAGGCCGGATCGGAGGGGGTTTTAGGAGATGCTTGTGATCCCGTGAAGTATATGAATATTTTTTTAATACTATAAAATTGTATAGAAAACCCCTAATTTATGTGAAATGCATATTGTTTAAAAAAATGTGCTGCAAGTCTGTCTTATTATAAATGATGATAACTATTAGTCTTAAATCCTTCGCTAAATGTATGAATTATCGATGAAGTTAGAATTAAATGAGAAATAAAACCAAAATGAGAATAATGATCAACACATTTCGAATTCATCTACAGAAATAGATGCATTTTCCTTTGAATTATTCTCATAATTTGAATTATGTGAATAAAAATTCTTCTCACCTTATTAGTTTAGTTTTTTCTTCATTTTTTTTCACTTAGTGTTGATAAAAATGTGGATACAAATTACTAGTTCGTGTAGTGTTGATAAAAATGTGCATGACCATGCTAAACCGACGTTGTACGCGCCTTTCCTTAATAATGATCCTAAAAAAAGATTGTTAATTTTCGAATTCTTATTAACGAGGAATGTGTGGAAATGGCTGATATTACATTACTTGTCGATTCGGTTGAAGAGGTTGAGAACCGGTTTGCAAATACACTATTTGGGTACTTTCGAGGGAAGCGTTTAGATTTTCCTATTGTAGAGAACTACGTCAAGAACACTTGGGCAAAATACGGGATTACTAAGGTTATGTTGAATGACGGGTTCTTCTTTTTTAAGTTTTCCTCTCAGACAGGAATGGAGCGGGTGTTAGAGAATGGACTTTGGTTCATTCGTATTATTCCTTTGATTTTAAACACATGGTCGGCTTCTACTACCTTAATAGATACCGGTCTGGGTTAAGCTTCATAATATTCATGTGGTTGCATAAACTGAGACAGGGTTCAGTGTAATTGGTACTAAATTGGGGAAACCAATTATGTTGGATGCTCACACGGCGAACATGTGCCTTGAATCATGGTGGCAAAATACATATGTTAGAGCTCTTATCGAAGTGTCATATATTCAACCCCTTTTGGAGTCTGTGGTTGTTGCAATTCTTGTTATTAAGGAACCCGGTAAGTACACGTTTGCTACTATTAATGTGGAATATGAATGGCATCCTCCACATTGTGTGAATTGCAAAAAAATTTGGCCACCCTAGTGCGAAATTGTCCCAAATAGGTTCAAGTTCAGAAAGAGGTCATTCCCAATAGCAAGGTGGCAACTAAGGGAAAGAATGTGGCTGCTCCTTCTTGGCCTATTGGGGATGTCCAGCTTAATAAGCCTAAACCAAAATTTTGGAGACCTGTCTCGAAGAAGTCGATTGCTACTAAGGAGAAAATCACTAATGAGGCAAGTACGAGTGGGGTTGCTACATGGAATCCGTTTGATGCTCTTGATATGGACGATACTGATGATAATGGTAATCCTTGTGAAACAACTGTTTCTCCTAAGAATGGGGTTGATTTGGAGGTTTTTAAGGGTGGACATGGAAGTACTACTCCTATTGTTGAGAAAATTGAGAAGATTGAAAAGCTAATTATTGAAGGGAAAGTTACTCTTTTGGATGATGATAGTAAATCTCTTAAAAAGGTTGATTCATCAACTATAGGGGGTAACCCATTCTCTAAGGTGGGTAATGTGGTAGTTTCTGACAGCGATGATGATGAAGTTTTTGATAACATTGGGACGTGTATGGATTCGACACGACCGGGACAACCACAATATTATATCGTCTTACATGTATGGATTCGACACGACCGTGACAACCACAATATTATGAGCACCATGCTTGTCTTCCATCTAAGTGAGCGACTCTATTTATACTACATGGCCTTGACTCCACGAGACGAGTACTGTGGAGGCAGGGTTGTTGTTTAGGTGCAACGTGTAAGTAGCTGATGAGCACCAGGCTTGGCTTTCGGGGCTACTTGATGTTCAATCATCTTTTATCGTTATAAAGGAAGATGAGCATAAACTAAGCCACATTGCACGAAAAGAAAAGATGAGAACTAGACTCTCCAACAGAACTACAAATAGGGCAAAGAATAGACGGAATATCTAACCCTCGAAGAGACAAATTAAATCTCGTAGGCAGTTTATCTAAACACGCTTTCCAAGCAAAAACGTTGATCTTTATTGGAACGACATTTACCCATCTCGTAGCAGCACCAACCGAAGGCAATAACCGTTATTGGCGTGTCACCTCATTATCTTCATCATCAATAATACCCTCAATAACTAAAACAGTCTCCCTGACCGTTATTGGCGTGTCACCTCATCATTCTACCAATAATACCCCAATAACTAAAACGCTCTCCCTAACAATAACACCCAATAACTGTTATTGGTGCATGTAAGTCTCACAAAACACTCAACTAAAAATACCCCTAAAATAAATAAATAAATAAATAATCCGCCGAAGGAACAACAATGGAACGAACGACGGATTGAACCGGTGCAGCATGGTGCGAACGGCAACACCATTCGTCCCAAAAATTCCCCAATGGCGTGTCCAATGGCCAGTGCACCGTGCACTCTACGTGATATTCATGCATTTCAGGATACGTCTCTCTTTAACCGTTTTAACTTTTCACAGTGCCATCATGCAACAAGATTTTGTGACCGAAACTATTTGCATTTCACGGTGCCAACACTCGGCAAAATTTTGAGGCCGAAACCATTTACTTTTCACATGATAAGAGATGATATAGGTTTTCATATAAAAGTTTGAAAATTATCAAACATAACCTCATCTATGGGCAGCATTCTATATCACTACTAAAATGTGGGGTTTATAGACTTTATGCCGAAAACCTAAAACCCAAATTTAAAAATCAAACACAACATAATATATTAGAAAATTCATTTGCATTTACTAATATTATGAATTTATGATACGATTTGAATTGGACGAGTACCGAGAAATATTGTGATCATGAAATAGTTTTTATTATTTTAGCATGACATATAATGTAGTAAATAGTTTATGGTTGTGCCTGTTTCTAGAAAGCAATTAATAGCGGTATGCATGTGTCTCTAAAATAATACTCCGTATGTATAAACTGAATTTTTTATAAATGCATGTTCACAAATTATAAATTGTCGTCAACAATGTGTATGTCTGTTTGGAGATTTGACGATTTCATATTGTTGTTGTTATACATAAGAACAAAAAATTGATTGTTTCAACTGTATATATGAGAGTATATCTTCTCGAGAGAAAAGTTCAATATATAACTCATATTTGTTATAGAACCAATGGACTAATTATAGCCACTCATTTTTTTTTATTAAAATATAAAGAATAAACTTTCACCATTTTTTTAAAAATTAAATATCTCACAAACCGTTAATCGTTACGCCAAAAAAAATCATACCATCTCGACGAGAATTAAATTATCTTTCTATTGATATGCATTGTTATATACTTTCGACGAATTTTTTTTTTAAAGTTCGTCCAGAAAAATCACATGTGATTCATAAAAATCAAATCACATATGATTTTAAGAAATCGCATGTGATTTTTACAAATCACAAGTGATTTTTCTGAACGAACTTTAAAAAAAAAATTCGTCGAAAGTATATAACAATGCATATCTATAGAAAGATAATTTAATTCTCGTCACGATGATGTATTTTTTGTAGCTTGAAGATTTACCGTTTGCAAGATATGATGTTTTAAAAAAAAGGTGAAAAATGATTTTTTATTAATTTAAATAAAAAAATGGATAGATGTGATTGGTTAATTGGTTCTATGACAAATTTGGGTTCTATATGGATCTCAACTCATCTTCTCGAAGGATGCAAAAGGATAAAATGTGTTGATACCTTAGAAGATACTCCATCCGTCTCATATTAAGTGTCCACAATGGAATCTTTGGATGTCTTAAATTAAGTGTCCATATTCTATTTCAACCAATGAGATAAGACTTTAGTGGATAAAAATGATATTTGATTGGTGGATAGTGTAGTTAGTGAATTTTCTAAAACTTTGTGCATGATGTAAGCGGACACTTAATATGAGACGGATGGAGTAAAAGTTAAAAATAGCTTATGAGTGTCTCAACAATTAAAATGTTGTGGGTTCAAGTTTGATTAAAAACATACATAAGATCAGTGTCGTATGACGGTGTATGTCGTAATTTTCCATTAAAAAAAGTATTGATCGACGTACCGAGAATGAGGCGAGGATTTGGTATGTGTGACTTTTTTCTTTTTTGAACGGCAAATTTTATTAAAAAAAAAAACTAGCAAGAAGCTATAAAGGATTACAAACTGAGAGAAGAAGGATTTTTAATCCAAGACGTCCAAATCCAATCAAAACTAAAATTTACAACAACCCGAACACCAAGTGTAAGACAAACGGACAACGTCATCAAAGATGTGACCACGTTTAGGGGGGACTGTGCCAAATAAAACATTGTTTTTGAAACTCCATAAAACTCTCCACATCACATAACAAACACCTTCAAATATCTCTTCTAAGCCTTTGGAAAGCCGAGTACTTCTAAGCCAAGTGAGCTAGTCATCATACGAGTGCAAATCTGAGGACTCAAGGTTCTACCAATAGAGCACTTTGTTTCACACTTGACGTACCTGATCATAGGAGAAGAAGATATGGGAAGTAGTCTCTACCGATATATTACAAGTCAGGCAAATAATAGATGGTATATCCAAGCCTCTAGTCGATAGGTTATATCGAGTAGGAAGATTGTCCAACCAAACTCTCCAAGCCATTATTTTCACCTTAATAGGCACTACCTTTATCCAACGAGTCGGGACAATATCCTTAGGAAGAAGGATATCGTCAATATAGTTTCGAATTGACTTAACCAAGAACTTGCCCGAAGACACTAGAGACCACACCCAACGATCACGCATTGAGGACGTAAAATATCGATAACAAGGGAGTGTAGGAGATTAAATTGCTCCTCTTAAAACCCCTCCTCTAGGTGAGCGACGAAAGGAAAGAGCAAGAGTTGAATCATTCTTTTTATCCGCCACACTAACATTCTTTTCCAATTCTAAAGCATAAATCCTTGGGAATTAAACCCTTAATGCTACATCATTAAGCCAAGTAGTATCTTCTCTATTGCCCACCTTTCTTCTAACGAAATCCATAAGGTCTATACCTTTGTTTTAGAGAGAAAAAGTACCACGAATAATGTCCAACCATAAAGACCTACGAAAAGGAGGATTAGAAAAGTCTAGAGCACCTTTTTCACCATGAATGGTTGTTGTGAACTTAGCCCATAATGAATGTCGTTGAGAGAAAAAACGCCATGCCCATTTAAACAAGAGAGCTCGATTAAAAGCAAAGCTAGACACCCCGAGACCTCCATTATTTTTGGAAGCCAAAACCTTGCTCCATACAATACAAGCCATTTTCCTAACCGAGCCGTCAACTCCATTAAAGAATTTCTACGAATGCAAGTTAATGATATGAGAAATGCTAATTCCACTTACCAAAACCTTCTACTCATACTCTTTATCTATTAAATAGTAACATTTGTAAAATTTATTGGAGGATGCAAAAAAAAAAAAAAAAGAATTAGTAAAATGAATAAAGTGCCACAGTTATGTATGATAAGAGAATGAGTAAGAAGCTTGGTATGAGGATTTATCTTTTTTCTAAGAGCATAAAGTACAAATAGTGTCGTCGTGTTAGTGTCATGAAAAAAATATTGTCACATCAGCACTTTTTCATTACACCAGAATCCATCACAATATTAAAACACGCTTCCCTCATATCACTCCAAAAGTTGGTGTCATGATGCACCATATGACTCATACATAACCCACTAAAAAAAATGGGGCTGTCAACGACAACGCCACCTTCGAAAACGCCACATTTAATGTGGTCTTGGCGTGCTTCAATCGCGTTTTCGTGACGGTGCAACCATACCAAAGGCTCTAAGAATATAATTGAAAATGTCTTTTGCAGCGATCGAAGAAGTTGAATTGATTTTTGCAATGCATATAAAAATTGTTAATCTTGGAACAACTATTTGTATCGGAGTTGCTTAAAGTAACTATTTACGTACAACAAACGAAATGTAGCATGCATGTCACACAAAATAATTCATATTTCGTGGTCACAGTTTCTTTTTTATTTAGAGAAATGGTTGGCATGACTAAATGTATGTTTAAACTTATGCTTAAATATGCATGTCATTAGTTGATTGGTTTGTGAGATAGTGGGCCCTTGCTTAGCACCAATGAATGATTTACATGTAATTTTACGCATAAGTTTAGGTACAAGTTTAGACATGCTAATCATTTCTTTTTTTGAGAAACGATTGGCATGACTAAATGTATGACTAAACATGCATATCATTAGTTGATTGGTTTGTGAGACAGTGGGCCTCTTGCTTAGCACCAATGAATGATTTACATGTAATTTTAGGCATAAGTTTAGGTACAAGTTTAGGCATGCTAATCATTTCTCTTTTCGAGAAATGATTGGCATGACTAAATGTATGCCTAAACTTATGGCTAAACATGCATGTCATTAGTTGATTGGTTTGTGAGACAGTGGGCCCTTTGCTTAGCACCAATGAATGATTAACATGTAATTTTAGGCATAAGTTTAGGTACGCTAATCATTTCTCTTTTCGAGAAATGATTGGCATAATGAATGATTTACATGTAATTTTAGGCATAAGTTTAGGTACAAGTTTTAGGCATGCTAATCATTTCTCTTTTCGAGAAATGATTGCCATGACTAAATGTATGCCTAAACATGCATGTCATTAGTTGATTGTTTTGTGAGACAGTGGGCCTCTTGCTAGCACCAATGAATGATTTACATGTAATTTTAGGCATAAATTTAGGGGCCCATTTGGTTAATGGTGTTTGAGGTGGGTCCAAGGTATCAAAGTAAAAATAGCATGTTTGGTTTATTTTGGTGAGCCCTAGATTTGGGGTTCAATCTAATATATCTTCAGTGTAGTATTCCTGACCAACACCCCAAGATTACAAAATATATGCTTACATGTGAGCCACAAATTCACTTCCACCACTAAATATATCTTTATCATTTTTTTTATATTGACTAAAATTTTCAAAAGCTATTTTTTTTTTATAAAATATATTTTATATATATATTTTCTCTCTCCAAATCTTAAAATAAATCCAAATCTCAAACCAAATCCAAATCCAAATCCAAATCATATTCTAAACCCACTTATAAACCAAACGGGCCCTAGATACAAGTTTAGACATGCTAATCATTTCTCTTTTCTTTATGGCCTTACTAGCTAGTTACTAGTAATTGTTATCGTTAAGTAGTTAATATTTTAAAGAATTCTGTCATTATAATCTTACAAGCTACAATCAATGTGAAGTTCAGACCAACCCTTCACAATATCGATTGATTTATTAATGATGTACAATTTTTATAATCATGTGTGATATTCTTGTCGACATATGCTCTAAGGTAGGGATTATGGTGAAAAATGAGGCTCCAATGGGGTTTCTTTCGAGGGATGGGAAAGAGCTACGTACGGCAGACTTGCTATTATTTAACTGGATCCAAGGTAAGGACGCATGTTTGGATGTGACTGGGATCTCTCCTTTTGCGGGTATTGATGCAACTTTGTGAGCCCCGGGGGTAGCCTTACATAATGTTTTGGAGAAGAAAAAAAATAAATATGTGTCCAAATGTGAAGAAAATTGTTACAAGTTCATTCCATTTGCTTTTTCTACATTCGGGGAGCTTGACGCGGAAGCCTTGGATACACTTTCACGCATCAAGACCGTTGATGTTAGCCACTCGAATAATGTCAAGAGTGGTGTTTTTATTTTTCATAGACTAAGTTTTTGTATCCAGAAAGGAGTGGGAGCCCAACTAGTGTCTCGGCTTCCCACCAATTTCTTGTAAAATCCCTTTGGTTTTCTAATGAAGTGTTGTTGTTTTTTGAAAATAAAAAAATAAAATAATAATAATAATAATAATAATAATAATAATAATAATAAATCCTTTGAGTGGGAGCCCAGTTAGTATCTCGGCTTCCCACTAACTTCTTGTAAATCCTTTAAGTTTCTAATAAAGTGTTGTTTAATAATAAAAAAATAATAAAAAAAATAATAATAATAATAATAATAATAATAATAATAATAATAATAATAATAATAATAATAATAATAATAATAATAATAATAATAATAATAATAATAATAATAACAACGTGCTCAGCTTGTTTCAGGGTCTTTACTCGAGATATTTATGAGGATCATGCTGTATCTTGTGTTGATATTATTGGTATTAAACATCGGCATAACGTGGTATGTGATGTTCTTGTTGATATATGTTCTCGGTCGGGGATTTCGGCTCGTAAAAAGGTTGACATTGGGCTTTGTGGGAAAAAGGACAAACTCTTACGTCCACCTGATATGTTGCTCTACTCATGGGATGGCTTGATATATGTGTTGACTTGATTGGGTCATCGCCCTTGACGCAAACTGGTATGGTTGATTTTGTGGCGGGTCATGCGGTGATTGAGGCTGCACAATGTAAACGCGTCAAATATGAGACTAAGTGAGCGAATATTGGATATGAGTTCCTCCCCTTCTCTTTCTCTTCTTTTGGGGAACTCGAGAAGGATGCAGTGACCCTATTGAAGCGAATTCGAAAGTTCTCGATGACCCAAGACATTGGAGCACGTGTTGCTGCTCATATCTGTAATCCTAGAACTTACCGATGTGTGTTATGTTACCGGCTAGGTGTCTTCCTTTTTTCTGCTCAGATGTTGTGCTCAGCTTGTTCCAGAGTATTTTTGGGAGACATCTATGGGGACCATGCGGTATCTGTGCTGGTATCATTGGCATTAAACATCGGCACAATGTAGTGCATGATACCCTTGTTGACATATGCTCTCGGTCTGGGATCTCGGCACGTAAAGAGGTTGACATTGGGCTCTGTGGTGATAGGGACAAATCTTTAATTCTTGGGATGGTGGGCAGGATGTATGTATCGATTTGACAAGGTCGTCTCCCTTGACACAAACTAATATGGTTGATTTTGCACCGGGTCGTGCGGTGGTCGAAGCAGCGCAACGTAAGCGTGTCAAATACGAGGCTAAATGTGCGGACATTGGATATAGGTTTCTCCCCTTCTCATTTTCCTCCTTTGGAGAACTTGAGAAGGAGGCGGTAACCTTACTAATGCGCATCCGAAGTTTCTCGTTGATTCAGAAAATTAGCGCGCGTGCTACTGATCATATTTTTAGTATGATTAATTTTGCTATACCTAAAAGAGTGAGGGCCCAATTAATTTCTCAACTCCCTACTAATTTTTTGTAAATTCTTTAATTTTCTAATGAAGTATGTTTTATAAATAATAATAATAATAATAATAATAATAATAAAGTCATACTACTAGTATTAAAACTCAAAAAAGGACTTTGCAAGAAAGCATCCAAAAGCTGTGTTTATTAGAAAAATCCTTAGAAAAAGTTCTTTTTAGTAGATTTTTTGACATAAGTGTGTTAATAATTTAATATGAATAAATATTTTATCCCCACATTTTATAAAAAGTACGTAATAAAGTTTTAAAGCGACCTACTTAAGTACATTCTCACCCAATCACATGCCACCCATCCCGACGGTGATCAAGGGGAGGGTACTCTCGTCTTTCGGCATCTACCTTTATACTCCATTCTTATCAAATTTATTCTTCATAAAGACTTATTATTGATCCCCCTGAATTGACCCTAGCATATGATTGCGAGTTATATACGTATATTCCTAGAAAAAAAAATACGATGTTCACTGTTTACAATATGTGTGATTCAATTTCTTTAACTCGATTATGTACAACGATTAAATAGCTGGAAATCGAGTTGCCTATTTCCGAAACTTCAATATGTAAAGCCAAGGAATAGGAGAAGGGCAAAACAAAATAATGCATGCAAGATCAGTGTTTAAAGATAATTGTATATATGTATGATACAATCATAAGAATGTAGTTATCAAGTAAGTCTACGTTTAGCTTTCATCCTTACATACGGCACGACAGTCAAAGACTCAAAGTCTCATGTTATTTGAAGGAACTAACTTTTTTTTCTTTTTGTTAGCTACGTAAGGTATGACGGTCAAAGTCTCATGTTATTGCACAAGTCAAGGAGAGCTTTAAGTAAATAAGTCTTTAAGCAAAAGGTCAGACTTCGGCCAAATAAAATAAAACGTAAAAAATAAACATCGTGAAAAATCAACGTAAAAAATCACTAAAACGAGGATGAAAACATTATACCAATGGAAAGATTGAAAACGGATCAAGTCGAAAACGCTAGTCAAAAACGTAGACTCAAGTTCAAGTATCATTTTTGGGATTTGCTTCAGATAGGTACCCACCTTCACAAAATTTATGGACACATTAGAGATTTTAAAACGTGAAAACGAATAAAAATCTACACTAAAACGAAAAAACGCTCGAAAAAACGTCTAATACTAATAGTTAATTAAAAAAAAAAAAAAAAAAAATGACTTGGCTACATGCTCACTCCGTTGGTATATTTGCACTTTCACTAGATAGTTTAGGACCAACTCTTGTATATATGTATGATACAATCATAAGAATGTAGTTATCAAGTAAGTCTACGTTTAGCTTTCATCCTTACATACGGCACGACAGTCAAAGACTCAAAGTCTCATGTTATTTGAAGGAACTAACTTTTTTTCTTTTGGACTTTAAGTAAATAAGTCTTAAGCAAAAGGTTGGCCAAATGCCGACACCCGTCAAGGGACACATATTTTGTGGAATAAGAGTCCATCTACACCTTTTGTGGAAAATGCATCAAGATCACGCTTTGTGTGATGATCTAAAGTCTAAACTTCTTTTATAATAGAAATATTACTATACCTTTTTTATATCATTGATGAGATGAATTGGTATTGCACATAATGACCTAAAAAAGGTGGGAAAATCCATTACATGGTGATCCACAAGTAAAATCCTTTTCAAACCAAAAATATATTGAAAAGATGACCAAACCATCAAAAGTCAAAACATCCCCTTCATGAATCAAATCTTTACCAGAAGTCTTTTTCTTCACCAAACCAACTTCGTAATTTCATAATGCTTTGTTGGTGGAAAACTGGAAATTGATCAATACGTTATGTTTTTGTATAGTTTTTTTTTGGAAGGTATGTTTTTGTATAGTTATTACTTGCATATTGATTATTTCTATCTTGTCAGTTAAAGTTATTATTGGTTAGTAACTAATAAGGTTGACTTTTATGTAAAGATTTGTTTAGTACTTTAGGCTGCCCCCAGTAAGGAGCTCCAATCCCCTTCATTTTTTTTACGCCGCCTTTCTCTTCAAATGACCTTTAGGCGATTAGGTGCCCCAGTAAGGGCGACCAAGTTCTTTTTTTTTTTTTTTTTTTTTTAAAAAAAAACATTTTTAACACAAAATAAAATTTCATTAATAATTAAAACGTTACATAATAATTCAAATAAAATTAAAACATTACAACACTTATTAAAAATCTAGGTTGTAGCGTGCCTTGATCGTGTCTTTGAGTTTCTGCATTGTTTGTTGTTGTACTGCGGGCAAAGATTCGTCGATTGGTGTGCAATAAAACATGAGATCTGCATCATATTTATTTTGTCGCTCAAATTCAAGTTTTTGTTCTTCCAGTGCCAATTTTTTGTCTTCTCTTTCTTCTCTCTTTTGCTCTATCTCCAACACCAGTTGCCGTTGTTCTAGCTCTTTCTTCTTCAAATCATAGTATCCGTCTGCCAGCTCCTTCTTCTGTCCGAATGCCTTGGACTTGATCTTGTCCCATTTCTCGGCAACACCTTCCATGTAGGTAGCTTTCGAAAACTCCGAAAATTTCTTTTTATTCTTCTTTGCGGTATCACGACCAATTGGTCTACCATGCACAGACGCAGCACATCCGAAGTCGGTTGAAGTCCTTGCTTTTTGCGACCATCATCTTGACTTAAAAAAGCCGGCATCTCATTATCCTTCCAAACAGAATGGTCCCTCAAAATCTTCCGACAATGCTCCAAAACAAACGGATGATTACACACTAGTTGGTATTCATCACACGCCGTATAAACAAAGTGAGGTCATTCTCACCACTTCCGTAATTCCTCTGAGCATTGTTGTAAATGGCACAAAATTGACCAACTCTAGGACGAATCCTATTTTTCCACTTTGTAATGATAGAGTTGTACGTTCTTTCTGCACCAACCTCCTTCTCAAAGTAAGCAATGACTTTCTGCCAAAATCCTTTAGCATTTTGGTTGTTTCCGGTTATACTATTCTCGGATACATCACACCAAGCGTTGCACAAGGCGATCTCTTCTTCTTTTGACCAAAGCGACGAATCATTCTTGGCTTCTTTCTCGACAACCTTCTTCTTCGCCTTTGTAGCTCATTTCTTCGGTTTGACCGGTGACGTCTCTTCTCGACATTCTTCTTCTTCTACGTCATCAAGGTTAACCGAATCGTGATACGATCCATGAGCCGAACCGGTACCCGAACCGTGATACTCTTGAGCCGGATAACCCGAACCGGTTCCAACAAAAAAAGCAGGATTGTTGTATAATTGGTCATCGAAATCAAAACCTTCAAGATTGATACGGTTAACCGGAGAATATTCTTGATAATTTGAATATGAAGACGTTGATGAATCCATTGTTGGACGGTACACGATTCGTGACCCATATATAGATTGGTTGCTTCGACGGGAGTGGCTTTGTTGTTGTTGTTGTTGGATGTTTTGATGCGGTGGAACAAATGGACGATTCATAAAAAATGGATTGTTAGTTTGTTGTTGTGGAGCTTGTTGGGATTGATATTCGAAAGCAGGGGGTTGGAAATTGATTCTTGGTGAGACACCGGTTAACCGGAAATTCGGATACGGTGTTAAAATATGCGGGGCGTTTTGTGCCAAACGGGATTTTCGGCCTTTGGTTTGTGGTGTTTTCTTAGACATTTTTTATAGAGAGGATTGTGAGATTTGTGAGTTTAGTGTGTAAATATGTTGTGTATTTATAGGATAGTTTTAGTAGTATTATTATTATTTTTTTTTTATACCAAACGGTCCAAAAATTCTTTTTCAAACGGGTTGATTTTTATTTTTTTTGTTTGGACTTTGCAACAGCTAGAAAACAAGTGGTATGTTTTTGCTTTGTTGATATCGATCCTCCTGACGACCAACTTCTTCCTTTTTGGTGGCGATCGATTGGAACCACAGCAAGGGGATCGAGATGAAATCGATCGCCCTTCACCCTCGATCGAGAGACGATCGACCTTACTGCAACTAGCCTTAGTGATGTTCATGAGTTGACTAGTGATATGTAATACAAGATGATGTAAGTTACTGTGTTTGGCGAAATGCTTACGGAAGATTTATGGGGCTTCGCTTTTAAAGTAAGTCGATTTATAAAATAAGTCTCGTTTGTCATGCGGGCTTATGAGATCATAAGCCCTTAAAAAGAGATTAAAACTTTAGCCCTATAAAAGGGGCTAAAAACTTTAGCCCGAAGCTTTTGAACAATAAATTACTTATTTACTTACAAAAATATTTAGCATATACAAAAACATATTTAATTATATCATTTTTAGTAATTTTGCAATAATAAGCCTAAGATTAAGCCAATTTGTCAAACAAGTTTACAAAAATACAAATTTCAACTTCGGCTTATAATAAAAGCCTCAGCCCCAACCCATTGCGCAAAACATACCCCCCAAAAAAAAAGAGTATTCGGAAAGCAAGGTAAATTCTAAACCTCGTATACCTAGTGGCTAGAGTACATGACTAAATAAATAACGACACATCTTAGATCTACAAAAAAGTTTATAAAATTATATTCACATAATGATATGACAATTATATATAAAAGGTAATTAAAAAAAAAGAAATATTATAATGCAATGTGATTGGACAACTACATTATCAAATCATTATGTGTATATGAATACTAGCAGGTCCTTGCACGATGCGGCTGCGAATAACCTGTATTTTTTTTGTTAATAATTTATTTCATTTGTACTTTTTTGGCAATAGCTTTACTGATTAGTTTGTTCATTTATAGACTTAAGCAATGACAAAAGTTTGATAAAACTTTGCTTAGTTTGTATTATTTTGTTTGTTTAATTTTTGTGTTTAGTAGTCTGCTTGGTTTGTACAATATATTTTAATACTTGTATTTATCATTAAATTAGTTTTTAAAAAATATATATTAATTGTGCTTTAATGAATTATAAACATTGCATTAATACTTGTATTATTTAATGTTTGTTTTATGTTTGGTTTTTTGTATTGTTTAACTTTAAGACATTTAATGAAAAAAAATGTCTTCCTTCATTATAAGATAGGAAAATAATCTTGTAAACTTTTTTGTAGTTGTAGCATTGCTCCCCAACTAAATAAATAATTAATTAAAAAACTAATTAATGTGTGAAAAGGGTCAAGACTTAAATTACGGGCATAGGTTCTAATTGGACGATGATTATAGCATGTGACATGGAATCTTTGTATACTATGTTACTTATTATATGTGATTTTATAATATAGTATTTGTTAGTAGTAGTTTTTTAGTAAAATAACAACGTATTTTTTAAATTTTGCCGACTTGAAACACTTACTTTTTTATTACCTTAGTTCACCAACGAACTTTCAAAATTTGAATGTTTATATTAAAATAATAACTGAAATAACTATATTACTATTATTCTTTAAATTTGTTCAGATCATTAACAAACTTTCAAAATTTGTTTCTGAATTCACCCATTAGGGTAATATAGTCATTTCAGCTTATTATTTTAATATAAACTAGATATGGATTTTCAAACAAATTTGAAAGCTAAGCTAAATGTTTCATGACCTTTGTAGATCATCTGCTGATTGATGGTTATGTTTGTATTTTACTTAATGAATGTTTTCACATGGCTAAGCTAAGCATGACCTACCCAATCAGCCATGTAATTAACCTACTTTTTAACACAAAAAGGTCAAATATATCTATAACAATTAATCTTTAAAATTACACGATTAACTACAAGTCTGACTGTTATGTTTCGCTCACTTAATATAAACTTTTTACTAAGCTCACTAGTACGGAACGCAGATTTATTAAAGGATGTAGTAGAGGAATAAGATGAGTAGGTCGTAAATCAATGGTAAGAACTGCGATGAAGAAGATTAGGAACGAAACAACATGATTTGCATTACTTTTTCAGTTTACTGCTCATATAACCTACTTAACACGACGAAGTTTCTTTTACGTGCAATACGTCTATCATAATCTTAATCTAAATTATTAACAAAAATATTATAGAAAGCTAGGTAGAAGTCAACCTGGAAGTGAAAAATATTTAGGTTTGTTTATGATTGTTGGAGCATAGTCATGCTCACAAATTGCAATTCAAATTTGTTGGTAAACCACTAAGTTTTACTCCAACTATAGGTTTTAGTGACTACAGCACTTTGGTTTACCAAATCCATTACAAAGACAAAATAACTTAAGTTTTATAACCTTAATAATGAATACGAGGTTTAAGACTAACATGTGTTCCAAATAGTTGGTCATTGTATGAAGTGGTAGATTAAGTTGGGTTCAAACTTCAAACCCATCATCAACCACGAAAGAAAGTTTTGGTTCTTTTTTTTTTTGAACAGAGTTTTGGTTCTTTTTCACTACCCATAAAACCTTGCCAAATTTGATTTTCCACCAAAAAAAAAAACTTTTTTTCAGTCAAAACACAACATTTTTAGTGGCTAAAAAGTCATCTGCTTTGGAAAGCAAGTTTAAATGTCAACCCATGTCTTTCCTTTTTTATTGGAATAGAAAAATACATAAAATGATGGCTTTGAATTTTTTTATTTAATTTAACAATATGATGGTTTTTTTTTACACTTGTTTATTTAGATTACTTTTTATTGTGATTATATACGGAGTAATATTTACTGAAGGAAAAAAGTAAAATGTCCAGCTTGTAACACAGTTAAATAAGAAGTTTTCTATTTTAATAGCTATCTCAAATAATAAGAGCATATTGGAAACCAGACTTAATAATGAACCAAAATTTAAGTTACCAAAACTATATTTGCTATGTTCTATCAGGTAACTATTGTGTTTCACAGAGGCTTATCAAGTTATCAGTCTTTTGTTGAGTTGATCAACATCCAGTTTCGAATCTTTTAAAACGTTCCAAGTTCAGTTCAGTTCTCTTTGTAGTCTATCAGCCATTCGCAGTTACACATGGCTAATGGCTTGGTTTTATCATATAGTTTCGATACATTTAACCTTTGTTAAATTTACAATCTCATAAGGATAACAGTTCACATAGATCACTTGACAAACATGTCAATTGAGCTACATCTGTTCTCAAAAGCAAATCCTTATTCACCTACCAAATTTCCCATTCACAGCTCAAAGCACACTTGTAAATATATGAAAAATCGAGTACCAGAAAAATGGCCAAGCTCGTTAAAAACCAAAATCGACAAATCTGAGACAATGTACGACTTGTAATGTGTGAATACAAGTCACTGTACAGTTACATTTCTCTAAGAGAAGAAATAGTAAAACAAAAAGTAAACCAATTATATACCAAACTGACGATTGGGTATGTAACACTCTATGCAACTTTTGATACTATTAACATGATGCTGTTTTTAGTAGAAAAAGAATGAACAAATGACGAGATGCATATAGAAACAATATTAGAAACCGATGTAACTCATGTAGATGAATGCAGGGCATGACACGAAAAACACAATGTGCTTATGAGTGAACTAATGATGTGAACCTTTCTTCTGCCAATTTGCTTGGAGGGTCTTGTACATGGTCCGCAGTCTGTCTGTGATTTCAGTAAATGATGGACGGCTGGCGGGGTCTGTTGCCCAACATTGCTCCATCAGTTTCCTCCATTCAGGTTCACACTGTTCGGGTATAATAGGCCTGAGAGTATTCTGCACAATCCCTCCAATGATTGCCCCACAATGCATATTTGCATAAGGTTCTTCACCAGTTAGGATTTCCCACATAGTAATGCCAAAAGAAAACACATCAACCTGTCGATAGAAAATATTTTAAGTGATTAATAAGTTGGATCAATTATTCAGTTGTATGGCGTATGTTGCATGAGGTATTCTAACCTTTTCAGATACTCGAGTGGTGTTGCCCATCAATAATTCCGGTGCCATCCATGGTAAAGTCCCTTTGACACCACCTGTAACTAAGGTATTTCGTTTGATCCTTGACAGTCCAAAGTCTCCAACCTGCAAGAGCCTTGATCAATCATAGGTGCCAAGAAAATATGAACATGAACTTGTATGACAAATCCAAAGAAAAGGATTCACATCTCGGTTGTAGTTGCTAGAGGTAGCAATTTCAACCCATTTATGGGTAAATGGGTCGGTTTGGGTTATACTTTTTCTACACCCTGTCAAATAGGTAAATTAAGTTGGAAGGAAAACAAGTCAAACAGGGTTAAATTCACCCCCAGTGTATTCAAAATGTATAATACCTCATAAATCAATTTTCAAATGGCTTAGATTAATATTGTAAACTTGTAATAGTATACCATGTCTGATGATAGTTAACAAATTAATTTTTTTCTAATCCAATAAAAAGATGGGATTAAAATGTTTGTGCCTAAATTAACCGGTTTCAACATACAGCAATTTTTTCAATGATTGGCTAAATAGACCAAAACAAAAGTGGTTCACGCGTGTAGCAACCTTGACTATGCAAGCTTTAATTACCTTGCAGACAGGTCGTTGTGAATCGCGCATATTAACCAACAAGTTGTCACATTTCAGATCAAAATGAACAATATTTTTGGAATGCAGGTATTCCATTCCAAAAGCTGCATCCATGGCTATCATGAGCTTTTTACGACGATCAAGTAACCTTCACATTACATCAGAGTTACACAGTTGAGACACAAAGAGGGTGAAGTTATCAGGAGGAATGAAAGTGAATTTACCTGTCCTTTTTCACAAGCACATTCCTAAGTGATCCATTTGCCATAAATTCGGTCACAGTAGCTAAAGTTCCTCCAGCTCCATCTGGTACAACCCCATAAAATGAAACCACGTTTGGATGGTGAAGCTTTGAAAGGATGCGTGCCTCTCTCCAGAAGTCATTCGTCTGGCATAGTTGAAAGTTAGTTAATAACAGTGCTGGCATAAAGTAGTAGTTAAGTAGATATGCAACTAACCAGCCGTTCTTCCTCAGAAGCTCTGCCAGCAAAGCAGCTTTTCTTGATTCTTTTAATAGCAACATCTGACCCACGCCATCTACCATGATAAACAGTTCCATATGTACCAGCGCCTAACTCTTTTAGTTCTTCAAGTTCAGCATTTTTTATTATCTGCACATGTGATCATGTATTTGGTTTAGTTGGCTAAGAGCTAAACTAACAACTAAAACGATATGGAAACAAAAGCCAACGATAATATCACGAAAAGTCATTTTGATTGAATAGGTGAATCAGAATCCAGCTTCAAACGATTTACGATAGCTGGTGTACTATTAAGTTGCTTTAATATGTTGCATTACCTGACCATACCATATCAAGCAACGACTGAATGCTAAAACAACATGTGAAACAAAAAACAGGTCACTAACACCATGGAACCTTGAAGACCTTGTGAAACAGAAAAGACGGATCACCAGCACATGGATCAAGAACGTGTAACCAGTGTGCCAGTTGCTAACTATACAATGATCAAGGAATTAAACAAGGACATGTAGCCAATGTGCCACGATATCACTCATTGTTCCAGTTCAGTGCATTCAATGCAAAATAACGTGGTAACATTGATAAATTACTATGCTTTAGATATCGTGCAATATCTCTACCATAAAATTGTTCGCTTATGTCTAGAGGATAGTAATGTACCTGGAGTCCATACATATCAGCTTCCATCTCAGCTATCAATGCATTACTGAATGTATCATCCTTACTTTCCTCATCTGTTGCAGCATCCTGCATAAGATGTATAAAAATACTCCACTAGTCACTACATGTCAACTGGCTACACCCTTCATTTAACTTAGAGATGGATGTATAGCAACTGGAGGTGGCAATTTGAGACCCATTGGTTAAACATGGGTCTAGTTGGGTATATATCTATTAGGGTATGGGTCTAGTTGGGTCTCCCTATATATTATAGATGGGTCTAATTGGTTATTTGATAGAAAGTGCAATTATAGTAACAATTACCCAACGGGTCTAAGTGGGTCTAGCGGGTCAAAAAAAATACTTTTTTTCACTTATTTCATATTTTACTCAAAAAAAAAATTTAAATAGGCTTGTCAACCCGACCAAAACCTATCTAGACCCGGACCCGTTTAGACACAAACCCATCTAGACATGTGACCCAACCAGACCCCCCTATTTCGCCCCCTCTAATAGCAAGTACGGAAGCATACTTTTTGTGCAATACGTTTACAAGATATGCTGATCATAAACTAACTATCTAACGCTTGCATCTCTACAATTTCTTGATTAGGTTTCGTCTAAATTTGTATGCCAATGTCTTGACCTATGTAGTAAGGCTGGCATGATTTTACTTTATTAACTGCCCCAACTAGGGTTGACCACCAATGACAATGAGGAGAATTTTAACAAGATTCAGGGTCAATAATATAGTATGCACAAGTTATAATTGTCTCAGTGAGTTGTAAATGTGGACATGAGCATAACCCACCCATAGCTAGAGTGTGTGCAAAATATAATTTAAACCTGAAACTACATGGCTCAGCCTCCACTCTCATCAACCTCGATACTCCACAGCAAGTAGGATAGGTTAACACTGATCAGGTATCTTATAAGATCTTACATTCATTGAAATTCCTGGTGGTAGTGAAAAGTGAGTGCATAATAACCACCACCAAGATGGGCTAGCGGTTAGGCACCCGATGTCTTCAGAAGAGGTCTGAGGCTCAAACCTCACTAGGTAAACACCTAGGGATGCCCAGGGAAAGGGTCGGAAACGGTCACCGGGATACCCGGGCCAGGCCCGTACATCTGAGTCAACGACTCGCTCTCCGCCGGGTAACCGAACAAGGTAAACCGCACCCATTTCATAACTAGGTCTAATGGCTTCCAAAAGTAATCATGATTAAATACGAAGTATATTATTTGTGCCATGTTAGTTGATTGTGCATCTATTATCAAGTGTCATGCTGGTCTTTCCTCAATTGAATATCAAAATGTATAAATGGTCTTTAAAGTTTCTCAGAGCAAAGTGCATACCTCAACATTGGAATCTGAATAAGTGCTCTCAGCTTCAGTGGCATTCGATGGGTGACCTTCAGTGTTGACTGCAGCTAACACATCTGAACAACTTGCAGCATCAGACACGTCTCCGAACAGGTCAACCAACTCCGGCTGATTGTCTTCTTTGCCATTGACGGATGGGATCTCCTTTTGCATCTTATTGTAATATTCATGGCCCACATTACTAGCTTCCCTATTGGTGTAATTGAAGAAGTCTTCATCCATTAGTGAAACTTCTCTCCTATGACCAGCACCTGTAGTTGGATTCTGCATCAAAGGACCAAAGCACAATGGTGACTCTAGCGCTGCATAACCAGAACCCACTGAAGGGTTAAACTCTCCGGAGCTGATTAGCATAGGCATCTGGTCACTCATTCCCATTTGACGTGAACTTGGCAGTTGAACAGAAGGTTCCTGAGATGCAGTATCAGAAAAGCCAGGAAGTAGACCAGTCAATGAACTTTCAGGATTAAGGGCCCATGGCTTATTGTTTCCTTGTTCACCATTCTCTTTCCCAGTTATTGCATACTGCTGACTCTCAGCAATTCTTTGGCTGTTAAGAGCAGGCTCAGCGACAGAATTCTCTACATGATTGCTTGATAGTTGCCGTGTTACTGTATTTGAAACAGACTTTAGATTAGTTGCAGTTATTTCCGGGCTAATGTGCTCCGTCACTTGCAGGTTATGCAGGACTGATATCTGATCATGATTAACACTTTGTTCATGCCACCATTAGCAGTTGCAGATGAGATATTGTTAGATACGATTTCAGCTTGATAAAAAGTTGGTATGTTTTCCTTTAAGTTGTCTTGCACTCCAGCAATATTTCTTAGATCCTCCTCTATAATATTTACACCGTCATGCACTCTCTTCAAAGACTCGGAACCGAAAGACCCTAGCAAAGAATCTGTTCTATTGTAAGAAACAGGCTGCTCATATCGTTCAACAGACTTCTCTTGCAAGACAACAGATTCCAGCTGTAGTGGCATCACTGGTGGTACCAAGCCCAAAGTAGAAGGTGCAACGTTTCCATCTTGAGAGCCACCAGAGCTTCCTCCATGTTCCTGGAGCTGGGGATCAGAAAATGCATGTGGCATTGCAGGACGAGAGCCATTAGTATCAGAACCCAAAAATACGTCCATTGGATCAGCAGGTTGTGGAATAGGAGTCTCAGAATCAAACGCCCTGCCCTTGAGTACTGGGATCTCAACAACATTACATGTGGGATCATTATACACGTGTGCATGACCATTCAACAAACCCTTTTGAGGCACTGGATCAAGAGAAGTGAGAGGAAAATTATCAGGAGACTTGGTCGAACTTGGAGGTTCAAAATTTTGTGAAGTAACATTTGAGTTAATGAGGCCAACATTGCCTTCCAAATGATCAAAAAATGGAGGCTGCTTCTGGGGAAAGTCCGAGTTTTGGTCCATGTTAAATTTCGATTCGCTCGCTTCATTTGTCAAACGCCGTGCATCACTGTTTCTTGTTAGATTGTGATCAACTATCCCGTTGATTGCAGCAACGTATTGATACTCTGGATTCTGCTGGTGTATAGCATCAGCTTCAACGTTACACATTCTTTCAGATTCACTTACAAGAATTAAAAATATCCTTGGTCTCTGGGAAATATCAACATTTCCAAGCCCATCATACTCCTCTATCATATTCTGAAGATCCTCGTTAGAAGACACCGATATAAGAGCATCGAAATCCTCTCCTGGGAGCTTGTACTTAATTGTGTGAGGCTGACTGCAATATTTACTAGTTCGCTTAACAAGCTCGTCCCATGTAATATTCCTCTGTATAGAAACAATATGTTTCACCCCTCCCACATATCTCAGTTTTCCATCTCCCGGTCGAGGCAAGATTATACCACCAGTACTGCAAAAAAACTTTATCTTCTCTTTTTGAGCATCATCTGAAACTCCTGACCCTGAATCTCGATCAGCCAGAGAGTGAAGACAGCCATTAGCTGATGGAGCATTCGGCCTAGGAACATCTAAATTAGTGGCTGTGCCTCTCGAAGTTGCTAATTCCTTCATACCCACATTGGGTGCAGATCCTTTTACAGATATGCTCTCCACCATATCAGAGCTACTCACAGAATCCACCCTCTGCAACCCGAGCATAGTACTAACTCCCTCGCACCCGACATGATGATTCCCATTACTTAACATCATCCCGTTTCTCTGGACTTTAACTTCTGAAACTCCTGAACCTGAAGCTCGATGAGGCAGAGAGGGAACAGAATCATTAACTGATGGAGCACTCTGTCTAGGAACATCTATATTAGGGGCTGCACCTCTCGAAGTTGCTAACTCCATCACGCTGACATTGGGTCCAGATCCATTTACATAAATGTTCTCTACCATATCAGAGCTACACACAGGACCCACCCTCTGCAACCCAAACATAGCACTAACTCCCTCGTAACCCTTATGATGATTCCCATTATTCAACAGAGTCCCATTGCTCAGGACTTCAGCTTCTGAAACTCCTGAAGCTCGATGAACCAGAGGGGGAACAAAATCATGAGCTGATGGAGCGCTCGGCCTAGGAACATCTATATTAGTGGCTGCGCCTCTCGAAGTTGCTAAGTCCATCATACCCACATTGGGCCCAGATCCTTTTACAGAAACGTTCTCTACCATATTAGAGCTATACACAGAATCCATCCTCTGCAACCCAAGCATAGCACTAACTCCCTCGTGAACCATATGATGATTCCCATTACTTAACATCATCCCGTTGCTCAGGACTTTCACTTCTGAAACTCCTGTAGCTCGATGAGCCAGAGAGGGAACAGAATCATTAGCTGATGGAGCACTCGACCTAGGAACATCTGAATTAGCGGCTGCGCCTCTCGAAGTTGCTAATTCCATCATGTCCACATTGGGTCCAGAACCCTTTACAAAAATGTTCTCTACGATATCAGTGCTACACACAGAATCCACCCTCTGCAACCCAAGAATAACACTGACATCCTCGTAAACATGATGATTCCCATTACTTACCATCGTCCCGTTGCTCAGGACTTTACCATTCCCATTACAAGGTTGTCTTCCCATACGGCATTCCTGAAGAAATTCCATGGAAAACTCCTCACCTGTTCTTATCGATATATTATTCTTCGAACTCTGCCCAGACAATACCCCATCTTTCAAAATAGAACGTGATTCTTGTTCCAGCCATTCACCAGACGAGCATGGAACCTCAGTCGTCATGGCAACAACTATATACTAAAAATCACTCTAAATTCAAACAAGTATGTGTTACAACCAAACCTTCATCACCAAGCACATAACCAATCCGAACCTCTTCATCATGTAACCTAACTACTAAACAAGCTATACAATAGAGGTACTATAACCGATCTTCTAATGGAATTCGTCGATTGTTCACTGAATCTATAACCACTCTGTACAAACAAAACAGAAAATAACACATTTTAAACAGCTATAACAACATCACCATTCCAAAACCCTAAAAACATAATGAAACTCAAGACATTAACCCAAAATCAACAAAATTATAATTTAGCATCTTAATAACTAACGAACAAAACTGATCAACAAATCAAGCTAAAAAACTCAACGATGAACTCAAACAAATGCAAATCATAACAAAAATGATCATAACAACAAGAATCACTCCAAAAGGCACCTAACTACCATAACCTCTTCATCATATAACCTAGCTACCCAAGAGTACTATAACCAATCCTTTAACGACATTCGTCAATTGTACAAATTACTCTATAACCAACTCTGTGCATACAAAACAGCAAATAATACATTTTAAACAACATCACAACTCATAAATCATATAAACATCATGAAAACCAACGCATTAACCCAAAATCAACTCAAAAACATCTTAATAACTAACAGACAGTACTGATCGATTAATTAAACTATAAAACAGCAACATTCAACACATGTGATTCATAACAAAACAATCAAAACAACGAGCACTGGACCTCCATCACGACAGTAGCTATATTCTAAAAAATCACACTAAATTCGCTTGCGCTATAACCAAACTTTCATCACCATGCGTGTAACCAACCCTAACCTCCTCATCACATAACCTAACAACTAAAGGCCTGCAAATAGTACTATAACTGTCGTTTAATGCCACTCATCGTCAATCGTAGACACCTTATACTAAATCAAGTTCACGATTCATATATAATATAAACATCATAATAATCAATACATTAACCCGAAATTAACTCATATACATCTTAATAGCTAACAAACAGTGCGAAAGCTGTTTAAACTACAAAATTTAACAATAGCACGTCCAATACATGCCGAAACGCTCAAAACAACGATTTAAACAATGACCGGCACACAATTGAGCTATAAAATTTTGTAAATGAATACATTAACCCTAAATCAACTAAACGACATCTTCATAACTAACAAATAGTATAATCGTCAAATTAAGCTGATTAAATTACAAAATAAAATTCAAACACGCGCAATTCAGGACAAAAACGATCAAAACAACGACCGGTACATAATCGAGCTATAAAACTGCATAAATTAATGCATCAACCCTAAATTAACTAAAACCCCTCTTAATAACTAACAAAAATAGTACGATCATCAATTTAAGCTGCAACATCACGCAATTCATAACAATACATAATTGAGCTATAAAATTCCGTAACCTGAATCAACAAATTATACAATTAAGCATCTTAAACACTAACAAAAACAGTACAGTCATCAAACAAAGCTGTTTAAATTACAAAATTGTGTAATTAAGCTGTTTAAACAACAATATTAAGCATGCAATTCATAACAAAAATGATCAATCGATACATAATTGAGGTATAAAAATGTGTAAATTAAATGATTAGTATATTATACCTGAATTTTGATGGATGTGTTTGTAACGGTTTTGATTAACTGCTTTTAACGAAATTGAGATAGGTGAAGGTTTTAATTGGAGTGAAATTGTGTGAATGAATTAATTTTAGGGTTTGTGAGTGAGAATGAAAGTGTTTGAATGAATTGTGAAATATAATAAATAAAGTGGATGCCAACTAGGACGGAGAATTGATAAGCTGGACTGTATGGATCTATACATGCTCCCTTTTTTTCGCCAGATATTCAAATTCTTTTTTCACTTTTTTTATTTAACTATTTAAGTGATTGTGATAGTTTATTTCCCTTTTATTTCTTTTTTCGCTGCTCGTGGTGTAGCAAGGACCACTCAGAGGGCACGGTAAGGAACTCAAAGAACACGCCATTGGTTTTTTTCTTTAGAACCATAACGCGCCAAATGCTCTTTTATTCGCTATACTTGCATCGCACTAAAATCAAATGTACCAGGTTTTTCGTTTAGTGAATGTTTCATAGCATTTTGTGGGACCATATATACATTGATGAGGGAAGAAAATGCGGTACCTACTGTGGTGTGCATGGTGTATGCAATACCACTCGTGGTAAAAATCATACTATTACTTGCAGTCTAATTTATAAAGTTATTATTCTATAAAGTATATACTCTTTCCAAAACATATTTTATAACATTTTGTAAGTCACTGAAAATGTGAGACTTCACATGTTTAACCAACTCTAGAATGATAGGTACAGTTTGCGTTATCCGCATGTCATGTAAGCTTTTATCATATAACATTCATATAACACAAAATCCAAAAGAAAACATCCAACACCACTACAAAAATATGTTTTACACTAAAAAAACAAAAACAAAAGAAAAAATCACACACACAAACCGTCTGTTATCACCATGACGCGGCAACTATAATATGAGTCGTTGCGGTATAACGTCGTTATGGCGTTATAAATATCAAAAATGTCATATAACACTTTTTTAACAAGTTGCACCGTGCACTCTTACACTAACAAGTCTGTCACCTTTTTATGCCACATTGAACTGTTGGTCATTGGCAAACTATAGCTCTCCACTAAAAACCATCGCTCACCACACCCCCTAAGCAGAAATGGTACAATGGGTGTTTGTACTTGTGTACCAGAAATGGTACTTGTGTTTTTTTTTTTTTTTTTTTTTTTCCGTGCCATAAGGAGTGTACATGTCTGATCAGACTATGTATATGTTTTTTTTTTCACTTTTTTGCTACACTTTCACATATACAAAGTTTTTAAACTTTGACATACACGAAGTTTTTTTTTCACTTTTTTTTCCTTTTTCTTTTTAAAGTTTTTATAACTTTTTTAATTTTTTTTATAATTTTTATAACTTATTTTCTTTTTAAAGTTTTTCCTTTTGCTTCTTTGTGGTCTCGAGTTCCAGTCAGTTTCCGAACCTGGCTCACTCTCATCAACCAGCCTTCAAGCAACTTTTATAACTTTCTAAAAAAAACGTAGTCAGAAAATTTTGAGGCTCAGGTTTGAAGGTTGCAAAGTGAGATTTTATCTCACTTTACCATCCATTCGGTTTCGGTTATTATCATCGTCTCGTCTCAAAAGTTAGGAAAGATTCTCAAACTACAGCAGTTCAAAATTTTAAACGTTTTCATTGTGCAAATGTTGTAAACGTTTTCATTGTGCATAAAAGATTCTCAAACTGCAGCAGTTCACAAGCACACCAGAAAGGATTCTCACTTTGCAGGCTTTGGTTCTTCATTATAATCCTCACCACATTCACAATAACAATTTTCATTCACAAGAAAGCAAGTCTCACAGACCACCAACAAGCAACAAGAAAGCAAGTCTCACAGACCACCAACAAGCAACAAGAAAGCATGTCTAGTTCACTATTTCACACACAAGAGGTAAAAAAACGTATCGAGATATTAATAGGCTCAGATTATTAGCTTTTTATCATGTTGGCTGCAAATTCGAAGGTTGCAAAGTGAGATAGAAACTCACTTTACCGTCCATTCGGTTATGCCACGCCAAAACTCTAAGCTTTTTTTTATATAAAAATCATCATTGCCGTATCTTTTTAACAAACTGCTTATCATAAATACTGCTTAAACCAACTTATTTAAAAAAAAGCAGTTAACCATCAACTTATTTCACAAAAAGCAGTTAACCATCAACTTATTTCACAAAGAAAACATCACATATCTTTTTGATGGGGTGTGGGATTAGTCTTTCATTGAAGGTTGCAAAGTGAGATAAACACTCACTTTACCGTCCATTCAAGAAACCAAAGAAACCATCACAACTGCTTAAGCAGTTTCAAGAAACCATCATCAACTGCTTAAGCAGTT
Source organism: Chrysanthemum makinoi (assembly GCA_910596185.1). Classification (NCBI taxonomy): domain Eukaryota; kingdom Viridiplantae; phylum Streptophyta; class Magnoliopsida; order Asterales; family Asteraceae; genus Chrysanthemum; species Chrysanthemum makinoi. The sequence continues at coordinate 101,542,971 of OU343223.1, read as the reverse complement.
TCAAGAAACTAAAAGAAACCATCACAACTGCTTAAGCAATTTCAAGAGACTAAAAGAAACCATCACAACTGCTTAAGTAGTTTCAAGAAACCATCATCAACTGCTTAAGCAGTTTCAAGAAACCATCACAACTGCTTAAGCAGTTTCAAGAAACCAAAGAAACCATCACAACTGCTTAAGCAGTTTCAAGAAACCAAAGAAACCATCACAGCTGCTTAAGCAGTTTCAAGAAACCAACAACACCAACAGATCTAACCAACAACACCATCAGATCAACCCAACAACACCAACAGAAGGTTGCAAACTGATAAAATCTCACTTTACCGTCCATTCTATTCCAAGAAACCACCATAACTGCTTAAGCAGTTTCAAGAAACCAACAACAGATCTAACCAACAAACCATCATATCTAACCCAAAAACACCAAAAAACCATCAGATCAAACCAAGAACACCAACAAACCATCAGATCTAACCCAACAAACCATCAGATCAACCCAACAACACCAACAAACCTACGGATCTAACCCAACAACACCAACAAACCATCAGATCTAACCCAACAACACCAACAAACCATCAAATCTAACCCAACAACACCTACAGATCTAACCTAACAACACCAACAGATCAACCCAACAACACCAACAAACCTACAGATCTAACCCAACAACACCATCAGATATAACCAACAACACCAACAAACCTACAGATCTAACCCAACAACACCAACAGATCAACCCAACAACACCAACAAACCTACGGATCTAACCCAACAACACCATCAGATCTAACCAACAACACCAACAAACCTACAGATCTAACCCAACAACACCAACAGATCAACCCAACAACACCAACAAACCTATGGATCTAACCCAACAAACCTACAGATCTAACCAACAACACCATCAGATCAACCCAACAACACCATCAAAAAGAGAGAGTTTTGAGAGAGAAAGAGATCTAACCAACAACACCATCAGAAAGAGAGAGTTTTGAGAGAGTTTTACGAGTGTGTGTGTGTGTGTGTGTGAGAGAGAGAGAGACTGAGAGAGTAAGACAAAATAAAGTAGAGAGTGAGACAAAAACGTGGGGTGGGGTGGGGTGGGGTGGAATGGGGTGGGAGAGGTAAAATATAACCTGAAACTTTACAGGAAAATGTGGGGGAGTTGGTTTGAACATATTTCGCACTCGCTGGGTTGGTTTGGTGATGGATTTGCAACCCAAGAATACTGGATGGTTATGCCAGACACGGGAGCGGCTATTGCTACAATGCTTAACCGACCAGTTCTATGTATATCCTAATCAACATGTGTTACATGTCTTCCGCTTAGGTCCGGTCCAGATACAGCACAAGTATTGTCCCCCATTGTGATTCTTCGTGTAGGGGAAGGAGTGACTGCTCACTACGTTCATGCGATTCTAGATGAAAACTCGCCACTCCCGCCTACTCACCCACAATGGAGGGCGTTCCGACATGACGTGGCCTTGGGATGGGCAACTCTATATGCTGAACGAAAACATGTATAGACAAATGTAGTAAACGATTGTTGATTTATGTAGTAAACGATTACTGATTTATGTTGTAAATAAGTATTTGTATTCTGACACCGAGTTACTGATTTATAGTGTAAATAACCATGTATCAACTATTATTCTATATTGTAAATAACCATGTTGTAAATTATTATACATATTCTTTGGCCAGATGGAACAAAAAAATCCTTTCTTGTGTCATTGTGAACGAGGACTTATAATTGAATGAACATCCCAAAAGCTCAAAAGTTATTATCGAAAGTATTATGCATGTCCTTTATCAAAGATAAATAATTATACGTTTGCTTATTTACGTAAATATATCAATAACTTACATTTCTCATAATTGTTTCACCATGTAACAGTCAGGAACAAAAGATTATGGGTGTCGATACTTTATGTGGAAGGATGAATTTCAACAAGAGTACTTTAGTCAATGCTCTTCTTCAACGCAATGCTCAAACTGCGAAACTGAAGATAACACGATCAACATGCTTGAAACAAGAAACAATGTTATTGTCTCAAAACAATATGTTGAAGGCAAGAATAAAGACGTTGGAGGCATCACTAAAATTGGCAAGAAATCTCGTTGATCACGCATGGAGTCGGAAGGAATACTCTATGAACTTATAGATGACATTAATAATCTTCATGTGGAGTAGATTTCGTTGTAGTAGTAGTAGCATTTGTTGTTGTACTTGTTTAATGTTTTAATGTTTAACGTGTTTATTATTGTTGTTTAATTAAGGGCAAATGGCACAAAAAGGCATCAAAGTTAGGGTCCATTTCCAATCAAGGTATTCAACTTTTTTTCTTGCATAAAAAGGTTTCCAACAAAAAATTTTGGCGGATTTGGGTATTTTCATTAACTTCCGTCAAGTATTTATACATTGAAACATTTATAATTTTTGAAGGGCCAGATTGAAACTTTTGTAAAATTAAATAAAAAAAAAACGTTATCTTTTCTTTAAACCCAGATTTCCCCCAAAATTTCTTCCCCAACTCTCCACATAAACCCCTAATCGCTCACAAAATTGAATTTTGTGTTCGTTAAGGTAATTAATACTTAATGTCGTGTTTATTTATTTATCTTAATAATCTTTATTCATTGACCTTTGTGTTCATAATTTGCGTGCCTTAGATGGCTTCTTCATCCGGAGCTACATTAACATTGGATATTTATTATAACGGTATTTCAACAAACCTTTAACCTATCATAATGCTGATATGGTCACAACTACTCTTGATGTGTCCCCTTTAACCTATAATGAGTTGAAAATTTTTGTTCAAAACAACATAGCTTCAGTAGTTCGGTGGTTTGATACTTTAGTAATGGTTTAAAAAGTATTAAGTCTGATGATGATGTTAGGTTGTTTGTTGAAAAGTGGCAAAGTAGTGATGAAGGTATCATAGCCTTATATGTTACTCATAAGAATGAATGTTTAGTTGAATACACTGGTGATTATGTTATTGTCATGTTAAACCCTACTAGTTATTACAAAGACTGCACTTGATGTTGCATCAGTTGACCATTTATCCGAGGGGAAGTTAAGAGTTGAGGCAGGTTAGGATACAAAAAAGGAAGGGTTTAGATGAAAAGAACAAAACAAATGAAATTGTTGTATTTGATGAAAGTAGGCTAGTGTTGGAAAATGACAGTGATGTAGGTGATGAATCTGAAAAAGAAGCAGATCCTTTATTTTCAGACTTAGGTGATGAATCTCAAAAAGAGAAACCTCATGTTGAACCAGAAATAAGCTTAGATGAAGATATGCCCATCAGTGATGATGATGAGATTGTGTTTGACTCTAATAAAAGAGATTACCCTATCCATGACCCAAACACACATTGGAAGTTAAAAAAACCTTTATTAGGTGAATTGTATGCAAACTTAGATCAAGTAAAAGATTGTCTTACATTTTATTCTCATTTAATGGATACCAACTTTGGTATGAAAAAAGTGATAGTGAAAAGTTGCTGGTTAGGTGTGGATTTGATGAAAAAGAGAGAAGAAAGAAAAAAGTTCCTAGAGATCCCAACAAGCCTTGTTGTCCTTTTAGGTTAAGAGCTGTGAAGATGCATGATGGCAATTCTTGGCATATAAGAACCCTAGTTAATGAGCATACTTGCAGTAGACAGTGTAATCTTGGTTATTTAGTGACTTCAAAATGGATTGCAAGACAATTTGTAGACAAAATCAATGTATCCCGATATGAAAGTGGTTGATCTGCAAGACATGGTAATGAAAAAATATAGGGTTAAGACATCACACAATCAGTGTAGTAGAGCTAGAAGGATTGCACTATATAATCTTAAGCAGAATGTTGGAGATCAATATGACAAAGTTGGTTGATTACCTGAACTTAAAGACCAACCCGTACCACAAAGGTTCGCATTGATCCTCTTGTAGATGGTACACACATGTTCAATAGTTTCTATATTTGTTTTCATAATTTGAAACAAGGTTGGAAAGCAGGTTGTAGAAAGATTATAGGTTTGGATGGATGTTTTTGAAAGGGTGTGCCAGGTGAATTGTTGTCACTATGGGAGGGATGAAACAATCAAATATACCCAATTGCATGGGCTGTTGTACAAGTTGAGAATTCAGACACTTGGGAATGGTTTATTAAATTGTTAGCCAAAGACCTTGAGTTAGCAGATGGGAAAGGGGTCACATTTATATCTGATGGCCACAAAGGACTTACCAAGTCAGTTAGGAGAGTGGTCCCATTGGTAGAACATAGGTTATGTGCTAGGCATATTTATGCCAATTTTTCCAAGCTCTACCCTGGTGTTCTATTTAGACAACTGTTGGCAAGCATCAAAGCTTCTTATCATCAAATGGTTAAATACAATGGAAGAAATAAAAAATGCAAGTCAAGAAGCTTAAGATATTTAATGGATAAAGATCCATGGACATGGTCAAGATCATACTTCAAAGAAGGTATACGTCTTATTTTCCATAAATAATTCTCACATAAAGCTAGCAACACTAATTATTCTACACTTGTATTATGTTGACAGGAATGGATTGTGATGCTGTTGAAAATGGTCTTTGTGAATCTTTCAATTCTCACATAAAGCTAGCAAGGAGAAAACCAATAATTGGAATGCTTGAAGACATCAGATCTTATGTGATGACAAGGAATTACACTCTAATGAAGGAATGTCAAGATTGGAAAAATGATATTTGCCCTAACATCATCAAGGTTTTTGATTTGCATAAGAAGATTCAAAGGTATGTACTTATGTTGATCAAATAATACTAGCATTAGAAACTCTGCTAACTTGTAGTATACTAACAGGAAGTGGAGTTTGAATCCAAGTGGATGGCATCAGTTTGAAGTAAGGCAAGGGAATTTTGAAGCCTTTTGTGTGGACTTACAAAAGAGGGAATGTAGTTGTAGGCAATGGCAGTTAACTGGCATACCATGCCCTCATGCAATCACAACCATTTACTTCATTAGCAAGCGGCCAGAAGATTATGTGAGCAATTCATTCAAGGTAAGTACATACAAAAGTATTTATGAAATATTTTGCAAAGAGGTGGTATAGATATGTGGAAAAGGAAACATGTGCCAATGAAACCTCCATTAAAGAAGGATGCCATGTAGGCCCACATTGAATAGGACAAAGGATAGGTCTCAATTGAAAAATAAACATGTAGCAAGGCCTCCAAGAACAATGACATGTCAAAATTGTGGTAAACTTGGTCATAATAAAAAAGGGTGTACTAAGGAAACAGGTGAACCATCAAAACAAACACCTAATCAACAAGGTAATCCACCCAAAAAGAAGGGCAGACCTATGGTCCAAGACCCAGTGAATGCTAGAACCCCAAGTTGTAGTAGAGCAGAACAAATTGTGGACTATAGTGGTATATGGATGGAGGCACAAGTGCAAGTGTGGTAGCAAAGGAAGGGGTAGTTCTGGTGGATCAAATAGTGGGAGGGGCAGAGGAAGTGGTAGTGGATCAAGCTGAAGGGGAAGGGCAAGAGGAAGGGGAAGGGGAAGTCATAGTGTAACAAAATGTGGTAAGTTTCATTTTGATGTTTATTTTTGTTATCTTGGATTTCATTTAGATATTCTAACTTAGAGAACCATTATACATAATGCCCAATACAGACTCTTTGATGATGATGATTTGGTTGATGTACAACTTGAGGAAGCAATTCATACAAGGTCAAATAACCAGTCTAATGATGTACAACTTGATGAAACTTTGGTTGATGTACAACTTGATCAAGCAAATACGTAAGATATGGAAGCCAATATTGATCAAGCTAATGTTGTTGATACTCACTGAAAAGTGGATGCCAATCTTGTTGATGTTGGTGATGCAAATGCAAATGTTGATGATGGTGATGCTGCTGCAGATATGGATGCCAATCAGGATGAAACAACAAAGCTTAAGAGGAGGTATGATGAATTTTGGAAAGCTCAATATAATTCAGATAATCCCCTAGAAGGACTTCTCAAAGATTATTAATGAAGAATTATAATAGGAAAATAAACCAGGACTATGAAGGTCAAGGTCTCACACCAGATGAAGCATTTGAAGTAGACTAAGTATTTATTGTTTGTAAGAACTTAATATATGGTGTATAAGTCTCTTAATGTCCAACTTGTTTGTAATAACTTTTAAGAACTTATCAGTCTCTTAATGTCCAACTTGTAATATCAATCTCTTTTGTAACAAGTTGTAAGAAATTAATATCAAGCTCTTATGGTCCATATCAGTTGCTTTTTTTTTACTTAAAACATAAGCATGATACCATTGCATTCATATATTATAAATCGCTACAATATTCAACCATGATACAACAGATTTATTTAATGGCATTTTATCCATACATACTAAACCATGATACTACACCATACATACTAAACCATCTTTTTTTTGCCCTTACATTTTTTACTGGCATTTGCATCTGTGGGTTTTTTGAGACCAAATGGCTTGATATCAAGTGAAGCACAAGTTTCCTTGTTTGGCAAGCCTAGCACCTAACCCTATCAAAGAAAAGCTTGTTTTGCATCCACTTTGGGGGTTGGCTTCATGTTTGCAACAACCTTCTTTGAGCTTCTAACACAAGAATCATAATCTGGTGGAAAATACTTAGACCATGGTACTGGGTATGATGCATCAGAAGATTCCCAATCAGAAGAATCACTGGAAATGCAAATGATTTCTGCAAAAAATATATATATTAAAAATTATGAGTTAAAAAGATATGAGAAAGCAAATTATGTAGTTAAATAAAAAACCTGGTTTCTTGTTTTTGCTCATTTTTTTAGTTGTAGGTTATCTTAAAGGTGTGAGATGAAAATGAGGTGTTGCTTATGCCTTTATATAGTGTAAAAACAGTCAAACCATAACAGTGCTTGCATTTGATGCAGCTGCAAATGTTGAGAAAAAAATAGTGTAAAGCAACTCTGCAAAGTACTTTTATCAGCAATGTCCTTTTATCATGCCTGCAAACTAATACCAACAAAACCATGACTGCAAAGTCATTAGCCTGGCATTTGTGTCATTAGCTTGGCATTTGATGCAGCTGCAAATGTTGACATTCTTATCACTGCTTTTATCGTTGTCTTTTATCACTAATTTTTCAATACATTGATCAAGCTTTTCAACAAGGGGGGCTGTCACTGACTTTTCAATACATTGAATAATCAAAGTAAGAAGCTTTTCATTACATTCAAAAGTAAAGCTTTTCAATACATTCAAAAGTAAAGCTTTTCTATACATACATTCATCAAACTAAAAAGCTTTTATAATCATCAAGAAAAGCATTCCTAATAAAGACAAAGATAAGTCTAGATTGCATGCTAACTGTACACTTCAACACTTCAACTTCTTCTTCCAATCTCTTTTTTTCATTTCAAACTCCACAGACTTCCTTCTTCATTTGTTTTTCCACATCGCCAATCTACCTTTGTAATGCTCAAAGCCAAAATCTGGATCCCACCAAAGAAAGAAATTACACTTCTTTCTGCTTTATAGTTAGGACATCCAAGAAACCTCCCTTTGGATTCGTTCAGTTTGGAAGTCCACTTACCACTAACATCACCACATTCGCACAACACACAAACACGATTCATCAAGTTGTCTTTTTCCCAACTCCGCATTTCTTTCATTCCGTATACCCAATTTGATGAGTTTGATGAATTAGATGACTTTGTCATGTTTTGATATTTGGAAACACACCTACTTGCCCTAATTTAATTTTTGGGACAAATGTGTTTGACCTAATTTGATTCTGGGGATGAAATTATTTTGGGGAAGAAATGATTCTGGGGAAACACATTTGACCGTATAACATATATGTTTGACCTAAAAGTTATAATAAAAAAAAAGTTTCAATCTGGCCCTTCAAAAATTATAAATGTTTCAATGTATAAATACTTGACGGAAGTTAATGAAAATACCCAAATCCGCCAAAATTTTTTGTTGGAAACCTTTTTATGCAAGAAAAAAAGTTGAATACCTTGATTGGAAATGGACCCTAACTTTGATGCCTTTTTGTGCCATTTGCCCTTAATTAAATGGAAACAAATTAGACGAATAAAAAATAATACAAAAATATAATAAATACACAATAAAAAAAACATAACATAAAAAACTACATAAATATACTTTTCACAAATACTCCACAACTACTCCACACATATACACATATACTTTACACACATATACACATATACTTTACACAACCCAAAAAAAAGTACGAAACATAATAAGACAAAATTGGAGGACAAAGTACATGGGGTGTGGGGGAGGCATTTCATGGGGTGTGGCATTAGGTCACCCCTTTTTTTCGCCAGATATTCAAATTCTTCTTTCGCTTTTTTGATTTCAGTGATTGTGATAGATAGTTTATTTCTTTTTAATATTTAGTTTTTTTATTTCATTTTATGACGATTTATTTTTATATTTATCCTTGATATATTTTTTTATTTCTATTTTATGAATATTTGTTTTTCTTATTTATACTCGCATCCAGACTAGTGCTAGACGTGTCGGTTGTATAATCGCATTCACGTCAGTGTCACATCAACATTTTTTTTTCATATACATTCGTGATGAAACAAAATGTGGTATTCGCTGCTCGTGGTGTAGCAAGGACCACTCGTGGTATAAAATCTGTTACTATTACTTGCAGTCTAATTTATAAAGTTATTATTCTATAAAGTATATACTTTTTCCAAAACATATTTTATAACATTTTGTAAGTCACTGAAAATGTGAGACTTCACATGTTTAACCATCTCTAGAGAGATAGGTACAGTTTGTGTTATCCGCATGTCACGTAAGCTTTTATCATATAACACAAAATCCAAAAGAAAACATCCAACACCACTAAAAAAATATGTGTGGAAAACTAGAAGGGGGGTTGAATAGTTTTGCCGATTTTAATTTAGTTTTAAAAACTTTAGATTCAATGTTATGTGAAATCATATGGATGGATAAAAAGTATAGATCTATAAGTGATGCAAATAAAGAAAGCAAGTAAAGTAAAGGATAGAAATGACACAACCGATTTATAGTGGTTCGGCTACAAGGACACCTTCCTTGCCCTACTCCACTCCTTGAGTCACTCCTCTGAGTTCAAGCACTATGTCAACAAACTCCTTCACCTGGCGGAGAAGCCTTCACAACGTCGCTTACACTTTTTTCCGGTACAAAGCTAAATACCGAGTCCTTAACACAGAAGACCAAACCAACACAACTATAACACAACAAATATGTGAAATATGAAATACAAGATCTTTGCTACAGAAATCTTGTGGAGGAACAAATCAATCAAGGACCCCTTGCTTGGATGACTTGTAGAATCTCGTGATCTCGCCTTAGAGAAGGACCTATATAAGAATCACAACAAAAGAAAGAATAACTACTATATAGATCAAGAGATATGAGATTAGAGGAATGAAAGAATATATGAGAGAGTTTGTAAGAAGATGGGTGAGTTACAATGAGGAAATGGCTCTCTATTTATAGGCAAAATCTTGCTACTGTTGCACGGATCCCACGGATCCCTTACATGAGGGATATGTTCAGTGTAAACTGAGGGATCCGTGGGACGCTCTTCCTACATGTGTTATGGGTCATGGATCATGGGTCATGGGTCATGGGTCATAGACTTTAGACCATGGGTATCCAAATAGATACAATGTATCTAGAAGATGCAATGCATCTAGTCAATGGGTCATGGGTTAGCTCCATGGGTATGGGTCATGGGTTATGGTTTTTACCCATCCTAATAAACTATTACAATAACTGAATCATTACAACAATTAATGTTAAATGATTATATATGTAAATGCTTTACAAAAATAACATGTATCATTATAATTTTACTTATGATAACTTTATATTTGTTATCAACAAAACACAAAGAGATCGCTAAATATTAATAAACGTTTTTACGATTTATTTGTATTAACAATATCCCCCTTTTTGTTGATGACAAAATATAATGTTATGATGAGTAAAACTTAAGATTAGATGTATGTTTTGAAAGCATAAGTTTTATTTCTTCTCTCCCTTTTTGTCGAAACAAAAAGCGAACCTAACGAAGAAATAAAGTGTGGAGAAATAATATAATCCACGAATCACTAACTCCCCCTTGACGGTAGCTCCCCCTAGAAAAGGGCGTCAAGTGATAAAATATAAAACCTACAAAGAAAACATTAGTAGTAACATGCAATATAATCTTGTGATTGACGAGAAACAAGATGGAGAGCCAAGGTATGTAAACAAAGCCTTGTAATAAAATAACTAAGTGTAGTGGTATATAGGCCACATACAAACATGTAAAAACTAAGAAAAATGTTTGTTCTTAAAATTGACTCAAAGGGGAAAAAAATAGAGAAAATAGTAATATCATTCCTTCCATGCTTGCATAAGGTTAATGATGGAAGTTTTGGTGAGTGAGGATGTTGATGCGATCAAGGATGTGGTTAAGTATGAATCACATCTCGTCTCTAATTTCCATTGCAAGTTCCCTAGTGGATTGGCAATGTTCACAATGTAAATGATGTGAGTATTGTGTGTGGATGGTTTTCGGGTTTGTTTGATTGGTGGAAAGCGGAATTTGCGGTGGAAAGTGTGAAAAATATGGATCAAAATCTGGAATGTTTGGAAGTGGTGTTGGAAAGGAACCTAGATGTTCTTGTAAGACAATGGGAGCTAAAGGTGGTGAAGTTACAAGATTTTTGTAAATTGTGTTTGGAGATGTGGGTGGTGTTAAAAAGACTAGTTCTTTTGGGTTTGTTTGTTGCAGTGTTTTCGGAGTCTTAAGGAGTTTCGATTGAGTGATCTTAGGTGGAGACTTGATAGGTGAATATGGTGATGTACTTGTTGGAGATGATGGAGGTGCTATTATGGAATCATGTGGTGGTGAATGAGTAGTTGGTGATGAACTTTTTGACAATGTTTTGGCTAAAAAACAAGGCCGGATGCTAATCCGTGCGGTTTTTCTAGATTTGGGTGGTGGTACTATGGAAGGTGGTAGGATAAAGTTTTGGATTTCTTGAAGAGGATTGTTTGTACTAGGTGATTCATCAATGTTGGAAGATCTTTTGGATAACATGATGATGATTGTTTGTAAGGTTGAGAGTGATGTATATGCAAGCATTTTGAGAACCTTATTTATAAAGAAAATAGTGCATTGTATTGACTGCTTGACCCAAAATGTGGACTAAAATCTAATGATTAGATATGAATTTAAGGCATGTGATCATGAGAACACAAGCATTAAGTAACATACTCATTAGTAAAAAAGATAAAATGATGAAAATATGAAGATTTTTAGCCAAAGTGAGAAAAATAGAAGAGAAATTTAGCTTCTGTCTCACGGTTCCCACGGATCCTTCCCTTGAGGGAACCGCCCACGTTAATGCTGGGATCCGTGGTACTATTGACTCAGGCAGCTCAAAAATTTTCCTTTTGGAAACATTTGTGCCTAGTGTGTGCCTATATGCAAATCATTTGGAGTTGCGGTTATCTCGAATCCTAAAAAGAAAAAGAAAAATAGACTAGAAGTGAAAAAGCATACTATTATGTTAGATAACCCGAGTGCTCATAAATTCATTGTTGCTTAAATGAATGTACTCGAAAACATATATTAGTTATGTGTTCCCTTTAGCATTCAAAAGACATGAGATGCAATGAAAACGGGTTTTTACTTTGTATTAATAATGTAAAAGGTTTGTCTTAGACGTGAGAAATAGCTTTTAGGAAAATGATACGGGAAGAAGTATCTTTTATAAAGCATTTCGAAAAAAATTTCTTTGTTTAAAGAGAAGTTTATCTTTTGGTTAAGAAAAATAGATATGAAATTACATGTTGTAAAATAAAATTAACCTTGGGTTTTGAAAATTCCCGTATTGTTAGTGAGTTGTGTGTGAAATAGAAATCCTAGACTCAGAAACGAAGAAGGCTAATGTTTACATACCTTGTAGAGTTGAAATGCAAATTACGACGATTGTTCCACGAAACAAGTTGAATTGTTCCCGCTTCAACGGTTTGGTGAGGACGTCGGCTATGTTATCTTCGGATGCTACCTTCTCAATAGAGATGTTCCCCTTTTGAACATTGTCTCTTTAGAAGTGATGACGGATCTCTATATGCTTGGTGCGAGAGAGAGTGCAACACCAGATTCTTGCTTAAGTCAATGGCACCTTTGTCGTCGCATAGAATGGCTATGTCACTTAGATGAATGTCGTAGTCAACTAATGCCGGCGGAGACATATTCGGCTTCGGTTGTTGATATGGCCAATGTCGTTTGCTTCTTCGAGAACCAAGATGTTAAACAACATCCCATAAAAGTACATACACCACTTGTACTTTTTTGGTCAACATAATCACCTTTACCGATGATTTTGCTCTTGCTATTACCAAATACCACATTTCCTCCATTGAAGGATTCGTATGTGGAAAACAAGTCTTTATTACCGGTCATGTGCATCGTGCACCCGATATCCTTGATCAATTCATCCGGATCTAGGTCGACCTTTAAGCATACCTAAGAAAATAATTAACTTAAAAGTTTGGTCCCCATTTGTTCATGGGTCCATTAGTGTTATACATTTCATTCATATTAGGCATATATGGAAAATGTGAGAATGTATTTCATGGTGTAAAGTTTTGAAATGGAAAATTGTTTTGTACATTAGGATTCCATCCCATTTGATGGTGGTTACTTCTTGGATAAATATTATTAGGTCTCCTTATGAATGTGTTTGGTTTTGAAAACGATGGACCTTTGTTTCTCATAAAACTTTGATTTTGTTGTCTAACAGTAACGTGGGTTGGTTTCTTCTTATTAATGATAACAAAGTCGGTTCTAGATGAAGTAGCTACACTATTTATACTGTTTGCACTAGCAGACCCACGGATCCCTGGTTTTACACTAGATGATTCCCTTTTCAAGGGATCCGTGACTACAGTAGCTTGTTTTTCAGTTTCTTTGACGAATTGTATTTCTTTATTTTCGCTAGTTGATGCATTATGTTCTTGAATACCTAGACCCTTTTGATTGTTTCCTGTTTTAACACTATCTAGTATTGTATTTAGAGTATTCGTATTCATTCTAGCAATCTTGGAATCAAGATTATCAACTAGTGTTTGAAGTTGAACCCAAAGCTCACATTCCCCACTTGCTATCTTCCCTTTTTCTAAACGTTTTAATTTGCTATTTAATTCAATGACTTCATTTTCTAAACGTTCATTTTGGTTTTTCAAAATCTTGTTTTTGTTAATTACTTTTAGACTAATTTTGAAAAGTTTATCATATTCACGATGCAATGAATCATCATCTAATGATGAGCTACTATAATAGAGAGATTCGAGACATACCTCATTTGAGTCATTTTCCATAAGACAAATTTCTTCGTCGTCCTCCTCGCTCATTCCCCACGAACCACTCACAAACGCTTTTTGTTCGTCACGTTTGGGACACTCACTAATGAAGTGATTAGGGTCCCCACATTTAAAACATGCTCGTTCATCCCTTGCTTTCTTGTCGTCTTTGCCTTTCCGGAACCCCTTCTTGTCGTCATATGGTTGCTTGACATATCTTCCTTTTCTTCTAAAGAACTTCTTGAAATCCCTTACCGCCATAGCATATTTTTCGTCATCACTATCCGAAGAAGGGTGTTCTTTATCACTTGAGACCTTCTTGGCCTTTAAGGCAAGAGATTTGTGCCTCTCTTTCTTCTCTTTTGAGGCTTCAGAATCTTTAGCGAGGACAAGCTCATAGACCTTTAGATTGCCTATGAGTCGTCGAGGGTGAGGATTGACAAATCTTTTGATTCTTCGATGGCCATCACCTTTTATCTCCACTTGAATGGAAGTGCCCTTAGATATCTCCTAACATGATTACGACTAGAGAAAGACTCATCAAGTGCTTGTAATTATGTAATTATAGTATTAAAGTTAGCAAAAGAATTATCTATAGTATCCTCATCCGATATTGAAAATGATTCATATTGTTGAACAAACAAATATATTTTACTGTTTTTAACTTGTTGATTTCCTTGATGAGTTACAACTAAAGAATTCCAAATTTCTTTAGAGGTTTTAAGCATAGAAATTCTTTCGAATTCCTTTTGGGGTAAAGCATTGTATAAAACCATTTTAGCTTCACTATTTTTGGAAAGCTTTTTCTTTTGATCATCGGTGAGTTGATCATGAGGTGTGTTTACTAAATTTTCGGTTTTAACATCTTTTGTAGTGGCTTCAAAATCGCCTTCAACAATGATGTACCAAAGATCAATATCTTTTGACTTCACATACGTTTCGAATCTATTTTTCCAATAAATAAAACTATTAGTTTCAAGTAGTGGAGGTCGTTGCATAGATTGCTCTTCTTTATAATTTTCATAACCCATTGTAATCGAAAAGTTTTTAAAATACTATTTACTTTAAAACTTTTGTAAACTTAGCTCTTGATGCCAATTGTGGAAAACTAGAAGGGGGGTTGAATAGTTTTGCTGATTTTAATTTAGTTTCAAAAACTTTAGATTCGATGTTATGTGAAATTGTATGGATGGATAGAAAGTATAGATCTATAAGTGATGCAAGTAAAGAAAGCTAGTAAAGTAAAGGATAGAAATGACACAACCGATTTATAGTGGTTCGGCTACAAGGACACCTTCCTTGCCCTACTCCACTCCCCGAGTCACCTACTCGAGAGTTCAAGCACTATGTCAACAAACTCCTTCAACTTGGTAGGAGGCGGTGAAGGTGGTGGTGGCGTTGGGTGGTAGGTGGCGGTGGAGTGCACCGTTAGTCCTTAGGACTAACGATGCAATTTATTTTATTGCATCGTTAGTCTTAAGGACTAACGGTGCAAATATTTTATCTTCCGTTAGGAGATAACGGAGAAATATTTGCACCGTTAGTCCTCATTAACTGATTTTACTAACAGAGAGATGTATTTGTGCCAGCTTTACTAATGGAGGGATGATTTTGTGCCAAAAAAGGTTTAGGGATATAAAGCTAGACAAAAGGCAAACTACATAGATGTATTTTAGACTTTACTTTTCAAGTTATAATAGATACTAACATTCGTACAAAAATGTGGTGTTAAGTTGACGTATTGACTGACAAACTAACACATGCAAATGTGTTGGTGGTTACTCCCAGAACAGGGTAAGATAATCAAAGGCAGTAGCAAATGCAATACCACTAGGTGGTTACCGGATATCACTTGAAATCGTGTGATCACTTTCCAAAGTAAACTATTCGACCCTATGCCTGGGTTACACGAATATCTACTTGGGATAAGACCAAATGTTAGTTATGTAATTAGGCACAATCAATAACCCATGCGCAAATAAGTGTTTAAGCTTTTGTTTGTTTCTCCTGGTTTCTGTATATTTTCTCGGTACTTCATGCTGATGAAGTCCATCTCTATTTATAGTAGAGAATACTCACTCCTAGTCAATGGACATTATGAATGATTAACGGCCAATTAATCACTCATAATAAGCCTCCATTATCATAGGAATAGTGGTTACATGACCAATTAAACGTGGTCATAAAGCAGTCATAACAGTCACTTGAATGAGTCAAAGCTGTTACAAATTAATCACTGCAACACTACCAGTAGGAACCATTACACTAGCAGCGAGGGAACCAATACACTACCAGTGGGAACCATCAATTACTACACTAACAGTAGTAACCAATACACTAGCAACAGGAACTGATTACACTACCAGCAGGAACCATCAGTTACTACACTAACAATAGGAACCAATATACTAGCAACACAAACCACTATTGAGTCCGGGTGTTCAGGGACCTCATGGGTGTACACTATGTACCTTCTTACCCAAAACCATGTGTGAACTTATCCCACAAGTGCACTAAATTTTCCAACAATCCTCCCCAAATTTAGTTCACTTCCTTTACATGAAAAACAAACATCAAACAAAACATGTGCATAAACGAAAATATCCCGAGGATTGAATTTCCATCTTAGTACATTACACGTTCAAATATTCGAGAATCAGGGTGTTCTAAGAATTGAACCCTTCAACCCATTTGAATACCTGAAGATAAAATACACATAAGTTTTCAAACACTTAAAAGCTCCTGACACTATACAAGCCATGTGTCCATATCCAAATTTATAAATGTTGTAATGACGATAAAAGTCCAAAGCTCCCTAAAGCGGCAAAACTTCAACATTCACATAGGTGGTTCCTCTTTATTCATGCTCCTGCCAAGCACTTTTTCAAAGAAATTAACCATTAAGAAGTAAAGACTTCATCCTCCTTTCAGCAGGTTCTGAGCACAACCTTGGGATGTAAATAAAACATGTGCTCCAGTCCACTGAATGTTCAGCTTTCCACATTGAACTCAGCTCCCAAGTTTCCTTAGGAGGGAGTTGGGTGTCTTAGCATTCAGTGACTAAGTTGGACTTAAACCCATCCCTTTAACAGACTTTAAAACTAAGTCTCTAGCCAATCCCTTCGTCAAGTGATCAGCTAAATTTTTTTGAGATCTAACAAACTCTATAGATACCACCCCATTCATGATAAGCTCACGAATCATGCTATGTCTGATACCTAAGTGTCTAGACTTCCCATTGAACATCTGGATATAAGCCTTTGCCAATGTAGCTGCACTATCACAACAGATAGAAATAGGTGCTCTAGGTTTAGGCCACAATGGAATCTCAAGAAGCAAGTTTTTCAACCATTCAGCTTCTTTACCCAATTGCTAAGGCCACAAATTCAGATTCCATTATTGAACCGGTGATGCAAGTTTGCTTCTTGGATGCCCAAGAAATTGCACCTCCATCAAGTAGGAATACCCATCCATTGGTAGACGAATTGTCTTTAGTGTTACTGATCCAACTTGCATTAGTGTATCCTTCCAATACTGAAGGATAACCAATATAAGAGAGACTATAATCCATAGTTCTCTTCAGATACTTCAGTACCCTCTGAACTGATTGCCAGTGATGAGCACTAGGATTACTAGTATACCTGCTCAATTTACCCACTACAAATGCAATCAGGTCTTGTACAAGTCATGGTATACATCAGGCAGCCAATTACCCTAGAATACTCAAGTTGAGATACATCCTTGCCTTTATTAGGCTTCAACTTCTCACAAGTATCCATAGGTGTACTCACAGGAGTACAATCAAAGTAATTGAATTTCCTCAACACCTTCTCGATATAATGGGACTGAGAGATAGAAATTCTTTTACTATCATGTTTAATCCTTATACCAAGGATAACATCAGCCTCCCCCATGTCCTTCATGGAGAACCTTGATGACAAAAATTCTTTTGTCAAGTCAACCTGATTTTGGTCAGTGCCAAAGATCAACATGTCATCAACATATAGACAAATGATGACTCCTTCACCAGATTCATCAAATTTGCTATATACACATTTGTCAGCTTGGTTAAGAACATAACCACTAGACAAAACCCACTTCTTCAAATTTTTGATGCCATTGCTTAGGTGCCTGCTTTAGTCCATCGAGAGACTTAATCAGTTTACACACCTTGTTTTGATTGCCAGGCATGATGAAGCCCCGAGGTTGGTTCATATAAACCTCCTCTTGCAATTCACCATTCAAGAAAGCTGTTTTCACATCCATCTGATGAATAATCAAATTGTGAATAGATGCCAAAGCAATCAGCAATATTATGGTACTAATACGAGCCTGATAACGCCTAAAATGAGCATGTTTTTAGTAGCGTTATTGTTGGTTTTGTGCATGATAATCGGCTATATTTACTCATAAATGTTGCAAAAGTGTAAAAGATGCGTATTGTGTATGTATATGTAGCCAGGTATCACGAATGATGAAGAAATGAAGTTTTTATGCACATTTGAAAGATTCTCGAGGAAGGAAGTCGAGCAAGGAAGCTTTTGGATTCAATGATTGGGAAGCACAATGATTTCTAAGTATCTATAGCAAGGAAAGATCAAGTTTTGCCTTGGAAATCATCAGCGAGAGCAAAGAATGAAGCGTATAAACAAGAAAGTCAACAAAAGTCAAATTAGCAAAATCCAAATGGCCGATTCGGTCGTAACCCGTAACCGATCGGCTGGCAATGTAATCGTCAAGCAAGCAACCGACGGTTGCCGGCCAAGAATCGATCCGGTTCGCGGGATCTGAGTACACAAAGTTGCATTTATTGTTGCCTTAACTCCCCATAATCATTGGAGGCCAATCATTTCTTGCTATTAACTTGTTGGGAACGTTTTTGGCCAGTTGAGCAAGTTTATTTGGCTATATAATGAACCTAGTCCTAGTTTACTAGGTGTGACATAACCAAAAGTGTATTAGTTTACATCAAAACTAATACCAACCATTTTATTCTGCCCAAAAGCTTAGTTCTTACTGTAAAACGTCCAGGAGCAAGGAGGAAACAATTCTCATCCATAGTTTTGGTAATTTGGAGTTATACGGTG
This sequence comes from Chrysanthemum makinoi, assembly GCA_910596185.1. Lineage (NCBI taxonomy): Eukaryota > Viridiplantae > Streptophyta > Magnoliopsida > Asterales > Asteraceae > Chrysanthemum > Chrysanthemum makinoi. Next base: position 101,524,480 of record OU343223.1, on the reverse strand, counting down.
AATCTAGGTGATTGGAGGCGCGTGGTTGCTACAATCCACGAATTCTAATTCTTGTAATCGCAAAAGTTTAGGTATTCTATGAACTTTGTTATGGATTTCTATTCTCTTGAGTTATTGGAATTACTTTGTTATGATTTGTGTTTAGTTATTTATATCATGGAGTAGTTTTGGGATATACTTGTGTGTTGGGATGTAGTTAATCATACTAGTGTTCTCATATGTGATGCATGTATATATGATCTTGTTTAAATAAGTTTGTTGGAAAAATACTAGTTTTGGTTTGATTTGTTGATAAAACATGTTTTAAGAAAAAGGACCGAAAGGATTTCTCTTGTGTTTTATTCCAAAAAGTTGAGTGATGAACATAGTATGGGGATATGGTGATTGACAACCACCATGTTTGCTTATTAAAACAAGACTATGAACATTTTCATCACGAAAGGGTTGAAAGATTCGTAAGAACAAGTTTAATAAGAACATGTTGCAAACAAATGGATTTTCTAAAGGATAATCATTAGGATAAGGACCGAATGGATTACCTATATGTTTTTGTTCTTAGAATGATTTTTATAAACATATACCATGGTTGGAGATCATTTGCTTATGATTTGTGCATCACATCAAGAGTTTACACCAAACCTTCATGAACACTATTTATGATTGACTATAGACTACACACAAGTATATACATTTCTTATTATTGAATTTCACTATAAACATCACTATTCGAGGAAGCCTTGACAAGCTTTCTTGTTGGAATCTTTTCATAAAAATAATTTCAAACACAAAATCCCTTGGGACGATCTCGACTTACCCAACTTTGCTATTACGGACGAGTATACTTGCTCGTATGTGTTAATAGAATTAGACGATTAAATCGTGTTTATAAATTTTAAAACTTGCACTACACGTAACACATCAAGTTTTGGGCCGCTGCGGGATTTTATTTCAATTTTTATTTTCTGTAAGATTGGTAGTATTGGAATTGAATTTGGTGAAAAGTAAAAAAAAAAAGTTTTGGTTAAAAGCTAACCGATTCGGTTGCTCCTGCAACGAATCGGTTAGACTCTCGGAGTTTTTATTTTTGATTTCATAGTTCTAGTTTATTTAGTGATTCGTGTTATAGTTTCTAGAGTAATTCTTGTCATTTTAGATTTTATTTACAGATTATATCTTGTATTTTAATGATTTCTTAGATTTTTAATATTTTCTTTATATTTGTTATTATTAGTTAATTAGTTCTAGATTAATTCAGGTTTTAATCTTTATGATTAGATAGTAATTTTTCAGTTTATATGGTTTAATTATCTTTATGGTAGTTTTTAATTGGAGTAGTTAATGTAGTTTTAGTTTTAATGGTTTAATTATTAAGTAATTAATTATAGGGTATTGAGGAGTCTTAATTAAATAAGAGTTTTAGTACACTTAATAGTTTTTAATTTCAATTAATATTCAGTTTTTTTTTTATAAAAAAAATAAAATAAAATTATGTGTCGATCTAACCGATTGGTTGCAACTCGCAACCGGATCCGGTTAGATTATTTGGTCTAGTTATTACCACCAACCGAATCGGTTGGTGAGCCAACCGATCCGGTTGGAGCTCTCGGTAAAAAAATTTTAATTTTTAGATTTTGAGTTTTAACTTATGTTTTTAGTTTTGTTAAGTATCTTTACTTGCTTAGTATATGGTTCTATAGTTTGTTCTTGTTTTTACTAACTCTAACGCTTATGATTCGGATTTTGTTTTGTTTTGTTTTGTCAAGTTTAGCTAGTTAGTATGGATAGTTTGAGCGGAATTTCGTAATACCTTCGTAACTTGGATGAAATGTTCAAGGACACCGGAGGTTCACTGGAAAAGATTGGAGGTATCTTAGAAGAAAGTAAGAAAGATTTAGGGATTGATACGGTTGATATGGAAGAAACGGGTTGAAAACAAAGTTCAACTTCCCAAGAAGGGAAGAGTTGTGGTATTCACACAAGCACCTTTAACGGTGTATGATTCGCCACTAATGAGGTTCGGTACGCCTTGTTGTGTAGAAGGAGTAAGTGCTTGGGACGCGCAACTTAATATGGCTTATGGAGAAAACTACATTTTGGAGAAGGTTCTTGACGAAATTGGTCATGTACGTTTAGATTATGAAGCATATGGAAGAAGGATGGTTAAAAATCTTAAGTTCAACATTCATGGTCACATTTTTGAAATAGATTTTGTTGTGTTAGAAGAAGGGAATGCGGATGAACCCAATGTATGTTTTGGTCGAGACTTTCTTGTAACGGCCAAGTGTCAAGTTGATTTTGCTTTGGGAGAAATGAGGATTAATATCACTTATTTGGAAGAAGGAAAAGGAGTGAACGAGATGCTAGTGGAATTGTGTGCCAACATGGAAGAGAAAGATGTGGAAGTAGTTAAGATGGGGAAGGCAAATAGGAAGAAAACTTCATCCAACAAACTAACCCCAACCACATCCACCAACAAAAATGATTACACACCATCATCACCTCCCACTACAAATACTTTCAAACCTTTAACCGACGAACAAAAAGAAGCTATTTTGGAAAACCTTGAACAAAAGTTTCTTGAGCTTAATGAGAAGAAACCGGTGATAGAGGTACTTCAAGATTACGTTCTCTACCGTAAGAAATTGGATGCGGTGATGCTAGCAAGGGCTAGGTTGGAAGATAAGAATCTATCGGATGAGGATAGAGATAGAATTTTGTTTAAAGGCATGCCACGAAAGGAGAAAGATCCGGGGAATTTTGTTTTGCCAATAAAAGTGAATGGGACTACGCTAGTTTATGCCTTAGCCGATACGGGTCAAGTGTTAATGTTATGCCCTATCCATTGTTTATGACTTTAGGTCTTAGTAATCCGCAACCAAATCATTCGAAGCTTACCATGGCGGATAATTCTCAAAGCAATGGGAGAGGTGAAGAATGTGAGAGTTCAAATTGGCTATCAACCATACTTGGCCGATTTTCTTGTCCTAGACATTCCGGTGGACAAGAGTTTACCACTTCTATTAGGGAGACCATTCCTATGAACATGTGGTGCAATTATAGACATGAGAAGAGGCACGATGACTATTGATGATGGGATTTCAAAGCAAACATATTATCCCAAACCAAGGGGACCAACTTTGGAATTTATGGAGGAGTTAGAAGTGATGGAAGCGGATGAGGATTTGACTTGTTTCAAAGTGGGGCGTGATATCCAAGGAAACCCAATGTATGGACCATTAGCTCCACCTTATTTTGATATAGAGGATGAGATGGAACATGCATTAGCGGCGGAAGCATTCTATAACCCATTCAAAAACATCCTAGTCTACAAGAAGTTGACCGATTTCTTAGGTTCTTTACCGGTGCAACTTAAGAATTTGGAATGGAGACCCGAGGGGTCGGACATTTACAAGAGACAAAATGGAGATGGAGAATGGCACATCAAGTTCGATATACTATGTTCGGATGGAAGAAGATTCATAAGGAAGTTCAAAACTTTTGAAACATACCGTGAGTTGACCGGGAAATTTCAAAGTGAGGACATCCTAAGACAAGAGTATTTCGAGGAATTCTAAGGAGAAGACAAGGGACCATAATAAACAAGCAATTGTTTGCTTGAATTTCATGAACTATTTCTTTTTAATTTTATGCATTTAGGATTTCTTGTTTTTCATTTCAGTTTTACCTTTTTATTTTTATGTTGAGGTTATTTGGTTAATGCATTATGACTATGAGTTTTAGTTGAGTTTTGGTTTAGCTCATAAGTATGATGATTTGAGTTTTAAGATTGGATGATTGTTGAAATTTTCAAATGGTGGATGAATGTTGTGTGCATCTTTAACGGGATTTTTGAGTAAAAAATTGTTGCTTGGAAGGTAAATGCCTAAGTAACATGAAAAAATGCAAAATTTGGCAAAATGCATACCGAAACGGTTGTGTCCATGACTGAACCGGTTGCATACAAGTATATATTCCCAAAATTCACTTTTCCAGAAAACACAAACACACACACTAATTCTCAATTTGGGTTTTGCAAAATTCGTCCAAAAAGCTAATTGAAGATTGTTTAAGTTGTAGGAGAACATCATGGCACCCAAACAAGTAAGCATCTACATTCAATTAACTCAATTGAGGTTTAATTAGAGCATTTGATTCGAATTGCATATTAGGTCACTAATTTGGGGGTTTTTGTTATAATTCGAATTAAGTTGTAATATTTTTGGATTAAGTGGGTAATTGATATAGGAATGCATTGCAAAAAGAATTGTAGTGATTGATTCAACATGGAATGAGTATTAGATGATTGAATTTTCGGATTTAATTAGGTTGTGCCAGTGAATCAAGTTAAGTTGCAATTGGTGATTCTTAATGGTAGATGATGTGTTTTTATGAGTAATAGATGCCACATTGTTGATTAGAACTAGTGATTGAAGAGTATAGGTCTTATTTGTTGAGTTCTAAGATGATGAATGTGTGATGATTTGAGGTTTGAAAAGCGAATTTAGAGTAATTCAAGGATGTAGAAATCATTGAGGATGTTAGAATGCAGTCTAGGAGTGGATTGGACTTAGAGAATTCGAGTGGGTAATGGTTTAAAAGGCAAAAGCCTTATGCAGATTGCATAACCGATCCGGTTGCGCAACGCAACCGACCGGTTGGACTCGGCCAAAAGGAGTAACCGATTCGGCTGCTCTGCAACCGAATCCGGTTCCAGGTTCTGTGTTGGATATTTTTGAAATTTTGAAGTGGACCTTAGAGGGTTCCATGAACCTTTCCGTTTGTTCTAACACTCTTATATTGTCTTATATTTATGATTTCTACAGAGAATTGTTGTAGGTAGCTCAAGCTCGAGACCAGTTCCAATGAACCCGATTGTTACAAAGTTTTGCCAAAGGAACGAGAGGAAGAAAGTCAAGTATAGCTTGAAGACGGAAGCAAATGCCAACTTAAAGTTCAAAGATCTCACCGACGGGGAGAAGCATGCTTTCCGGGAAAGGTTATCGAAATTGCAAAATAGGACATCTTTGGTTCCGAGGGTGATTGATTGGGATTTGTTTGCGGAGTATGAGTGTGAAGAGAAGTTGAGAAGGATGATGCGGACATCTTATGTGTATCCGGCGGATGGTGATTCGTTTGATGATTTGTCATGGGAAAGAGCATCTAGCATCGATGAAGAGGTCTATTGAGAGTGGTGTATGGAGTTCTTTTCAACCATGTATTTTGAAAGAAAGGTGAATGTTCGGAACTTGATGGAGGAAGTTTGTGTTTGGTTTAGGCTTTGTGGAAGGGATCATGCTTACACTTTGGCGGCTTTTGGCGTGGTTCTTGGTTTTGTATGAGCCACATGAGGTTAATCATCGGTTATTTGAAGCTCACTTTTCAAGACTTAGCGGAGTTCGAAAGACTTCCTAGTGTACCCACCTATTGGAATCCAGTGGGAGATCCTTTTGCACTAGTAGGAATGCCGCGACCATCAGGAATCCGTTAATGAGGATACTTCACAAATTGATAGTACTGGGCGTTTAATAGGTATGGAAGCAGGGACAAATGTCAGAAAGGACTTATGGGTTATGATGTTCTTGGAGGAAACTAAGGACGGTAATGCAATTTGGCAAATAGTGAGTATTTGTCTAGGAGGGCCCAAGAATCAAGAGCAATAGCAAAATTTGTGGAGGACATTTCGTGACAAGGTTGGCGAAGAATCTTGGGTATTATAATGATGAGGAGTTGGCTAAGTGTGGAGAGCCAAAGTATAGTGAGATGTGGAGTGCAAATGGTTTTGGGAATGCTTTGAATAGGAAATTGAAAACCTTGGGGTTATGGATTGAACCACAACAACAACAACAACAACAACAACCACTACAACAGCAGGGAAGTATACCAATGGGGAACGTGCAAGCGGGTACGTCCAGTAGTTTTGATTCAGGTTGGGGAGAGTGGAACCAACATTTAGATGAGATTCAGTGTAGGGATGTGTGGAGAGACTTGATGATGTTGAGAAACAACTACATCAATGATTATTCAATGCCTATCTTTCAACACATGGCTAGAGAAGCCAATTATGAGTTACCACCCTACAATCCACCTAATGTTCCACCATATCCTTTCCCCTACACTTCTTATCTTGGACCCTATCCGTATCCATATCACGGTGCGCACCATTTCGATCCAGTGCCGCATATGGTCGATTACCGAGGTTGGTGGAGCAAGCTATGATGTTGGAGGATCGTCATCGAGGGAGTTGGAGGAAAGAGGAAGATTTTGTTCGGAGATTGTGGGCGAAAACTATGTAGCGAGAGTGATGATGATGATGAGTATAATGATGATGAAGATGGGGACGAGATGAGCGGAGACGACAGTGATGTGGATCATTCATGAATTGTGGTTTCAAAGACAATGGTTATGATGTGTTAAACAATATTATTTCTATCTCTTTAACTATTTCTTTAGGATGATTATCATATTTTGCTTGGTTTTATCTTTTTTTTAGTAGCATTTGCATTTGGATTGTTTTGTTTGTGTATTGTGTATTGTTTTTTGTTTTTGGATGGATGTGTGGAAGCTTATTGATGGTCAAATATTTGGAATTGGATAACTCACATGCTTTCTTATGACTCAATATGCATAATGCATATTTTATCCCGTGGTATCTTTTAACTATTTCTTTTTTCCCATTTTCTTTACTTTGAAGTTCATTTTATTACATTGAGGACAATGCAAAACTTAAGTATGGGGGAGGAAAAAAAATAGGAAAAATGATACGCATTTTTATTTTTTTTAGATAACTTTTGGATACAAGTAATTAGAAGGAATTCGCCCTCGATGGTCTAGTTGTTTTCACACATTATTGATAAATATTAAAAACAACTTGGGTATTTCAATGGTAAAATGAGGTTTTTGAAAAATTTTGGATTTGAACCAAATTACGGAAGTAATTCATTTTGGATTCGATAGCATTTTCTAGCGCGCATTATTTTGTATAAAACACATCTTTTGTTTTATATTTGCTATGAGTGTGCCGGTGATTATGTCGATTCTAGAACTTGTACTAGTTATGCATTATGGTTAAAATCACTCTCGAGTGATATAAATATGTTCAAATGATAAGAGGCATCGTAGGATTTAACCCAAATGGCCTTCCGTTTACATCTAATGATATATTAGCTAACCGCATTGGTTAGTTAACCACCCTTATATGGACCCATTTGTTAGTGCTCATCTTTAGCACTAGATACCCTTAGTTACACCCTTTGAGCCAATCTTTTCATTTGTTAAATCCAGAAAAATACAAAAATATTTTACACTTTAAACTTTAGCCAACCCTTGTCATGTCTATTGGTTTGTTGCTAGTTGTTTGGAATGTTAGATTGTTTTTGATGATTATGAAGAAGCTACACTTTGTTTATAGTGTGTACCATTCTCCAACATAGATGAAAGAGGCGTCTCCGATTTTTTGTGGTGTATGCTTACACTAAGTGTGGGGGAACCTTGTTATATATAAAAAAAATGGTTATAGCCAATGAGCTACATGAAGGATATTGATTAGCCAATGAGCTAAATTGAGTTATAGATATTTGCGGA
>OU343223.1:101410962-101516799 GCA_910596185.1 Chrysanthemum makinoi | reverse complement strand
TTAAGATATAACTTTTCACATACACATCATAACATTAACACAAGGTAGCATATAGATGGAATTCTAGAGAGAGAAAGTTAGAGGTTTAGGAACTTAGTGAGAGAAAGTGAAAGATATTATTATGAGCTCCAACTCTCTACCTTGGGAGGTAGAGAGTATTTATAGTCTTACATAAACGCCACACACGGCCGTGGATCGCATACAAATGGGTAAAGACCTCCGTCATCCTCCACGGTGTTACTTAACTAAATACTACTTAACTTAATATTACTATGACTACGAAGCTTAACGATTACATATCCTTGCGGTGACCGACTCTTTAATACCTGGAATTTCTAATTCCTAACAATCTCCCCTAAGGGAGGTCACCTCAATCATGTACTAAAATTACATTGAATACAAACAGATATTACATTAACAATTGATCTTGCATTCTTGATGTAGTGTTGCTAAGCTCGTAGTCATTGATTCTACCATTGCATGTTTGGTTAATCCAAGTGGAGGTCTTTTAACATCCACGCGGATAATAATGTTGAGCCGCTGAGATCATCACCAGTGAAAATCTCTCGATACATCCATTGTGGTGTTGGTATTATGTGATGTTGTGACTTTAGGACCGACATGCTCACATTCGGATCATGATATCTTCTCATCGTAGTAGGAAGCATTTGTTGAATCATGATATTGGCGCTAGCAGAAGGTAGCATGGAGTGAAAATATCGAGTCATTGATGCACTAATCATGATTTCTTTGAGATGAATGTTAAGTGAGCATGCGGCTATGGATTGACCGCTTCATTCTCAACAAATAGAAACGCCGGGCGCATTCGTGATACAACAAGTGGTTAAATCGCAACGAAGTGTCTTTGATCACTTTCGATGAATTGAGGTACACGCCCACGGTTCCTCGCTGATCAAGACAAGTACCGCCTGATCGTATAATTCAAGAATTTCTTGACAGGTTTCGAAATGCTTCTAGCCGTTTCAAACCGAACATCTCAAAGAAGACAACACGGAGTGAGTGAACCATGAATTTGAGTCCATCGATTGATGAAAAGATTTTTGAAAAACAATCGTGTATTGCTAAATAGAAATTGTTTTTGCAATACAACGAAGGTTTTAATGAAAATCAATTATCAATCATAAAACACCTTTTGATTTGAAAATTAGTACACGGTCGACGTGCTAATGAAAAGAGTTTTAAAGCACAAAGACCGTTTTTTCAAAGGTATCCGTCAATCCATAACCTGAACCAGATTGATTCAAAAGATTGAATCGCCCCATTGTTTCGTCGCTTGTCACATGGTTGATCTTGTATAATAGATCTCACATGCCACCTACCAGGAGCTTGTTAGATGTTGGCTCCGGAAGGCTTTCCATCTTCATTGTGAATATGTAAACACATCACTCGGATGTTCCGCAATACCACAAGGATAATGCGTAGGACTCAAGATATAATCTCTTTCCACATTGTGTGAAACAGAGAGTCTTCATTGAAAGTGTCCTAATGAGATTTATTGATGATCTCGTGGCTCTAGACTCAATTTGTGCATATTTGGATCCCGTGTCGAGACTAGGGAGAGGGCCTCATTCTTCAATATCAACAATCTCTAAGAGAAAGTCGATAGATAATGTCGGTTCCCGTGAGAATGAAACAAGTCCTTTTAAGAGGAACTTGAGTGGTTTGGAAGTTGAAGTAAAGATCGGCCATTGGGTCCATGACGTCTTGTCTTCACGATGTTACCATCAAGAGCATATGAATTGAACCTTTTCGCTCTAAGGTTGAATAAAAGGAGGGCTATTTGTTTTCACCCTTTTCTCATTCAATTCTTTTTAATTCTTCAACCTTCAAGCTTACCGAGACTTCATAGCTAGAACCTTGTTGGGTTTATTCCAAGACTAGCTCTCGCCTTAGTCCGACTCTTCCCATATCTTTTTTTTCTCCTTTTATCATCATACCTAAGAACTCTACACTAACTAGTGGATAGTCCTCGGTAGATCCTCCTGGTTCAAGCGGATCATGGGAACTAATACCTAACCTTATCATCCTTATATCACCATACATAATGTAAAGTTGGTCGGTCTTTTTGGTATTGTTCATCCGCCATTGGAACCAATTGAAAACCATTTGAAAATCAATCCATGTACTTGTGATATATTATCAAAGCATTTTGTACTAATTGTTTTTGATATTTTAGAACGAACTCCCCTCAACATGTGCATCAAGTATTTGAAAATGTTTTGCACACGGAGGCAAGAGAAAGAATTAACTTCTTTGATTACCATTTTCTAAAGATATCAACATCACTTCCCTAATCGAATCAAGTAGATAAAGCATTTGGGGAAGGATGAGGTTTTCATGATTTTGCTCCCCTCAATATGTGCCTCGAGATTTGAAAAGAGTTTTGCACATACTAGAGGGAACTTGCACATTGAGATAAGTGATCACGTTTCAAATCATTGTGGTTTAATATAGATGCTCCCCCTCAATGTGCATGGAAAATTTGAAATCGCTTGTCACTACGGGAGGCAAACATGCTAATCACTTAAGAAACCATTTATCAATTATCGTTTAAATCCTATTTAAATCACAACTTCCCCCCCGATCACAATTATTAAAACATTTGAGATTTGTGATCTCTTAGAGATTTAAATTGATTTTGAAAGCTTTTAAGGAGAATTGTGACTTGATTATGAAAGCGCTAACCGATAAGGATCTGATGTTGAGATTTTAAACTCCATTAGTTAAACATGCATGTACATCTTTTGAAAACAATTTAATGCCAAATAACTTTTAATTTAATTGAAATCATTCTCCCCCTCAATCAATGACATAGGTTGTTGATTGAGCGATAGAGATTTTGACAGATAAGTCCCGATGATTATCAAAAATAGACCGAAGTTATTTTTCAAAGCATTTAGTTTTCAGAGATAAATGTTATAGAATCGAGCATGGAATTTGAAAACATGGTAAAACATGGCTCGTTTTTCTTTTAAAACCGGTTATTGCCTCGAAAATGACAATAAACCATTTTTTTTCTTTCTCTCAAAACATAATTTTTTTTGGAATTCAAACAACATCTAAAGTCCCGTGTCATTCTTTGAATGACAGCACAAAGACCGTAGATATTATCGAACCGAGAAAAACGCATGACAAAAAGACAATATTTTTTGAAGATTTTTTCGAATTTTTCAGATTTTTATGGATTTTGAAGGTTTTATAATTTTGTATTTTGATTTTCGAATAGATATATACAAGAGATAGATGAAGATAGACCTTTACCTCGCCTTCCTCCTCAAGACGTTTGAGAGTATTCGTTGAAGGCTTTTCAAGCCAAGACATGGAAGAATAAACTCAAAACGTTCTCTTGGAAGAGCTTTGGTGAAGATGTCCGCTAACCGATATTCAGACCTCACAAAATATAGTTCCACCACACCTTTTTCCACTTGTTCCCTGATGAAATGATGTCAAATGTCGATATGCTTTGCTCTTGAGTGTTGAACGTTGTTGCATGAGAGAGCAATAGCACTTTTATTATCACAAAGATGAGGATTTTGTTGAATCAAAGCCATAGTCAAGATAATTGAGATCTCATCCATAAGATTTGAGCACAACAAGATGACATGGCTATGTATTCAGCCTCAGAGAGGAAATAGAAGTACTCATTTGCTTCTTTGAAGAGAGCTCACAAGCTTATCACCCAAAACTGAGCACCTCGGATGTACTTCGACGTATCTTGACAACCGCATGATCACGGCTCGCGATAGGCCGTTAGTGACATACCGTCCTTCGTACCATAGTCCCATATTGATGGTTCCTTGGAGATACCGAAAGACCCCCTTAACCGCTTCAAGGTGCTTTTTAGTAGGCTTAGCCTCGTATCTAGCACACATGCAAACAAATAACAAGATGTCGGTCTACTAGCCGTGAGGTACATCGGGGATCCAATCATACTACGATATTTCGTTTGGTCAATCATGACCCCTGAGTGGTCCTCATCTAGTTTGGTTCGATCAATCATGGGGTGTCAACAGGGTCACTTGAATCAAATCCAAATTTCTTTAAAATCTCTTTTGCATATTTAGATTGATTTATGAAAATGCCTCCGGGACTTTGTGAAATTTGTAATCCCAAGAAAAATGACATTTGTCCCATCATTGACATTTGAAATTTTGAACTCATTTCATTAGAAAACGATCACATTCCATTGGGTCAGTCGAGGCAAAAATAATATCATCAACATAAATTTGAACATGAGTTAAATGTTTGCTCGACTTCCTCGTGAACAATGTAGGATCAATCGCCCTTTTAAATCCGGTTGATAGAGGAAACTTTGACAGAGTATCATACCATGCCCTTGGAGCTTGCTTTAAACCGTAAAGAGCCTTCTTCAAACGATAAACGTGAGTAGGATGCTCTTGATTCACAAATCCTTCAGTTGGCCGATGAGACGACTTCTTTAAGATCTCCGTTCGAATGCCGTCTTTACATCCATCCGATACTACTACCATGTTCTTACTAGGCGATTAGCCAAAAGATTCTAATTGAATCGATTCGAGCAACAGGAGCAAAAGATTCTTCAAAGTCTATACCCTCCTCTTGACGATATCCTTTAGCAACTAATCGAGCCTTGTTCTTCAACACATCACCATGCTCATCAAGTTTCACTTTGAAGATCCATTTGAGAGCAATAATCATAGCACAATCTGAGCAGGTACTAACTCCCATACATCAAGTCGATCAAACTCATGAATTTCATCTTGCATGGCATTGAACCAATATCTTCATTCATGGCGGTTTTAACATCTTTTGGTTCGATCTTTGAGAGTACGGAGTTGAAGAAACACCATAAGGCATCGGTTGCAAGTTGTTTCCGGTTGATACAGGACGAGAGGGATTTCCAATGATGTTGTCTAATGGATGATCGAGAGTCCATTTTCTAAGGTGTTCATGTGGCAGTTGTTGAGGAACTGAGGTAGCCGAGTCGATGTCTCCCAAGAAGATGGTTCGATGATGATTCGAGTAGCAAATATGTTTTCAAATGGAGCATCCTCAGGCGTAGCAAAGGGATTAACTTCATCATTGACGTAAACATTTCCATGATGTACATTTGAAGAATGATGATTTGTTGATGAGATCAAGGATCGCCAGAGTGCTTCTTGACTTAAAGATATTGAGGCGAAGGATTGACTTCATTCACGTGAATATGAGCATCCTTCATTTGCGGTGTGAATCATCACCTCATTTGTGTTTGAATCATACAGTTCATCAAACATAGGATCAAACAATTTCTTTAAATCATCTTCGGATGGAGGTACATATGGAGTTTCTTGAGAAGAGTTTGGAACAAGAGATGAACCAATGGAACTGTTTTGAAGTGCGGGTCCCGAATGGATTGTCCAGAGCCATTTGACCGGTCGGCTCATCAAACGTGCGTGAATGGTTTCCATGATATTTCGGGTTCTTTTGTTATAGATTCGGTATCCCCTTTTGTTTGGTGCGTATCCTACAAATACTCCAATGTCAACTTTAGCCCTAAGTTTCCCTAAGTCTTGACCCTCATTAGTTGGATAGCACAATGCACCAAACACACGAAGGAAAGAGAGATTAGGTTTTCTGTTGTGGACAAGTTCATATGGAGTTTTTCCATGTACAGCGGTGGATTAGGGGAACGATTTTGTGTATAGCATGCAAGGTGCGCATAGCTTCACCCAGAGAAACATTGGAACCTTTGAGTAAATCAACATTGTTCTAGCGGCTTCAAGAGTCGATTTAGTCTTTCAACTACACCGCTTGTTGAGGAGTTCGTAGAACACTTCTTTGATGGCTGATTCCAATGCTTTCATAGAATTCACTAAGTTGTTTGTTGACAAACTCGCCCATTGTCTGCTCCGATAATTCGACGGTTTTGTTAAGTCGAACTCGCGCTGTTTGATGAGTTTGATGATGATATCAAGAGTTTCATCCTTTGTCCTTAAGAACTTGACCCAAGTGAATCTAGAGTAATCATCAACCACAACTAACACATATTTCTTCCCAAAGATATTCTGCAGACCTCATTGGTCCACATAAATCCATATGAATCATATGAAGAACTTACGTGAGAGAGTTAGTAGGTTTGGGTTTATGGGCATATTTCTTGCTTTTTCCCAATTGACAACAAAGATGATCCTTTTCATACTTTAGTCTAGGTAAACCTACAACTAAGTCCTTTACGAAAGATCATTGATGATGTCGAAGTTCAAGTGATTGAGACGACGATGCCATAACCATGACTTTGTTTTGAAGCCTTTGATAACAAGCAATTGGAGAAGCTTCATCATATCATCGATAGAGATGGTGTAAAGGTTTGAACCACGAGTTCCTTTTAACAGTTCCTTACCATTAAGATCTCTAACAAAGTGTATGTTTTCTCAAGGCACTTCTAGATCGAGTCCGAATTGACCAACAGAGAACTGATTATGACCCAACCCTTCAACATAGTAGACTCTCGAGATGACACTATCACCAACAACATAATCTCCATAACCCATAATAGCACCAGAAATGATCATTACCAAATCTAACATCCCGATGAATTTGCTCACGAAGTTCATGAGCGCGACCGTCTCGGTCATATGCTTGGAATGTACTGAGTCCGTACCCGCGAGCGATTTGAACGATCCGCAGTTGAACACGCACAAAATGGATAAGCGGATAATTGGGATCCCCATGCAAGAATGGGTTCCACTTGGTTAGTAACAAGAATTGGAACACCCACATCGTAATAAACATCCATATCGAGTAGAAGCAATGGAATCATTGGGAATAGATGCAATGTCGGTGTCAGATTTGACCTATTCAAAGTATGTTTACTTCTTGGGAATAGTTCTACCAAGAGGCATCCATTTTCTAGTGGGCATAATCTTAGCGGTTGAGAACAAACCGATTATTCTTATGGCCAAAAGGTATCCAATAATAACCTATCTTTATAAAAGTTCTTCTGTGGGTTTCCAATTTGTTTCTAACAATCTTTCGTATTTGCCTTTTTGCCTTATTTGCACGATTATTAGCATTAGCAATTTTAAGCGGGCATTTGACAAAGATTAGACAAAGCATTCACACCACATTCATGATTAGCAATGAATTCAAGCATACAATCATTACAAGGTTTGCAGAATAGTATCGAGGAAATTAATTACGATCGCCTAAGGCTAATACTAGAATCAACACGATTCGCTTTATTCAACTCAAGCTTAAAGTTCCTAGATTGGTCTTCTACTCTCTTCCAATGCACATTCTTAGCTTGCAAGGTCCTATCATTCCTTGTATTGTCTTGAGACTTTGACCTCGCGCTTTAAAGTCACCGATTACTCCTGTAGAGGGAATGGGAACATTAGTTGGTTGATCTAATTTTTGCATTCCCGAACTTGATGTGCAAGGATCTGAAGTACTAGAAGGCACATTAGTGTATACTTTAAGATTGTGATTTGAGCTTTTTGCAGGCACACTAAAGTTCACTTTCTTAGCACTAACATATCCGAATCGAACTACTTGAAGGCACATTAGTGTTTCCTTTTTAAGATCGGGCATAGAACGGATTTCATGCTTGGCACTAGGCATAGAACAAGGCATCACAGCTTTGCCTTTTGCACCTAAGGTTAAGGATTTTGGACATGTGGCAATTACACATTCTAGCAACTCTTGAGATCGCTTTGGCACGGAGGCAAGCAAACCTGATTTCACTATCAAGAGGTTTGTTAATGAAATCCTCTTCAACAATCTCACGGAGACATTCTAGACTATCCTTAAGGTGAGCACAGTATTCATGAAAAGCATGTTCATTATTCCTAAGATGAGGAGGAATATATTTAATCATCAAGTGTATTTGCAATCTAAGGGTGACTTTGAGACAACATTCTTATTGAAAACAAGTGGCGCTTTCCCATTTCGACTTCTCGTGATTCTCAATTTCCTTTCGTAAAGACGTTATTTTTCGTTGTTTTGGTCACGGGTGACTTTTATTGAATCATATAACTCTTTAAAATGTCGCTTAACTTTTTCATTTTTTTTCTAGAAAACTCTCGTTTTCCTTTTGTAAGGCATCAACTAAGTTTTGAAGATGAAAAGTTTGAGAATTCTAAAGGAGGAGGCATTTGGGAGCCTGTCATATTGTTCGCTTGACCCTTTAATTGAGAGATTTGGGCTTTCAACTTTCTGATCGTGTTGCATGAGCTTGAATCTGTTCATCACGTTTGTTAATTTGAAAACGCATCAAACTCTCGAGCATCCAAGATGTCTTGATATTAGAAGTTTTGACATTTTCTTTAAGATGTTGATATTTTAGTTGTAAATTAAAATGCTCAACTTCTAGTTTAGAAAAATGTTTAACCAAATTGTCGTGATCATCCAGTTCAATTTTCTCGCTTAGTTTAGAATTAGTTTTTTCAAGCTCAATGACACGATCATGGGAGACTTTCAGTACACAGATAGTTCATGAAATTTGGAAGCATTAATAGAGCAATTTGAAGTGAAAAAGATATCTTGAGCAACACATTCAGGAATAAGAGTCTCATTTAAGGTATGCAAGTTCTTCCTCTCAATCTCATTATATTTTAGTGCACGCCCATAATCACTAACTTCAACTACCATTGCATCAAATTCCTTTTCCATTTCTTTAATATCGGATTTTGTCCCCTTTTTAAGACTCTCAAAATGATCTTTTAGTTGTTTAAAGAAAGGCATGACCTCACTTAAATAACATTCTTTCATTTGCTCAAAACCCCTTTCCCTTCCGGTTATCCCGATGGGTGTGATCCTTTTCTTACAAGTTTTCTCAAAATCGACAAATAGTTGAAGAATAACATATTGATTGATTAAGGTCTTGCTTTTAGTGGCAATAGTTCTAGGAACTAAATGCATTGGTGTATTTGGAGGATACACACGCTTTAGGAATTTCCTCAAGGGAATTCTTTTCAACAAGATTTTCGACTTTTGCAAGTCCATATCCTTTTTCCGTAACACTTGTTCGAGGTCAACAATGTTTGAGGCTTAAACATGTTCAAGGAAATCCACTTTTCCTTCTTGTAGTCATGGGGAGTGATAATAATCTTTTTCTCTTTGCATTTAGGTCATCTAGTTTTTTTGTTCATCCTTTCCCTAGTGACTTCATCTGATTTCTTATCTTCCTCGGTGCACTCAACGCAACTAGGTTTCTGCCTAGGCTTAAGAATTTCATTACCATCATAAAGCACCTTATGAGCATTTCTAGCCTTTTAATTACCTCTGGATTCGGGTTCCTCAACAAGGGAATGCTATGCTTATCGCTTAAGACTCTATGTTTAGTGATCCATGTGAGCAGATCTGAATGGTGTTTCCTTGTATGTACAACTTGTTCTCAAGTTTGTTTTTCAAAGTTTTCGGATTAGAAAAATCTCTCAAGAGTTTTGATTCCTTTGCATTAAATTCTTGCTTAAGCATTTTCACATTTTCTTGAAGTTCTTGTTTTTGTTTAGATGTTTTAGAAAGTTTTTCTTGCAAGGAATTTAATTTTTGTTTCAATACTTCTTCTCTAAACTTACTTTTTCTAATTGATCAGTACATACTTGGTTATCCATTTCCGCCACGAGTGGTCAACTCAAATTTTGCACGTTGTTCATAAATAGCAACACGCTCTTTATAGGCATTTAGTTCTAAATAATGGAATCATCGGCACATGCAAAGTGTATTCATCAAAAACATAGTCATTGTTGACTTCAGAAGATGCATCACTTGGTACAACTTCACTTTCACTTTGTTTCACATATTGATCATATGGGACAATATTGATATTACCCATATTTTCAATATTTGATTCAATAGTTTCAGTTGATTGTACTTTGTCATGCATCTTTGCACATCAAGATCATCGTATAGTTTTAATACCTCTGAGATGAGCTTGTCATGGGATGGCCCGGCTAGTGATGAAGAAGAGACCTTGGGAGAAACCATTGGAGAAATGCTAGCCATAAAATTGTGTGTGCCGTAGGTCCATCATCCACATCAGTCGTGATGCATCACAATGTACGGCTGACTTGAAAGGCATTCTCGATGATTGTGACCTATCTCCGAATAGGCGCTCATCCACATCTCGCATCATAGGTCTTGGCATTGCCCTCAAGAAGAAACAAAGAATTCCTCTTCATTCCAGTAGCACCATTGTCCCGAGCTTGAGCAGCAAAGATCTTATCTCTCGAAGTAATCGGCGATTCCGTGGCGCTTTGGAGATGTACAGTTCCTTGCAATGTGTTCCTCTCCACCACAGTTATAACATTTGATGAGCTTAGTTTGACCTTGGTTACCATTCCTTCCTCGATTCGGGTTTCCAACATAACCTCTCCTACCCACCTCTTCCCCGATCATACTCTTTCCGAACCGTTGCACCACGATCCTTCCATCTTTAATAGTGGCTTGATTGTGTGGGTTAGATGCGCTCGAGGTTGTTGTTGGTTGTGGGAGAGTATTCATGTTTTGACTGACGAAGAGAGAGCTAGTTGATTAATGAAGCTACCCACGTGAGTATCGACGCTTGTTTGTACATATGATCAGGAATGAGTTTGTGATTACCATTACCCAAGGGTATGACTTGTGATGCTTTGGTTGTGATTCCGATGTTTGAGTAGAAAGTCAGAGTCATTAGACGAGCTTGTCTCTCCTCGGTTGGTTTTGAACCGATTGAGAATTAATTTTTCAAACATAGCATGTCTCTCATTCTCAAGGAGGAAGGCATAGAGTTGCTCATAGTTTGTATTCTTCAATCCTTTAGTGAGCTTCACAGCGTTAACAAACTTGTGCCATTCGGGATTCATGTTGTTCACAAATTTTGAGTTCAATTGAATGTTAGGCATAGTCATTCTGATGTTCCTCATGTCATTAACTAACTTATGAAATCTCACATAGTACTCATAGACACTCTCATCCGGTTTCATCTTGAAATGCTCAAATTCGTCATAGAGTTGGGATTCTCTGTCTTCCATAGTTAATTCGGAACCTGAGAGAAGCATCTTAACATTGTCCCAAACCGCCTTTAGCATCGTGTTATGATTGATCAGCTTGTAGATGTCGTTAGGAAGACCTTGAAGAACAATGTTTGAAGCCCCGATACCGCATCAAATCTCTTTTATCCTTATCATCAAGCTCATCATACATCTTAGGTCTGCCCATTCCGTGTAAAACAGAGTACCATCTGCATTAGTATCAAGTATGTCTCTAGTCGCCTCAACTCGATATGGTCCTTCATCAATGGATTTGAGAATGTTGACACCATTTTCCTTTCCAAGGCAATATGCTTAATTCGCTTGAGCCCAAGAGTCGTAGGTCATCTCTCAAGCATGGGTGGGCCCCACCGCTTGAACATCTTCGCACAATGGAGATAAGTGGGAACGCTTGGTAGACATGTTAACAGATTATACGGATTTTATAACTCTATGATTAAACCGGAAATGGATTCTTTCACGGGATTTTACTAAATCAAGAGAAAACCGTAAGCAATCACTCAAAACTCTAGATGATAAAATACTAAATCGCTAGAAGATAATGCACTAAGTCGCTAGAAATTAATGCACTAAGTCGCTAGAAATTAATGCACTAAGTCGCTAGAAATTAATGCACTAAGTCGCTAACCTGGCCATATTCGCTACACCTAAGTCGGCTAGAGTCCCAAGTCGCTTAACAGTAAAAGCAAGTCGCTAAGTAGTAACTCGCTACTGAGACACAGTCGCTAACCAAATTTTGGCAGACAATTGCTACTCAAGTCGCAAGTAACAACAAGTCGCTAAAGAGCAACTCGCTGCATTGCCAAGTCGCTACTACAAGTTGCTACCCGTAGTGGAGAATCCACTACTTGTACTTTAACTCGCTAGATCTAACTCGCTAGCTCCAACAGCGTAAGTCGCTACAAAATGTGAAGCAAGTCGCTACCAAGAAAATATTCCGTGAGCTAAGTCGCTAGCTTGAAAAACCATATAAACATCACTTTTCAATCCAAAACAACCCAACCAAGATGATTCAAGCTTACCAAATGAAAACCTAAACACTTTTGATGATTCTAAACATAAAAGTACAACCAAAATCAAAACTTTAACACTAGAAATCAATCAAATGATGCAAAAACCACTAAACTTTTTCAAACTCAAAACCACCTAAAACCACTAGAAATCCAAAGATGTGTAAGATATGATCTAACCATGGCTCTTGATACCAATTGTAAGATATAACTTTTCACATACACATCATAACATTAACACAAGGTAGCATATAGATGGAATTCTAGAGAGAGAAAGTTAGAGGTTTAGGGAACTTAGTGAGAGAAAGTGAAAGATATTATTATGAGCTCCAACTCTACCTTGGGAGGTAGAGAGTATTTATAGTCTTACATAAAACGCCACACATCGGTTTGTGGATCGGGCATACACGGTGGGTAAAGACCTCAGATCCTCCCACGGTGTTACTTAACTAAATACTACTTAACTTAATATTACTATGACTACGAGCTTTCTAATGATTACATATACTTGAGGTGACCGACTCTTTAATACCCGGAATTTCTAATTCCTAACATATGGATACATAACAAACTTTCTTTTGATGAAAATTAGGTTGGTTGAGCTACTGAAGACAATAACTCACAAAAAATCAAAATCATAACACTCACATCCTCAAACAACACATTCAAACTCGGTTTCTTCATAACCAAACACTCAAAATCCTAATTAGCCATTTGGTAATTCTCTAATGAACTTGAAACTTAGGTTTCTATAATAAACTTTATGTGATTAACACTTACCTCCGTGATTATTCCGAAAAGAACACTTAAGCAATGAACATTCTGTGATAAACAATTTACATTCAAAGTTTGGTTCATTACGCTTTTTTAAACACTGTTCACCATTGTTAAAAACATCACAATTTGACTTTTTCATCAAACATTGATGATTTTATCAGTTATTAAAACATTTATATTTTAATGTACACATTCAAACTTTAAAATCATAAAACTACTTCATTGAGGCATCTCATAAAACGTTTTGTCGACACTTTTATAAACACTTGATTTATTTCAAAATTTAAAAGAAAAACAAAAAAAGACAAATAATTTGATGTTTCGTGATAATAATTTAGTGCTTTTTAATTAATAATTGACATAGTAATTTCGTTTTGAAACAAAGTCAATGAAACCCTAATTAGAAGTTCGCTAATTAGATGAATAGAAATCAAAGTCTAATTTTGTGATATCGAATAATTTTCAAAACTAAAATTGGGGTAGAGATTTGGGAAATTGTGAAAGAGAAGAAGAAGAAGAAGAGATGGGTAACGTGAAATTGAGAGAAGAAAATGGAATGACACGTGTTGGGACTTTTTAGCAAATGTGATTTTCTCCCCACTTTGCATAGGACTATGACTCTATACAAAGGCTATGAACAAAGTACATCTCAAAACATACATAGCAAATTTGGAGGATCAAACTTAAAAGCTATCTCAAGATCTATAGAAAAACAATGACTTGACTCAAAATTATGACAAGAGACCAAAAAAGAGGGCGTTGCACATCATAGAGCAATTTTTTAGGGTTATCAAATTTAAACGTTTGGTTCTCATAAGAGCTTGTGAGGACTCAGTCGAGTTAAGTGGCCTAATAGAAAATTGACACGTCAACAAGATTTGATAAAAAAACTATATTCTCTTTTCTCAAACAGATTCTCGAAAAACTTACGAGGATGGCGTGGAATCCATGGATGCCGCGGATTGCGCCACATGGTAGTTTTCTATTGGACCACATGGCCCCACGGAGTCCTCACAAGTTCTTACGAGAACCAAAAGTCAAAATTCAAAAACCCCTAAAATTTGGTCTATAACATGCAAAAACCATCGATTTTGGTCATTCTCCGTAAATTGTGTATCCAATGACGTTTCAACTTGAGAACTCTTGTGAGTACATAATGTGACCATTAGAACACTTGGTTGTGGTTTTTGAAATAAGTATAAGGTGTATCAGAATAAATATTGTCAGGCCCGGATTTGGACATGTGCGGCATATGCAACCGTACAGGGCCTCTATTTTTGGGGGGCCTCCGATTTCTATAACTTCATTTTAAGTATAAAATCTGCGTTAGGGAATTTAATGGTGTTAGCATATGGTTTAAGAAGAAAAAGAGAAGATTTTTGTTATTGAAAAAAGAAAAAAACTTTGAGCCTGCATTTTAATGGAGGAAACTAATAAGATCTGTGTGTTTTGATGGAGAAGACAACCTCAAAGTGTTATGCATTGAGTCTTTAAATTTAGTTTTGTCTTTTATCTCTATCAATTTATTTAACTTTCTAATATAACCCTTGGTTTTATAGTTTGACATTTCAACCCATAGCCCAATTTAATGTATTTAATTAAATATCTCTTTACGAAAAAGTTTATAGTAAAAAATAAATCTTCGCACAAAAACAATATTTTCCGGTGTGAAATATGTCTCTAAAAAACCGATTAACCGTGAAATATTTCAAAATAAATATGAGAGATCGTACTTTATAAAAATGTTGTAATATTTTAGAAGTTAATGGTTACATCTAGGAAAAAATGTATTTGAATATGCCTAACAAGTTGTTATTTGATCAATACTAGAAAGGAATTGTAAAATTATTATTTGCTAATTTTATAAATATTTTGACTTTTATTGTTAAAGGGCCTTTTTAAGATGAGGGATGCTAGATTCACATAAAAAATCAACACAAAACAGTTACATCGGGACGACGTCAACCACGACGGTGGATTTTATTATACTTCTCTCTCTTTTTTTATCCCACCAGTCGATTGGTCATGTCGATTAGACGACAGTATATCGGATGTTTTGTGTGAATTTTTTATGTGGATCTAGCATCTCTCTTTTAAGATTATAGCACAAGGCCTTTAAATTTCATTTGACGGCCCTGAATACTGTAAGGTGTTAAAATTAGGATTAGGACCAGATATTTAAGTGTTTGTCAAATTTATCATCTCATTTTTACTGTTATTAAATTTTAAGAGCCAAACTTGAGCTCTGCATCATGCGCATTAATTGACCTATGGAGTCAAAGACATTACACATTCAAGAAAAAACGGAGTGAAGGTAACTTACTCTGCAAGCTGTGGGTTAGCTGCCGGAACTGGTGGTACATGTGTAATGGTAATGGCAACCTCACGTCTTCCTCCCATGATAGGAATACGCGACTCGTATTCTATACTCCCCATGCTTAAAACTAAGCGAATGTAAGTAGTTTACGTATAGTACGTATATAGTGTATATATATATAACTCAAAGCAGAGGTTGATGGATAGTGTATGAAGATAGAAGTATGGAATTGCATATGAATATTGGATAGCAAGGTTTTTATAGTGAGAAGATTTGTCTTTCTTCAGTGAATTACACCAAAATTGTCATTACCCTTCGAATCACTAAAATGTCACTTTCAGTCCATGATCACTTTTATGTCCTTAAAGTCATAGGACCGGCAACCACTGTCCCATGTTCTATGTACAAACCAAACATTTCTTTCCACAGACTGCCTATCACCGTTTTGTTGGAATGAGTTGTACTATTGCTTTGTTGGTGTTGTATCTTTTATGTACCAAGTTTTCTACAAGCAAATTAAAGCCCGCTATGTATGACTACCAACATGCATTGTCAGCATTGACGAAAACACGAAGTTTCTTAAAGTGAGATATATCTGATAACATGTTAATTATAGCCTAATATGTATCTATTTTATTGCCATTGTCATACATACACATTAGTCAAGCACACTTTACTGTTCCTAAAACGTTTCTTAGCCTTTAAATTAGTTACTGTGGACATAATATAATAAGAGAAATGATACAATGACCTACATTTAGACCTAAATTTAGACCTAAAATCAAGTGTCAGCATCCTGATGGTTACAGACAGGGATTCACTTATTTTATAACCTGATAATGCCAAGTGATTTTAGGTCTAAGTTTAAGCCTAAGTTTAAGTCTATGTATTATTGCTCAAATAATAATCCTTTAAAATACAGAAAAACCTCATTTTAGGGTTTTTGAAATAAATGAACTAAATCATTCATTATTTGTAATAACTCAATTGATTGAATCTCTTATATTATAAGAGAAGTCCACAAATTAGAAAAAGAAGGTTTAATCAAAGGGTTTGTGTTTTAATGGTATCTTATGTTGTATAAGAAGCTCATCAACTAAATGGTTGTTGGTTCATTTTTTTCTTAAAACATGCATGTGAGATAGATTTGTGCTGCAAATATTGTGAGATATTTAAAATTACCATTCTAAAAAAATGAAATTTAAGGTTTAAAAATGCAATTGGCCTAATAAGAGTGCATTATTCTGTTTAAGTGGCAAAATTGAGTATTTCTATTAGCTAATAAAAGTCAAAATTGATGCTCAATTTGGTCAAACTTTTTAATTTTCGTCTAAATTTATAAAGTGCTAAAAAACACTTGTTAATTTTGTAAAAAAATAAACTTAAAAAGGAGGGTATAATTAATAAAACATTGGCGGTTAAATTTTAAACAAATTATATGGATTTAAATTTTAAACAAATTATATGGACTTAAGTATACTTATCAGTTTCATGTTTTTTATAACTTTATAATTTTAATAAATACCTCATAAACTTTATACCCCGTATATTTTATGTTTAATAAGAAAAGTACAATAATATGTTGTTGTTAATTATAAGTATATATTAAAGTAATGTATTTGCACGGAATCATAAATATATAGAAAAAAGCACGAGTTATTGTGGCATAAAAATAAATACACAAGATTATACATATACGAACAACCCATGTTATTCTTATTTATATAAGTAAGGATATTCGAAAAATAAAAATTTAATATATTTTATAAAAATATCTTAAACATTACGAAACCAAGAATTTATGTTTCAAAACTAAGTTATTGAAATATTAGAGAAAAGTTTAAATGCATACCTTTATTGTGATGCATACCAATGAATAAAAATCCACACCATCCATTTAGTTTGATATAATGGTGGAGATTAATCTAAGATTTAGTTTTTTAAAACCTATTTTCCCACCAACTATATAAAGTTTTATTTTTTCTTTATAAATCAATTCCGATCACCATTCCGATCACCATCACCATTCCGATCAACATCATCATCACCATTCTGATCACCATCACCGTTCCGATCATCATCTCATTATCACCTTCCGATCATTATCATCCTTTTTATGGCTTCTTTTGATTTGAATGAACCATTTATTTCAGAAGCTGATTTGATTGATATTGTTACGGTTGATAATGTTGTTGAATCGGTTGATAATTATGTGGATCAAGTTGTTAACATTTCGTCTGATCAAGTTGCACACCAAGTATTTGATGAAATGTGTGAGTGAAAAATATTTGATAATCTTGTTATATGCTCCTGTAATTTTGCTTATTAAGTTGTTAGTTGAATTTTTGTTTTTAACTGCATTGGAATGATGTTTTTATGTCTGATTGCTATTTTGAATATGTTATGTATTATGTGTAGTATAACCAGTGATATTTGAAGTTGATGATAATATAACTTTGCTATTTTATGCAATGTTGCAAAAATCGTGAATCGGTAGTCGGGCGGACGACCACCCTGCAGCGAGTAATCGGTCAAATCGGGATTAATCGGTGATTAATCGGATTGGCATTTCCTGCAATTTTTTGGTATTTCTGGAGACCAAACTAAAAATCTTAACAGATTTCAAGCCTGCTATGTTTCCAAACCTCAATAAAATGCTCCAATTCTGATTATGATGCCCATTGTGCGTTATAAGTGAAATCTACGATCCCCAAATTAAGTAGAATGCCTAAATTATTATTTTTTTAAAATGACAGATTTGCCCGATTCGGCCAATTTTTGACCGATTCGGATGATTTTTGACCGATTCGACCGATTTTTTTACTGCTTAGTGTCGATTTTTTTCCTAGGCCGATTTTTCGACCGATTTTCAAAAATCGACAAGATACTCGGCCGATTAACGATTAATCGGCGATTAATCGGCCGAGTTGACCGATTTTTGCAACATTGATTTTATGTGATTTTTATTGATGATAATTGTGTTTAAGTTACTGATAAGTTTTTCATTATAGTGTAATATTGCTTATTATTTAAGTTGTTAGTTTAAACATCTGAAACAGGTTGATTTTGCTTTAAACTCATAGATATTTAGTGTGATTTTGCTTATTATTTAAGTTGTGATTGGATTTATGTTTTTCAGTTTGCTATGTGTAGTATCACCTATGTTATTGTTAGTTTATGATAGTATATTTTTGCTTATTACTTATGTTTTTAGTTTATTTTTTTGATTGAATTGAATTGGATTGCTTTTGTTTTGATTCATGTGCTTGCTTTGAACTGTATATGCGTATTATCACTTGTGATATTCACATGCTTCAAGTACATGGTATAGCTGATGTTGGTCTGCACATTGGGTTTATTTATAATGTTATAGTTGGTGTTGGCTTGCACATTCGGCTTGTTTATAATATGTTTCTGATTCATTGGCTGTTGTCTATGCTTTATTGTCATAACTAGCGGGTTAACCCGCGCGTTGCTGCGGAGGCCCTATGATTAAGACGTCCTGTGAAGCCCGTTTGTATGAAACAGAAACAGAAACAGTTACATAATATATATATACTTGTAACCGTTCATGTACACAGTTAATGCTTCTCATCAATTTCTAATCTCATTGAGTCACAACTTACGTTACAGAAAGATATAACAATTTAAAGTAATAGTTGCCCCGAATGAAAGCAAAAAATTAACTATTGTATGATGTTATAGTGAAATCATACGAACTATATCAAAAGTTAAAAGGGAATGGAGCAATATCTTTCGGCACTGCAAAGTCACTTCCTCGTCATTCGGAAAACTGTACCCCTACCCTCGGCCCTAGTGATCCTGCCACCACCCTCACCCCATGGTTTCCCTTTATCTTGCTATTTCTTTCTCTTCTTATCCCCACCAGCATCGCTAAAATCATCCTGACCATCGGATTTCTCTTGCGGTCTCTTCTTAATACTGTTGCCCCCACCATTATCCACACCCTTCGATGTCTCTTCCATTCCAGTCTTGCAACACATGCCTCCAACAGCTTCACCACTATCCTCCTCACCCTCGGGTCTCTCTTCTACTTCCTTTCTCTCCTTATTTTCCATATTTTTCTTTTTCCTTTCCCCCTTCTTCCTCTTTTCTTTTTCCCTCTCACCATTTTCCTTTTGAACTGGAAAGAAAACATACTCAAATACATCAAACGCAACTCTTGTTTTACCGTTAAAAAGCATTGATCATATAAAAGGCAATTATTTTAATCCAAGAGTGCTACTTACCGGTTTGAGCAACTCCATTTACTATGCCATTACAATTTGAGTTGTGGCTCTTTGTTTTTTTGACAACAATTGAATATAAAATGATAATTTGAGTCAGGATTAAGTACCAGACTTGTGGTTTATTAATTAGATGAATGACAGACCAACTGTCATTTATGACAGCAATTGTGATATACTCATACCCACAACATGTAAAGTTTGATGAGTATAACTTGAATTTATATCAATTCAAGCTCCCTAGCGAACCCTTTTTAACCAAATCTCTTACCGAACCATTTTTGCTACATTTCCACTTATGAGTCATGCTCACCTATGACATCTGTATGCAAGCTAATATGACATCTAACAATTTCCGAAAATAATTTTATTCACACACATTTTGAGTCGAAGAATAATGAAAAAAAACTTACCCTACATAATCATATTTGCTAAAGTCTGTTGTTGGTGTTCTTGATGACAAACAGGTTTCAATTCGCCACCGTCCTACAAATTCAGAATTAAAAAAAAACCATAAAAACTAACAAAAGCAGGCAGAATTAAGGCATATAATGGACCATCAGGTTGTGTTGACCATGTAGCAAACCCTGCAATTCGATAGTTAAATAGCTTATATACTAAGTTGACAATATGATGTTCCACTTTGTGATATTCACCTGAACATGTTCTATGCAACTCTTGTCATTATATATATAAGTAAAATCAAATGAATACCTGTCGTTCCATGAGAGGTTTGAGCAAAAGGCGTCGAATCTCTTTTTTAGTCATGAAGAATTACAGTGGCACTAAATGCTTTATAAGCATTTGCAGCATCAATAAAAGGATTGCACTTGTAGAGTTCCAGTGGTACTACAGCTGTTCATAATATATCACATGAACTTTTAGCATCAAGAAATGTTCGCATTAAGTCTTCAACATCTCTCACATCTCTTACCTGCAAAACCAAAGACTATAACATTATTACATATCTAAGAATAGGTCAAACATTTTGTGACTTTATTCATGGACAAAACCGAATATAAATAAGAAAATGAAAGAATGTTATTCACCTTTAGTTTTCAACTCATATTGATCTCACATGTTCAGTCATGTCGTGTCTCAATAAAGTACCAGTAGCTCGTTCTCTTTGCAAATGGGCAACAAAAAATTACGGCCTAGTTACAGCATTGACACCAAAGGATCCCGGGCCACCACCTAGAAAATTGCAAATTTATCAATTCTCCACACCTCAAAAGTTACACCACCATATGAATCTCAATTTGCTTAAACACAACAGATATAAGCAAAGAGTAATACATGTTGCCGCATCAGGTTTTCTTTGCTCAATTGTGAAAGCCATGGTCATTTTCCTTACGCCTTTTATCCTCTCATCAGAACCAATACACTGAAAATAATTCAGAAACTATAAATGCTTTTTAGTCATAGCAATACTAATGAGCAATAGGCAAAGATATCATGAAAGCAACGAACTCTTCTTTGATGAGTGAGGCTATACACTTTATGATTAAACTAATTATTATGGTGTCTGTCATATAATCACACCATCCCACCCCTAAAATAATATCCAGTCATTCTTCTTTTACCATTTTCTCTCTTTTTTGTTATACATGATGACTTTTCATGAGCAAGGTTGCATCATAAACGCTACCATAGTCTTTTTTTTATTTAATTTTTACCATTTTGGCAACAATGTTGCAGCTTGTAGGCCACCTTTTTGAAAGCCAAGTAATGTGACATGTAGATGTAAATGCTAAAAGGGGAGTAAAGATGATATGGTCCCGCCCAAGTACATCGTAAACCTTAGTAATGAAAGGTTGAAAGGAGTTTAGTATTGTATAGTAGTGTCCTAGGTCTCCATTTTTTACTGTGAAGTACATAACTCTTTATTGGCCAATTCGGTGTTAGCTCGCGCTATGAGTAAGGGTTGTTTGGGACTGGTTACGAACAACTGTATGTATCTAGTTAATAAGTAGTTGGCTTATTAAAAACTGATGACTTCATTCCAATCTGATTTCCATTCCAAAATAAAAAAAACATTTGAAAAAATGTTTCAAATGGCAGCAAAGGAGTAGCGTACAAAACATTGGTCTTTATTGTGTCAAAAAAATATGAAAGAAAAATGGTCACCTTGTATCTTATTTGGTTAAGAAAGATAAGTCTACATCATAAGATGTGCTTGCAAACTCATTTGCTGCATTCCAATTTCCCCCTGCATAACAAATTTAATATGAAAAAGGTTGATTTTTTTATTCATTTTATGATAAATAATGGAGTGAAAGTCCATATTTGTTACAAATTTAAGGAATCAAACATATTCAAAAGCATTCAGTTTAATAAGATTTTCCCATTAGCAATCCTTTTGATGAGCAAGAATATCACTATTATTGTCATATTAGCAAGTTTGGTATTTTTACTTACTTTTCTTAGTAATTATTGGTAAATAATAAAATAATAATGAAAAAAAACGCCTTTCCAAGTCAACTGCTCACACATTTTGTTGCATCTACTGGTAATAGTATGACTTAGTGACTTACTTCAATCTCAGTTCGTGGAGTAAGAGCAGAGACAGAGTTAATGCAAATGAGATCAACCGCACCAGATCTACACATACGGTCTGCAACTGGAGAAAATAAAGTGTTTTATTAGTACATCACCTAATGTTAGTAACCCCGAAACCTTACAAACTAACTTTGTCATGATGCAACTCGTAACTTATCATACACAGAAAATACAGAAGAAAGAATTAATCAGTACCTCTTCTATAATCACTTGCTCTTCTTTATCCTCTTCCTTTTTTTCACCATAGTCATTATCGCCATCGTTCTCAAGAACGACAACCTCTTTATTCCCCAACTGATCCACAACCCAAGCCATAATTACACTTAATCAGTTATCCACTTAAGGCAAAATTCAATATCAATTCCTAAACTTTTAATTTTTTCAAAAACAATTTAACGTAAACAGCAACTTGCGGAACAAAAGACACTACTGCTGACAAAAAAAACTTTAACACGGTTACTCGTAAAAAGGAAAAAGTATACTTCCAAGGTGCAAAGTAAAACAAATATTAAACATTTGCTTCAATTTACTAAGTTGATCAGCTATTTGAAACAATTACAAAACACAAATAAGCAAATTATATCTTAAATTGAGCTCATTTAACAGAAATATCGAATAGCACAATTTATACAATGTACAAAGTAAAACACATACTGAAGAAAACTTCGTGTTAATTTAAACGTATAAATGAAATTGCACAATATATACAAACTTAAGCCCACAATTTGACACAAACAAACAATTACTACCAGGTACAACAGTAACTAATTAGCTGCTTAATTTAAAAAATATAAAATCAGTAACTAATTTTAACCCTAACCTGTCTTTGTTGCCGCACATACTCATCAACCATTTCATCTCCAATCAAAAACTGCGGTTGAGACAACGCCGATGACGAAGACGACGGCTATGCTGACGCGGACGGTGGCCGACCACCACCCCCTCCGCCCCCACCACTGAAAGGGTCGCAGACATTTATAAGCACATGCTTTGTCTATACTGAAGAAGACATTTAGTAACAATTGAATATCCGTTGAGAAAGCCAAAACAGATTTGTCACCGTACGAAATTTCCATTTGGGTGATTGTTGCGCTATGAGAATGCAATCAACCAACCGCCTTCGAATCATCAAGGATCCAAGGCCTTTGTTTCACAGACTTCTGAAGCTTTTCAATATCAGTTGTCTTGGAATAGGCTTCATTCTGCTCTGGTTCACGGTCCCTTTTTGTCCTCTTTGATGTGAAAGATATGAACGATACAAATCCTGGTGCCATGGTGAAATACCATTTGAGTAAATCCTTGCTTATCTCAACCTGGTTCACATTGACAACAACGGCAAGTCACATTATACCGGGACAAAACAATGTGTAAAGCAAATCATTGTTCTATTTTTTAAGGATTCTAGCAATTTTTGACAAAAGCAAATCCAAACACCATTTACAGGAGTATATTATGTTTAATAATCTTTAAACGCATGATTTTAAAGCATAAAAAAGCAATTCCGAAAATTAACTTAGAACATTTAATAATATGATTTGACGAACATTTTTCAGCAAATAAATACTAATTTTTTGCACTAACCAAACATTTTTTACACAATAAGCAATTCGAAACACGATTTTTCATGAACTTATGTCGAACAAATTCTAAATACCTACTCCTACGCATAAGCATAAGCATAAGCGTGAAGAATTAGGAAGGCCAAAGATTCACTTATCACCAACCAAAACGCATAAGTTCGAGACCAATAACATACCTAAGGATCAGCCTTTTATAATCAATCGCATCATTCTTCCCATCTTCATCCCCATCTGCAAACACAAAGTAGTGCTGCCCTGCCAAGATACGGATCAGTTTGACCCACCATGGTTCAGCACCTTATTATAGCTTATGGGTTATTAAACTAACATGTTCAATAATCAACCAAGCGACAAAATACGTTGATCCAAACCCACTGTTTGCATAAACACCAAACCCACCATCAAGACTGACAGCTACCAACAAAAAAAAACAATCAAATATAAATAATCAAGCAACCGAGAAAATAAGCAAACCCAAACCCACCATCAAGGCTGAGAACTACCAAAAAAAAACAATCAAATATAAACCCTAATTTATTTAAACCAAAAGTAAAACAAAATTAGGAAAACCCCCAAATTAATTCAAACCCTAATTTTGCAGGAAGTCCTTATGCAAAATCAAAACCCTCGTAGCTCCAAACCTCAAACAAATTGACATATACAAAATCAAAACGCTACGGATCAAAAAGTTTCAATCTTTTATATAAAAACTGTAAAGGGTATAAATTTAAAGTCAAATAATTTAAAATTTTATTAAAAATTAAAAAACATATGATGAGACTTGCTATTGCTAGCCGGATTGAAGACAACGGCGCAAGGTTCGCCGGAAAACCCAAAGATACTCCGGCGACTTGATTTTCATATTCGTATAAAAGATATCAATGACCGTGAGAAGAAGATTCAGGAAACAAATTTGAGGGATGTGGGATTTATTAGAGAGTGGCGAAGCTTCTCTGTATCTGTTTTAAGGTGGTGGACAAAAGTATACGTATATCTTGCATGCACAGTAACTTCTCAAACACACCACAGCCAATAGTGTGCTGCCAACACATTTTTTGTGTACTCCCACATGTATAGAGCCAATCAAACTTTGACACCACTTCATTTTTAGCATGTATTTTTATACAACCGCCAACCACAAATAGTATATATATATATAATGAATATTGTCAGCATCTTCATATCACGACACAATTTTTTTGAGCAAAATTGCTTTAGCTGACCTCAGTCAAGAACTTTTTTGTGATATCTATAGAAAGTTTTTTTTTATCTACAATAAGCGACCTAATTTATCTTTGTTAATATACGTGTAGTTCTAAAGAGGCAACAATTTTGTTGCTTTTAAAGATCACTGCAAAAGGTCTTGTTCCAATCTAAAATTGTTTTAGCTTCTTGTTCTTTTTGTTTTAGTTTTCTTTAGAAAATACCATCATTCATGTTGTTTTAATCAATGTACTATATATGTACGTATGCATGTGTTAGTTTTTTTTCGACGCTCTTTTTGTTTCGACAAAAAGGGAGAGAAGAGAGTAAAAACTCCAATTCAAAATTTTACGAATTTTAGTTTTTCCTTAAAATAATCTTATGTTTTGTCATCAACATAAGATTTAAGTTTGTTTAGTATTAATTCTGGTAGTGAAATAGTTAAGTCTGGTAAGCCAAAATTAAGGGGTTGTTTGATAAAAATTAAGATTTATCGCTGAATGATTTAAAAGCTCTGAATGATTTAAAGTCTCTGAATGAAAGTGCAACTGATTGAAAATGTGTGTTTGACAACCGTTTTAAATAGATATTCCAAACGATATAAATTGTCATTTTGTTTTATTTAAAAAATCATTATCTTTCAATTGTTATATAATTATTTTTAAATTTTAACATTTTACATGTAATTTTCCATTTAGTAATGCCATAATCTACAACATAGTTACAATATACAATACATGTTATAAATGAACTTGCAAAAAGTAATATTTTGCATGCAATATAGAAAGGGGATTATAAAAATAATATGATAATAGATATATAGAAGTTGGCAAGCCATGTTTAGTTCATTGTAACAAATAAACAATAAATAATGATCCAAATGGTACTTTCAAAGAATGGCATATATAGAAGGCTGGATCATTTTGCATGTTTCTAATGCTGACTCGTTCACCACCGAATAGAACAATTAAGAGCACTAAAAAATGTTATCAAACAACCAAGGCTACTGACCGATCCAGGCTAAGGCTTATTAAGTGGCTATCAAACAGCCTCTAAGTCTGTTAGTGGTTAAGTCTGCCAGTACTAATGTAATTAAGTCTGGCAGAACAAATAGTTGATAGTTAAATCTGTTTATGATAAAAACAGAATAGTTTGTTAGAGTTATATTAGGAATAGATATTTACGCGTAGAGATATCTTAGGAAGAGATAGCTTTACCCTTGCTCAAGTTTTGTAGTCAATTAGGGTTTCCTTAGTGTATAAAAGGATCCTTAAGGTATTAGGTTAAAGGTACGAGTTGTAAGCCTAGCCTTAACCTTTTAGCAAAGTAATTAATAGTAAATACGAAGTTAGTTTATTCTTGTGTTCTTCATACTTACTGTGTTAAGATTCCGCATTAACACATTAAGGTTTTGTTAAGAGTTCCTCACATAGTGAATTTGGATTTATTCAAGTTTACTATAAGTCATTCAAGGCTACTTAGATCCATAAACTTTTGGACCTACAAGTGGTATCAGATCCTGTAGAAGGACTCTGTTGTTGAAGATACACAAACACAATCACTCATTTTAACCAAAAAACATCAAACATGTCTGAAAAATTAAGTGAAAAGGTAACTGAAACCTACTCTGGCCATCCTAGTGATGAAGAATCCAACTATGAAGATGGAGCAGACAACTCTCAACCTAAGCCACCCCAAATCACAAATACCACAACCATCTCCAACATGAAGCTTCCACCACTGAAGAAAGATGAATATGACATCTAGGCTATGGAGATGGAGCACTACTTAGAATACACAGACAATAAAGTGTGGAAGGTGATACAAAAGGGAAACTCTAAAAAGAGAGTAACCAAAGGAAAGGATGACATTTATTCTGTGTTTCCACCTGTTACTGCTGTAGAGATCCTTGCTGTAGAGAAGGAGAGGAAGGCCAAGAACATCTTGTTAATGGCACTTCCCAAGGAGCATATCAGACGTTTTTGTTAATACAAATAAGCCGTAAAAATGTTTATTTATATTTTACGATCTTCTAATGTTTTATCGATAACAAACATATAATCATTTTAACGAAACAAATAAAATACGTAAATAGGTTTGAGCAAATAGTTTACTAACACACTTACATTTTCATATAAAACACTAAACAAGCAATAGTGTTTTCATGGTTTAGTAATGCATATGTACAAAACCTAGTGTTTACATAATTGGTAGATATATACATACTTAGTATGTATTATAATGGGTAATAGAATGGGTAGAAGTCTAAGTATTTGACGCATTGACTAAATACATTGAATGTAGTTGGGTAAAACCCAAAGTCCATGACCCATACCCATGGAGCATGATCCATAACCCATGACCCATTGATGACATCATGCATAAGTCATAATGGGTATTATCCATGACCTATGGAGATAACCCATGACCCATTGACTAGATACATTGCATCTTCTAGATACATTGTATCTATTTGGATACCCATGGGTCAAAGCCTACAACCCATGATCCATGATCCATGACCCACAACGCATTCAGGGGGAGCGTCCTACGGATCCCTAGTAATACACTAGACGGATCCTTCAAGCAAGGGATCTGTGGGATCCGTGGAACAGTAGCATGTTTTTGTCTATAAATAGTGATCTATTTCTTCATTGTAAGTTGCCACTTCGACACATACTTTCTCCTAGTATTGTAAACTCTCTAACCTCAGATCCAAAGGATCTTTCTATGTAGTTTGTGTTTGTTTTTGTGTGATTCTCTAGGTTCCTCTTAAAGGCGAGATCACCACCTCTTGAAGTCAAGCAAGCTCAAGTCCATGAGTTGCCTAGCTTCATCATCATCAAGACTACTGAAGTTCTCTTGTTGATAGTTCTTTCTTCCTCTCTAGAAGTGTTGTGTTGAAGGCATTAGGGAAAGATGCCAAAAGGGTCAAGTCGAAGGCATTAGTGAAAGATGCCAAAAGGGTCAAGTCGAAGGCATTAGTGAAAGGTGCCGAAGGTCCGTGTCTAAGGCATTAGTGAAGGGTGCCAAAGGTCCATGATGAAGGCATTAGTGAAAGGTCTCAAAAGATCATGCCAATGGCATTAGTGAAAGATTCCAAAGGTGTACAATCTATATGGTGCATCGATGTACAAATATAGATAGGTTGTGTCCAAGGATATTGATATCCTTGATGATGTTGTAATAAGGAGTGGGTCTCCTTTGGGATAGGTATCATGTAGTGTTGGGTAGTAGTTCCTCCTTCATAATGGAACTCGGTATCTAGCCTTGTACCGGATAAAGTGTAGGTGACATAGTGATAGGTTTGGTTCCACCTCGTGGAAGAACTCGGTGTCTAGCCTTGTACCGGAAAAATAATAGGCGACGTTGTGAAGGCTTCTCCGCCATAAGGAGTTTGTGTCGTGTTGTGCTAACGAACTCTCGAGTAGGTGAATCGGGGAGTGGAGTAGGGCAAGGAAGGTGTCCTTGTAGCCGAACCACTATAAACACTCGTGTCGTGGTTTTGTGTTTCTTACTATTTACCTTTGCATTACATCTTTACATACTTATCTATCAATATCCAACATACACATCTAAATAGATTGACATAAGTCGATCTAACTATTTTAAAACAAAGTTTTAATTGGTAAAACTATTCAACCCCCCTCCTTCTAGTTTTCCATAGTTTTCATGGGATAGATAATGCAAGGGAAATCTAGGAGGCAATCAAGGTAAGATTTGGAGGAAATGCCAACTCCAAAAAGATGCAAAAGGCTGTCTACAAACAACAATTTGAGGCCTTTACTATTTCCAGTTCTGAAGGATTAAAGAAGGGCTATGACAGGTTTCAACAACTATTGTCACAACTGGAGGCCCATGGTGCTGGTGTTTCTGATGAGGATGTAAACCAGAATTCCTCAGGTCTTTGCCAAAAGAATGGTTAAGTTTGGCAATGACCATGAGGACCAGACCTGAAATTGACACCATATCAATTGATGATCTATACAACAACCTAAGGGTTTTTGAACAGGAAATCAACAATGTGTCAAAACCATCCTCCTCTAGCTCTCATACTGTTGCTTTTGTCTCACATGGCAAGAACAATCCTAACCAGGTTAAGTCTGGTGGTTGTTATAGTACTTCTTCATTAAGTACTATAGAAAGAGGGGCACCTGCTGGAGTTTCTGATCAGGTTATCTACTCTCTATTTGCTAGATCATCAAAAGAGATAGATTTGCTCAATGAAGATCTGGAGTAGATCAATGATGCAGATATTGAAGAGATGGATATTAATTGGCAGATAGCCATGATAGCTATCAGTATGAACAGGTTCTTTAAGAGACGTGGTAGAAGAGTCTGTTATGATACAAAGACTCCAGTTGGCTTTGATAAAAAGAAGCTTGAGTGTTATAACTGTCATCATCCTAGGCATTTTGCAAGGGAATGTAAGGCTCCTATGGCAACTGATAGAAAAAAGAAGGAATCTCCTTATCAGAAAAAGGAAGCTGAGAAAAAAGAGGAGCAAAAGGTTGGGCTGCTGACCATGGATGGATGTGCTATCAATTGGGGAGAACATGCTGAAGAGGAGTCTACTAGTCACTCTTCTTTCATGGCCATTGGCTCAAACAGTGAGGTATCCCTATGTTCTAAACTATGTGTTGATTCATATAACCTACTTAAAACACAAAGTGATGAACAATTGACTCAGTTGAGAGAACAGGAAGTACAAATTCTAGCTTATACCAATGCTGTTAAAACCTTAGAAGCACAAATTTCAAATCTTCAAAAACAAAATTCATCACTAAATGAAAAACTTATTTTTCAAGCTAATGATAATTTTGCTAAAGATGAAAAGCTAAGGAAATACAAAAGAATTGGTATGAAAGCTCAACAAGAAAGAGATGAGTTAAAGAAAATAGTTAAGTCTTGGGGAGAGTCCTCTAAAAATCTACATAGGTTAATTAATTCTGGCATGAGCTCTAACTGTAATTGGGTTTAGGTTATGAAATTAAATCAGATAGTGAGGTTTTGAGTTATGAGGACGAGATGAAACCTGTAATATTTGGTAGTTCATAAGAAGACTATATTGGTAAACCACTTTATAAAAGATTTGTTAAAACTGATAATTATAAAGGAGTTCCACCACCACTTAATGAAGACTACACACCTAAACCTGAACAAAAGTTTGACGAGTATTTATTTGATTACAGTAAATGGAAAAACCCTGAAACACTTGTGTCTCAAGACTACTCCATTGAATTCTCCTGTCAATCTAATGACAGTGAAGGATCCCTTGGGACAAGTCCTGGAACCAGTGTCTCAAGAGACAAATCCAGTGAGTATTTTACGTGTCAAACTAATGACAGTAAAGGATCCAATGGGAATGTCTTTGAATGTTCTCTAGAGCTTACATCTGAACCCATAAAGATTTCTAAACCAGCTTTGATAAGTAAGCCTTATGTGCCTAAACCAAAACAAGCTGAGTCTGTCATAAATACTAAAAATGTTGTGTCTTAACCAGAAATAGTTAAACCTAGTTGTATTCAAAGTCCTAAGCAACAAGTTACACCTGAGACACCTAAAGTAGACAGAAAGAACTAGAATGGGTTAATGCAAAGAGCATTTGGGGATGGATACTCTTTCACAAAGAAGAGTTGTTTTGTGTGTGGTAGCCTAAGTCATTTAATAAGAGACTGTGACTATCATGAGAAAAGAATGGCTAAGGAGGCTGAGTTAAGAAATAAAACGGCTGTAAACACTGGTAATGGTTCAGTTAGACCAGTGTGGAATAATACAAATAGAATTAACCATGCTAATCAGTTTGTCTCAAGATCAGTACCTGTTAATAATGGTAGTTCTTTAGTTAATTATGTTAGGCCAAAAGTGGGTACTAATGTACCAATTAATTCATGTAGGCAAAACATTAATACTGGTAACATGTCTAGGGTTAATTCTGGTCGTGTTAAATCTGGTCAAGCCAAAGTTAATTCTGATATATGAATGTCAAATCAAAACCTACCAGTCCTTCACCTAGTCCCAAGTTTAGAAAACCACAGGTGAACCAATTCAACCAAAGACTTCATTATGGTTCACATTCACCTGTGAGAAGACCCATAGTTCATAATGCAGCTCAAATGTTTCAATCTTATGCTGCAAGGGGTAATTGGGGGACTGCTGTTAAGCCCTCAGCAGGTTATACTTAGAGACAGACCAAACCACACTCCAAGAGTAATTGTAGACCATCTTCAGCTTATGTTTTGAATTCTCAAGGTCCACAAGGCAGACCCAAGCCTCTACAGGCATGGGTCCCCAAGAGAAACTATTTTCTCTTGTTGATATGCAGGAACATCCACACAAGAAGTTAGGAAGCATAAAAATTGTTGATAATGAATGCTCTGGGCATATGACTGGTAACAAGGATCACTTGGAGGAGTTTGAGGAAGTCCAAGAAGGTTCTGTTACAGTTGGTGGTAGCAAAGGCTACTCTATGGATAGTTAGATCTTTCTGGAAGTATTATAAACATCTTTATGTTGGTGTGATTTGGTGATTTTTAGAACATTTTGAAGTGATTTCTGTGTTTGCTACAATATTTTTGGTGTGCTTGAATAATTTCTTTTGGTTGTTCTAAGAATTAATTATGGTAGAAATTTGAGTTAATTCTGGTTTAAAGAACTACCTATTGTATGTTTCTTGGTTTTTGAATTAATTTTCCAGGAATTGCATGGATGAAAGCAAGATTGAAGATGTGCCATTTGTACTGTAAGTGTAAAATGGTTAATTCTGGTGATATCATACTTAAGTCTGGTTGACTGTTTTAAGTCTGGTAGTGCAAAAATATTACCGTTAGTGCTGGTCGAGGGAAAATCCGTTTTTATTGTATCAATAGTACCGTTACCTACTCTTAGGCGGTAAGATGTATATATATGGATACTTTTTATTAATAAAAT
Organism: Chrysanthemum makinoi; assembly: GCA_910596185.1. NCBI lineage: Eukaryota > Viridiplantae > Streptophyta > Magnoliopsida > Asterales > Asteraceae > Chrysanthemum > Chrysanthemum makinoi. Next base: position 101,485,164 of record OU343223.1, on the reverse strand, counting down.
CCATCTTTATCCATTATTTACTTTCTCTCAAATCTTTAAAAGTTTAAATATTTTATCTTGATAAAGTCTTCTTACTAGCATTAACCCTAACACGCGCCGCACTACCAGAACTTACAATTCACTTCAATTATGGCTCAATTATAGTTCAATGATAAGCATAATCAAGTGGGATTTCTCAAGAAGCCAAATGAGAGCATCAGCTTCGAACAGATAGTAGACTTCTTGAAAGGTACCCATATTAGGTATGCTCTCACTGACAATCCTACTATATATATCTCCCTAGTCAAACAGTTCTGGCAGACTGCAACTGCTAGAACTCTTGCTGATGGGACATTAGAGCTACGTGCAACAATTAATACCTTAGAGTATTCATTCATTGAGGAGTCAGTCAGAAGTTATCTTCAATTGGCTGATGCCTTAGGGATCACAATGTTGGCAAATGATGAACTTTTTCAAGGACTTCAAAATATTGAATATCCAACTGATGGATCATTCACTTTTTGGAAAAGCCCTTTTACACCACAATGGAGGTTTTCGGTGCATCATCTCCTTCATTGTATGAGTCCTGAAAGTGGTGGATGGAATCAATTTGGAAGCACTGTTACTTCTGCATTGGTCTGACTATCCACTGGTAGACTCTTCAACTTTTCTAAAATAATTTTTGATACTATGGTTTCAAATGCAAATAAAGAGAAAGAGTTTTTTTATGTACCCAAGGTTTCTGCAAATGATTTTAAATGTAGAAACTGTAAAGACGCAACAATATATTGTTGTCCCTTTCTCTAAAAAGATTTTTAGGAATATGAAAAGGGGATTTGAAGGGGTTCACAGGCCACTTTTTGCTGCTATGTTGCCTGTTAGTTCTACTAAAATTCCAGGAACATCAGATCAAGTTCCATCTACCTCTGCTACATCTGTAGCTCAAGATCAAGAAATACATGGATCAGAAGAACCAGAGATTGCACAAAGGTCACCAACTCCACCACCACCCTCACCACATGTGTATGACGAAGAACCACCAGAGGTTCCACAAACAGAATAGTCCACTCCTCCCCCTACCGTAGCTCCTGCTTCATTATCTGTGGAGGAACTTCTCACTCTAGTTCCAAGTTTGCTAACTAGAATAGAGAAGTTGAAAAATGATCTCCAGAAATGTAAGAAGACTCAAGCAGATGTTGGTATCAAATTGGTTAAAAGGATCAAAAGGCTAGAGGGAAAGTTCAAACAGGGGAGGAATATGCAAGAGGAGGGTGGATCAGGCTATAGAACACCCACAAAGAAATCCTATGAGGAGACAATTAGTCCTCAAGGATTGGAGGCAGCTGAGATCTTGGCCAAGAACTTATGCCAGAAGAAGAAGAAATCAGAGAAAGAAGCTGCAAGTTTTGCTTCTGTTAAGTCTGCTAGTGATGATGCAGTTAAGTCTGGCTTTGATTCCGAGATTAAGTCTGGTGGTGATACTGAGGTTAAGTCTGCCAATGTTCCTATTAATTCTGGTGAGGAGTTCTCTCAAAGAAAAGGAAAGGGGAGAATGGAAGAGTCTTCAGAGCCTAAAAATTCTAAAAGACAGATTCTGGAAGATGAAGCAAGCATGGCTGAAATTGCAAGAATACAAGCAGAAGATGATGCTGCAGCAGCCAAGCTAACAAGGCAAGAGATGAATGATGAGCTCCTGGCTAAAAACTTGCAGAGTCTACAAAACTAACTCAGGAGCAAAAGAAAATGAGAGCTGAAGTTCTGGAATCTGCAAAGTTCTACTCTGATGAAGATTGGGACAACATAAGAGCAAGACTTGAAGTTAATAGAGACATCGTACCAGATATTGGAGCAGAAGACTTTGCTAGATCGATGGTAGAGATGATTAATGAGAAGAAAAGGTTGCTCAGAGAACAGAGACAAATGGAAAGGATAAATAGGCCTTTGACTAGAGGGGAGCAAAGGGAATACATGATCAACTACATCAAAAGTCAAGGTCATCCTAGCTGGAAAATAACTCAATTGAGGAAGTTAAAAGCTGAAGATCTCAAATCAGAGTTTGAAATTGTAGTCAGGCAAGTACAGAGTTTTGCTCCAATGGATTTTGAGCTAGAAACATCAATGCTCAAAAGGAAAGACATAAATCTTCAACCACGGGAAGCCAAAAGGCAGAACACTGAAGAGGTTAAGAAGATTGCAGAGGGTGAAAAGCTTGCTAAAAAAGAAACTGCAAAGGTAGCTGAAGCTGAGAAAGGTACTGATAAGCCTAGCACTGTAAAGAAGGAGGAAGAAGCTGAGATTACAAAGCCTATCATTAAGTGGACCAGAAAGAAATCCAAAGGAAAGAAGCCTACAAAGAAGGATAAGTCTGAGATGAAGAAGGAAGTGGATGCTTATATGGAGGACAAGGTTGAAGAACCTCCATCTGAAGAATTCACTATGGGCACTATTCTTGAAGGTCCAGCAGCTGCAAAGATAAAAAAGATCCAGATCATCAAAATTGGAACCAAAGGAGCTTACCAGGTGATAAGGGAAGATTATACTGACACTGTGTATGTAAATTTTCCTGCATTGTTGAGTGATTTGTCCAGGGATGATCTGAATACCATGTATCAGTTGATGGTGAAAAAGCATGGTGATCAAAGACCAAAGGAGGAGTATAAAAGAGTCCTCTGGGGAAACTTGAAGACAATGTTTGAGCCACCAGATGATGAAAATGAGATGTGGAAGCTGGCAAGCCAAGAGCAAGTAATCAGATGGAGATACTTTCATATATGCCAGGTTCATTGTTTGGAATTAGAAAATTTGATTGTTTATATGCTAACAGAAGTGGACTATCCACTTTCAAACAAGACTTGCAGGGAAATGATTGAAAAGAAGTTGCTTGGTGAGGTAAAAAATAGTGCATGTTATCAGCTTTTGAAACTGATTGAATTAAAAGCTCAACAGTAATAATTTTTAAAATGTTTGTAAGAATTTTCTTAGCTGTTGAGTGTTATGTTTATAAGTTGATAAATGTATGAATGGATTTTGAGGGGTTTCTGATAACATCAAATAGTCCTGAATATTAAGTGTCAATTTCCCCCGATATTGCTTGTAATTTATATCATTTATATGGATTTACGCTTGTTTTCCATTGTTTTCCACTTTCAGGTAAATTATGAGCATTGGAGCTAAAGAGACGCGGAATTGGATAAATATCAAAGATTTATCATAGTATGCTGACTTTGAAGAAGTTACGGCGTAACTCATCTCTCACATTACACCGTAACTAAAGCGTGACTCAGAAAACCAACTCATCAGAAGGTTACAGCGTAACTCTCTCCAAAGACTACGACGTAACTATATTAGGTCAAATGAGGTTCCACGCCGCTGATAACTACGCCGTAACTATTTCACCAACTACGGCGTAACCCAGTTATATTGAATATACGGCGTAACCACTCATAAGGTTACGCCGTAACCAGCAGATCTAGTGCAAATAACGAAGGAATTGAATATTACGGCGTAACTCTTATTTTAGTTACGCCGTAACCCAGATCTGGCCTATAAATACCCCATGATTTCCAGCATTTCAAAGCATCCCATTCCACACACCACAACCAAAGAACGTGGGAAGAAGCCAAAGGTAGGTCTAGAAAAGCATACGGAGCTGTCTCCAAGGGATAAATCACTCCCCTATGATAAGCATTAGCATTTTATCTTTTCTTTACTTTCGATTCATGTATTTCGTAACTTTGAATATTGAATTAATTTGTATGGTTAATATGAGCGGCTAAGCACCTCTTGGTGTTGGCCTAGTTATGATTCCTTAATTGTTTCGTTTGCGTTTATATTACTTCCGCATAATTATTTCTAAGTGTATGCATGCATAGTTTATTGGTAGCTACCCTTGTTTCGGTAGTTTTGAATGGCGGTAGAGGCCAATTGCCTGGGAGATATGACCAACTGACCTTAGGTGAGCGGACTGAGACGGGAAGGGTAAGATATGACCAACTGACGACCCTTTCTACTTGTGCGATTTGACCAACTGATCACCTACCGTTTGGATGAACTTAAGAATTATGGGGTGAGTGTTTAAGTTGCTAACGCCCGGGCACTCACTATTATAAATCTAGCATGTAGCGGTACTTAATGACTTGGCTTAGGGGACCAGGAACAACAGGACTTATGAGGGGACACCTAACTTCTCCTGTGGTGGCATCTTTGCTGATAGGTTAGGGCGAATTGACCAAATGCTGTCCTCTTAAGTTTGACCCCACCTGAAGTAATTGGAAGTAAGTAGACGTAGACATTACTAGCTAGGAGGAATAACTAGGTTAGCACCACTCTCCTCTATTGATTAAACCTTTGCCTTTATTTGCTTTTATCTGCTTTAGTAGTTAATTAATTAATTCCTTATCGAAATCATTATTAAAATCTGTGACACTTAGACTTAGTAATAATCCAACACACATAGCTCTTGGGATGACCTTGGTTTTACCGAATACTACACTACACGCGACCGGGTACACTGCCCGTTAGTGCATTAGGGTAGACCATAGGTTTAACGAGACTTTATAAATATTAAAACCTGGTCAGTAAAACCTGCATCAAGTTTTTGGTGCCGCTGCCGGGGAGCTATTTTAGGATTTCACATTAAGCCTATTTTTTATTTTCTTTCTTCTTTTAAATGTCAGGATACAAGACTCGTAGCTCGAGGCCTTTTTTGGCCACCCCATTCGATAATCCGGAGAAGCAATTTCGGACAAGGAAAGTTTACTCTCAGGTTCCTATTCACAACATCTTCTCATTTTATGAATCAGACCAGTCTGACGAAGAACCGGAAGTCATCGATGAAAATAATCTAGATGACTTAACTATGGAGCAGTATTTGGAGCGACCAAATGAGAACTGCCAACGAACCTTCGCACATGATTCTAGTACTGAAAAATACTCTATTCTAGATCAATTTATTCGAGAGTTACACGAACTTAAGTTTTCTGGAGATGAAGATGAGGACGTTCAGAATCACGTAGAAGAAGTACTCTACTTATCCTCTCTTTTCAACATCAGAGGTACCCCGAGCTATTCGGTAACCGCAAGGATTTTTCCTATAACTCTTACTGGAACTGCAAAAAGATGGTATAACAAACTCCCTAACGAATGTAAAGGAGCATGGGATAAACTAAAAAAAGAGATCGTCCAGCAATTTTGCCCTCCTTAAAAAATGGCCAAACTTCTTGGTAAAATCTATCAGTTCGTTCAATTTGGAGAAGAAATGCTTTACCAGGCATGGGAAAGATTTAATGAGCTACTTTATCGATGTCCCACCCATGATTTGAACAAACATCAGATCGTCTACGTCTTCTACCGGGGAATTAATGCGCTAACACGAGAACTACTCGATGCCTAGAGACCTATTCCTAGCATGACTCCTGACCAAGCCTTGGAATATATTCAATGGATTTCTGAACATTGCTACAATTGGCATATGGATACAGGGTAGGGACTAAGAGATAATTTTGATCATAAGGTACTGAAGACGATAACAAAGCAAGAATACAATTATGGGGAAATTTTCGAAAAACGAAGGTTAGAAAGAGAAGCTGAAGCATGTAGGATTGAGAGAGTTAAGAGTGTGTTTGGGACCAAAACCAGGATTAATCTTGAAAAAAATATTCTTGACCACATCAAGGAATCAAGGGAACGAGACGATAGAATTAAAAAAATGATGAAGACATTCGTGGATAATACAGTCTCTTCTCTCAAAATCCACGAAGATAGGATCAAGGGATTGGAAAAAGTGTTAGCTCATGTTCGCAAGCCATCACTGATTACCTAGCAGCTCGGGAAGAGGAAGTTGTCAACACGGTGGAAACTATCCTTGAAGAACCAACGACCTTTTCGGAGAAAGTTAAGAGACGAATCAGCATGGAAAGACAATCACTTCTGGACCAAGCTTTACCGGTAAACTACCCTATTAATGATTCCATAGAAACTAATCATGATATTCCGCAGGAATTAAGTTATGACGAGACAGTTCAGCTCAACGAAAGATGTTCAGCAGTTTTGAGAAACGAGCTACCACAAAAGGAAAAAGATACAGGATGTTTCACTCTCCCTTGCTTGATCGAGAGTCTCAATATGTGTAATGCCCTAGCTGATCTTGGAGCAAGTATTAGCATTATGCCTCGTTCGATGTTCCTATGTATAGGAATTGGTAATTTGAAGCCAGCCAAGATGAAAATTGAAATGGCCGATCGATCTATGCAGTCACCATTGGGCATCGTTGAAAATGTGTTAGTGAAGATTAAGAAATTCCTTTTCCCAGTAGATTTTGTGATTCTTGACATTCCGAAAGACAACAGAATACCTGTCATTTTAGGTAGACCTATGCTTGCCACTGCCCATACTAAGGTGGATGTCTTTGCTGGAAAACTAACTCTTGAAGCTAATGGAGAAATTGCAACGTTCAGACCTAATGAACTCCTGGCTACTCCTCAAAAGGTATGTGCGGTTGACCCAGTAGGCAGTTTTGGTGACGCTCTAGAAGAATTTCTTAGTGACCCCCCAGATCCTGGTGAGATTGATTCGGGGAGAGATTTTGATGTTTTCATCAACTTCGAGGAAGAGGATAATTTAGGAATCAGTACTGACGACTTCTCAAGTGACGTCGAAATGGCCCATTGGCAAGACAACTCGGTGAAGGCTATTTCGCAAACCAATCAACCTAGATTTTATGAGGTAGGAACCCGCATACATCATAGAAACCCTTATTATCTGAAGATCTCATGCAAAATCAGGTTCATAGATTTCCACCCATTTATTGACACAACTTCTCCAGTCAATATCATGTCAAAAAAGTGCTACAACCGAGTTATGAAGAAAGAATTAGAATATAAGGGGAATAACTTTCTTTGGTTTGCAACTAACATCCATGTCTTCGTTGGGACTCATTCATTTTTGGTGGACTTTATGGTCTTGGACGACGTAAGCGAATTTGTGGAGGATGGACTTACGGGAGTAATTTTAGGAAAACCTTTTCAGGAAATGTCAGGGTTAGATAAAAATGAAAAAGAAGGGTTAGTATGGTTAAAGATAAACGATGATAAGACCATCTTCAAAATGCCGAGAATGATTAAGAATTTTAAAAATTTGACCAAGAGGCAGTTAAGCCAAGCCCAACCACTGGTCGATATCAGTGAGGAAGACAAAGAAAAAGGTATTGACCACCCTTACTAGAAAATCAAGAATTTCTACTCGGGCTGTTTAGAATTAGGGGATGACTACAAACGAGATGAAAATTTGGTAAGTTAGATCCAACGTAGAGAATACCATATCCACGAAGTGACCAACAAGCACAGGTAACCCCGCGGCTCTGAGTCTAACTTAAAGACTCGTAAATAAAGAAAAGTGCTCTTTCGGGAGACAACCCGAATTATACCTTTCTTTTATTTTGTTTCCATTTCTGTAGGGTTTTGTGTTTTCTAACCATTTTTGCTGGAAACAAGGAAATGATTGTTGCTGCAGTTTGCTGATCTGATCATAGTTACGGCGTAGCTCACCTCAGTGATTACGCCGTAACCAACCGTTTGCAGCAATATTTTAAGACGCATTACCAATTACGGCGTAATACCATCTCAGTGGTACGCCGTAGCCTCTCGCTTTGCAGCTTATGTCAGGTTTTGCCAGTTATGGCGTAACTCCCTCAAAAAAGTTACAATGTAACTTTCCTCTGCTTTACTTCTTTTATTTTAAAACACAATAACATTGTATTAGTATTTTAAATGAACTTTGTGGGTGTGTTCCCTGTAAACCCTCACGAGACTTCACTCGTCCAATTGGGACACCAAGTGGTTTAAAAGGCTTGTTGCATATGCTAAATGCAACCGTGATTCCTACGAAAGTGAGTTAGGTTTGTTTTTTATTTTTTTTAATTTTCTTTTTAGAATTATGCTTGTCGGTAGTGTGATTTTAGGGATTGAAGTTTGCTCATGGATTCTTATACGAAGGCACGTCTCTTTTTCGTGGGCCTTCTTTCTTTTTGGAGCAAATTTCAGGGAAGTTCTCGCTCTAATTCTACTTTTCTCTTCACCTTTATTTAAACGCTTAGTACAAAAGGGACTTTGTACAATTCAAGTGGGGGGACGGGAGTAGAATTATATCTTGAACATTATTTTGCCCTCGTTTTTCTAGTTTATTTTGAAAAATTATGCCATCTTTAAAATTTTGACATGTTTTTCTTAACCTAACTAGATTAGACCTTAGCCGAGCACATACAACCCTTGATATTATATAGTGAGATTAGCCTTATCCGTTTCCAATATTTTACCCTAAATACACCAAATTATGAGTGTGCCGGTAGCTTGTAAACTTTAGAACTTGGCATTTGCATAATTTCGAGACCATAGACGAGGTATGTTGAGTTAGCTCGATGTATTTGGACTTTTCAGTTTTAGAAGGCAATATTATAGGATTATCACCCAAATAGCCTACCATTGTATGTCTATCGATTAGTCACCTCGACTTCTCGACCCCCATGTGAAACCCTTTTGTTGCACTCACCTTTAGTGCAAGATACCCCTAGATACACCCATCTAAGCCATTCCTTTCATTTTGTTAACCCAATATATTGTTTCGATACACCTATACACCTTATCCTACCCTGTAGTCTTTATTTGTGATTGGGAAGTCATCATTTGCCTAAGTTCAAGGTTCAACGCTTTCATCGACGACATATTCCTGAAGATCATTGAAGACCCCCAAATTCCCATTGCACATCCCAAGTGGGGGGATATTATATTTAGTTATTATTGTTATGTTGAAAAAAAAAGTTGTTATGTTATTTAGTTATTGTATAGTGCGATGTTATAAGCACTACACTATGAGCTTCATAGATATAGTATCGAGGGGGCCACCTCGGTCACATTCGAAGATTGAAGTTGGTAATCATGCCAACAGTTGGGGAAAAGGTAGTGTGCCCATCACGACGTCCTCTAATGACACATCTACCTAGTATTTCATCATCCGGTTTCTTGACTTCAAAACTTGAACTTTTGGCAGACGGTAAGTGGTAATGACTTGGTTATAGATTTAGACTACCTGTTTGTTTTTTATTTTACACCATTTATATATCTCATGTCTTATCTTACCCTTTAGTCATGAAGCGTGTCTAGGTGATGCAGCGAGCAATATTTGGTGTCTTGGCCATGGATTTGGTCATGTATCATTGATTTTGTCCAGTTCGCCGTGACATGTTAGTAATGACGAGTCACCCCTTAACCTTTGTCGTGTCTACCCATATTGCCTTTGAGAATTATTTAGCCCTTAACTCTAGTAGTGGAGATTTGTGTAACCGCCAAGCTTATGATAGAATACATGCTATGACTGTGCAATTCAGTGATCACCCCGAAATTGACACTTAGAATAGTTGAGAGATTTGAGTGTTTTGTTCCCATTTCGTGAGGTGTTCGGCTTTGTTTTATTCTAGCATAAAGGATTTGTAAACTCATATTTTTTAGATTATAGGAGATATCTTTTTAGAAATCTTTCTAATAAGTTCTACTTGAGGGCAAGTAGAGTTCAAGTGGGGGGATATTTGATAACATCAAATAGTCCTGAATATTAAGTGTCAATTTCCCCCGATATTGCTTGTAATTTATATCATTTATATAGATTTATGCTTGTTTTCCATTATTTTCCACTTTCAGGTAAATTACGAGCATTGGAGCTAAAGAGACGCGGAATTGGATAAATATCAAAGATTTATCATAGTATGCTGAATTTGAAGAAGTTACGGCGTAACTCATCTCTCACATTACACCGTAACTAAAGCGTGACTCAGAAAACCAACTCATCAGAAGGTTACGGCGTAACTCTCTCCAAAGACTACGACGTAACTATATTAGGTCAAATGAGGTTCCACACTGCTGATAACTACGCCGTAACTATTTCACCAACTGCGGAGTAACCCAGTTATATTGAAGATACGGCGTAACCACTTATAAGGTTACGCCGTAACCAACAGATCTAGTGCAAATAACGAAGGAATTGAAGATTATGGCGTAACTCTTATTTTAGTTACGTCGTAACCCAGATCTGACCTATAAATACCCCACGATTTCCAGCATTTCAAAGCATCTCATTCCACACACCACAACCAAAGAACGTGGGAAGAAGCCAAAGGCAGGTCTAGAGGAGCATAAGGAGCTGTCTCCAAGGGACAAATCACTCCCCTACGATAAGCATTAGCATTTTATCTTTTCTTTACTTTCGATTCATGTATTTCGTAACTTTGAATATTGAATTGATTTGTATGCTTAATATGAGCGGCTAAGCACCTCTTGGTGCTGGCCTAGTTATGATTCCTTAATTGTTTTTTTTGCGTTTATATTACTTCCGCATAATTATTTATAAGTGTATGCATGCATAGTTTATTGGTAGCTACCCTTGTTTCGGTAGTTTTGAATGGCGGTAGAGGCCAATTTCCTGAGAGATATGACCAACTAACCCTAGGTGAGCGGACTGAGACGAGAAGGGTAAGATATGACCAACTGAAGACCCTTTCTACTTGTGCGATTTGACCAACTGATCACCTACCGTTTGGATGAACTTAAGAATTAGGGGGTGAGTGTTTAAGTTGCTAACGCCCGGGCACTCACTATTAGAAATCTAGCATGTAGCGGTACTTAATGACTTGGCTTAGGGGACCAGGAACAACAGGACTTATGAGGGGACACCTGACTTCTCCTGTGGTGGCATCTTTGTTGATAGGTTAGGGCGAATTGACCAAATGCTGTCCTCTCGACTTTGACCCCACCTGAAGTAATTGGAAGTAAGTAGACGTAGACATTACTAGCTAGGAGGAATAACTAGGTTAGCACCACTCTCCTCTATTGATTAAACCTTTTCCTTTATTTGCTTTAGTAGTTAATTAATTAATTCCTTATCGAAATCATTATTAAAATTTGTGACACTTAGACTTAGTAATAATCCAACACACATAGCTCTTGGGACGACCTCGGTTTTACCTAATACTACACTACACGCGACCGGGTACACTGCTCGTTAGTGCATTAGGGTAGACCATAGGTATAACGAGAGTTTATAAATATTAAAACCTGGTCAGTAAAACCTGCATCACTTTCACTTGGTGAAAGTGCTTTGCACTATCACAACAAATGGTTATCAGTCCACCATGTCTAGCCCACATAAGGACTGACTAATCTATGAGCAAACGGCTCTGGTGAAGATAACTCAAATCTATTTATGGCTAACAATTTTCCAAAAATTGTATGGTGCTCAACTTACCATATTTGTGTAGATGAAGAGTTGGCTAGCCCACAAGTTCATGGCTTGTGGTAAAGGCAATAGAAAACCATGACTAGTCCAAAAGGGTACATCTTTTGGTAAAGACTAATCAAATCTGTTGATAGCTGCTTGTTTGCTAAAAATCATATGGTTAACAATGTATCATGGTCTTATACACCAAAACATTGGCTACTCCAATAGTAATGGCTAATTGGTAAAGAGACATCAAATCCATTAAATTTTCTATGATTAACCTCTTACAGGAGTTTACACACCTGGTTGTGATGAGAATAGCATGAAACTTTTATGATTTGATGTACATACAGTCACAATTGCAGCAAAGACCATGGAGTGCTGATAGTTTGCTGATATGATGCTGCACAGAACACATAATGAAGAAAACTTAAAGATGTAGCTTAAAGATAATTCCAAGATCCTCAAGGAATACAAAAGAACTTGAAGTTCACAAGTGAAGATCAAGTTAGGGGAGGATTGTAGGGAATTTTATCTTTTAAAACATGTTTAAGTTTGTTTAAGTCTGTTTAGTACTAATTTTGGTAGTGAAATAGTTAAGTCTGGTAATCCAAAATTAAGTCTGTTAGTGGTTAAGTCTGTCAGTACTAATGTAGTTAAGTCTGGCAGAACAAATAGTTGATAGTTAAGTCTGTTTATGATAAAAACATAATAGTTTGTTAGAGTTACATTAGGAATAGATAGCGTAGAGATATCTTAGGAAGAGATATCTTTACCCTTGCTCAAGTTTTGTAGTCAATTAGGGTTTCCTTAGTGTATAAAAGGATCACTAAGGTATTAAGTTAAAGGTACGAGTTGTAAGCCTTAACCTTTGAGCAAAGTAATTAATAGTAAATATGAAGTTAGTTTATTCTTGTGTTCTTCATACTTACCGTGTTAAGATTCCGCATTAACACATTAAGGTTTTGTTAAGAGTTCTTCACATAGTGAATTTGGATTTATTCAAGTTTACTATAAGTCATTCAAGGCTACTTAGATCCATAAAATTTTGGACCTACAGTTAATATCTAAAAATATTAATTATATTAATTATATTTCACGATTAAACATAACGGTAGTTAAATAGTCTGATACTTGCTTATGTTGTCCACCTTGTAACCCAGTTTGTTGTTGCTCCCGTGATTAGTTTATTGGGTTGTTGTTCTACAGACTCTTAGGTATCTTTGAGGTACTAAGTTTCAGTTACTCTTGTTTCCTTCCATGTCTTCTTTAAACATACGTGCTTATTGTGATGTTGATTTAGCTGATGATTCTGTTACTCAAAAGTTTTACACCGGGTTTTGTGTTTTTCTTGGTGATTCACTTATTTCGTGGAAAAGTAAGAAGCAAGATGTTCTTTTAAGACCTTCCACTATATAGTGCCATGGTTGTGACTACTTGTGAGGTTGTTTGGTTATGTTGCTAATATGGGTATTCGTATTAGTAGCCCTATTCCAATGCAATTTGATAACCGCAATGTTATTCACATTGCGTGCAATACGGTTTTCCATTAAAGGACTAAGCATAATGAAACTGATTGTGAAATTTTGTTACCATCTTCATACTAGGACTAATTATATGCCTTTTGTTTCGTCTGTTTTACATACTACAAATTTATTTACAACTGAGGAGAAATGTTAGCTTCATAAATTCCCAAATTTTAAGCTCATTTAGCCCCCTTAGCTAGTTAGGGTTTCTCCAAGGTTTTATCTATATAAATGCATGTATGTTCATTTTACCAGGGTATACATATGTTTGTTCACTATTCGGTTTCTACACAAATAACAAAGGAGGAGGTTTCCTAAGTCTGTTTCAATTATAATCCATCCTTGCAGTATATTGCTTGGAAGAAATTCATCTTTTACAATCGGGAATTACCATCATCATGGTCAAATAGAGCGATCAAGTATGTAACAAAAGAAACATTCATAAAAATACCATGAGTTTCAAATTTCGTGTGTGATTTGTTTTGGTATCTAATTTCAACAAGATGAACCGTTCATGAAGAGTCGATCTAGATGCATAATGCATATTTATCTAAAAAACTAAATTCTATCGCTATGTTCATATACTCTGTTCTAGGTAACAGGGTATGTCATATCTAAAATACCACTAATAAAAAATTGGTAACGCCGACCTCAATCTTGCAGGTTACTTCACCGGTACATAGATTATAACTTGCGCCTTATTCAAACACTTAATCAACTTTCTAAATTATCAGAGGTTATATGTAGTACAAACCATGTTACAAACAGGAACATATTCCCAATCCTCTTAAGATCGCGAGGGAGGAATAACACCAATGCAACTGAAAAAGGAGCAAAAACTACCCAAAAGCAAAAGAAAATTCTTAGGGCCGTGTAATGGATGATTTCCTTTTGCATGTATTAGTAGTAAATATATATGCACAAGGCAAAACCGAGTACAAACACAAATAAATCAGCAATGCTCGAGTAATAAAATAAACCAACAGCGTCAAAAGGATATTACGCTATGTTTAGTTCAATCATCACTTCTGTTAGACAATAGACATATGAGAAAACTGTTTGGAACATTAATGAAGTAGTAAATTAGAAAAGAAAAAAGATCGGATTAAAGTAGTAAATTAGAAAAGAAAAAAACATAACTTTAGTCGACTCGTAACAAAACCGTACCAATGGTCAACTTTTGTCGACCGGTACCAACAGTCGGCTAAGTTGACTGGTAACACAACCTACCAACGGTCGACTTTAGGAACTGTTACCAACGGTCAACTTTAGTCGACTGGCAACAAAGCCATACGAACAATCGACTAACAAACAAACAATAAACCACTATAAACTTTTTTTTCAACAGTTAAACAAAAACAATAAATAATTCATCGTAGAATATCTCAAGCCTTAAGTAGGCTATGTTGCTTGAGTAGACATTATGATTCCCATGATAACTCTAAACAAGCCAAGTGCGCTTCCAATGATTTCAACACATAAACCACAAACCCAGTTCGCTGATAGCCATAATAACTCCATATAGCAATAGCTTCTAGTTATATAAAACCCGCAAGCACCGAAACACGTCACATGTAACGAGATCCAGAACTTAAAGTCACCACACTTAACAATTAATAAACGAACCGACAACCAATATATAGTAATGATATACAACCAACAAGACAAAACCTTAACAAAATAAACTAATCATTCCCAAAGAATTGAAACCAATTAGAATAGATAGTAAAGGAATGTGTAATCGATTATACTAATATTTAAGACCACTTAGAAAGTTGGAACATGCAGTAAAGGACAAAGGTATTAATTCATGCATCAATCTATATATACAAAGATTAAAGCAACGATAGATGTAACAATGTTGTACTCTGTATCTTCTTTGTCGCCGATCGGTGTTTTATTGTGACGATTAAGGTTTTGACGGGGTGCCATAAAAGAGGCGGCTCAACTTAGCCACCTAGGTCTAAGGATCAGACCCGCTCTGATACCATGTTAGAACATTAAAACCCCATGAGGTGTTATAGTTTATTAATCGATATTTATCATACATAGAAACCCAAATGACCTAACCCAATAACGGACTTGGGCCAAATATATTATTGCCTAATAGAAACCATCTCCCAATAACATGAGAAAAAAGAACCACCCTACAAAGTAATTTTTTGATATCAACACAAATTACATGAGTTTTAGACATTCACTGAGATGGACATACCCATCTAGTAACAATTCAAAACAACACAATACTATCCAAAATCAGACACATCAAGATAATGATGTCTGATAACTACTATATCAGATGCTTCTTCTTATAGAGACCATTCTTGATAAATCAGTTGCACAGTTCCAAGGTTGAAACATGATCAACACCTGAATTCACCCATATAATGCACTGAGATCATAACCTCATAATTACATTTCCAAACCTCCTCCCATTCTTAACAATTCAACAATCATCCACAAAAGCCAAGTGGAAAGGAGGAATGGCATCATTATGTGGGTTATAACCACCCATACCATTCTAGTCAAGGGCTATACCATGCTTACTACATTTCCATCTTTACAAATGGCTTCATAAACCTGGGAACACACACCTTGAGGGAGAATCAGCTAACCTCCTTTGGCAATGCATAGCTTGGACCAAGTGGGTTCATTTTTCACTCATTACTATTCCAAGCTTCATGCACTTGTTAAACCTGAAACACAAAATGTAGAAATGGAAATTATTACACAAAAATGTAACATATTGTATATTAGCATAGACCATTAATTAAATCTTGCAAACTTAAATGAAATAGGACTGTACCGTTGAGAGGAAGGGGGTTGAATGTCCGTGCAATGCGACTCTTCATCTCTAACTGATACAGGGACAACCTGTTCGTATCTTTTAATGTGGAAACATGAATCTGAGTAGTTATTCATTGCCATGGTTTATGCTTTGAATGTGGATTTCTTGCACTTAAACCTCCCATATTTGTAGCAGGGAATTTTGACCAGATATTTTTCATGAGCCTTATTTTTGGTTATGGATTTAAAAAGATGGACTTCCTTAGGAAAAAGATGGTTTGCTAGATTAATGATTAATAATTAATAATTGCAATTGTTTTTGAAAGTTTCATATGTAACTCCATCCCAATATATTAATTGCTATGTAATGGTTATTAATTTGTTGTTACTTAAGTCCATCCCAATTTTTTTTTAACCATGACTTTCATAAAGTCCATCCCAATTAATCATTACCGTCAGCAGATAACAAGAGATATTGAAGGAAACATGTTACGTAATCCATCAATAAATATATTTAACACTCAAAGAGGCTTATTGATGTTTTTGAAAGCAATGGTCTTTCTGACGGGTGTCATTTTAATTTCATCAAGAAAAACAAAAACACACAAACTTATAAGTACAGGGTCTTAAACCATATAAACAATTCAGCAAATTATCAGTAAAAACATTGAAGATTTTTTGAGAACTCAAATCCTAAGTTATATACTAAGTAGTGTAAACTGATACGGAGTACATAGTATCTAACATGCTTTACCACTAACTCTTAGCAAAAATCAAAAAACATAACACATAAATTAAGATGTAACTACGCTACCAAAAGCATGGATAAGATAGTACCCTATCGGTTCAGTCAATGATCAACAACACTATGAGTGACAGATTCGCTACAATCGCAGACAAGAACATCAATATTTTTACCACCGTGTAAACGCGTGGAGGAAATGGTAGTACTATGTAATCAAAGACAATAATCCCTGCACTTAGCCCAGCTATGAGAAATGTCACAAATGAAGTATGCATAAAAAAAACTATGAGTTTCAAATGGGCCTTCATCTCTTCCTTCATATTTGAACTTAGCTAGCTCTGAAAATTGATTATAAAGAGCAAGCAGAACCCAACCAAATAGGAGATTCATCAGTTTTTTTTATCCATTATCATCCCTAGACAATATAACGACAAACAACGAAATAAGAACATATATTATTAAGATTCACATCTTACAACAAAAGCGAAATGGAGTGATTACAGATTATGCCAGAATCAAGAAGTTACTCGAATACGTTTTATTACACAAAAACTTTTAACACTGCCCAAAAATAGCTCCGCTATGTAATCAGCATATAATAATAAGTTTTCGATAGCCACAATTCAGTATGCATCCAAACGAAACCAGTTTCGTTGTCATTTTCATTTCAGTTTAACATACGTTTTTTTAATGAAAGAAATGTTAGGGGTGTTTTCATTAGCTGTTCCGGAAGAGTAAAAAAAGTCCTAAAACTTAAAACTTTCGCTTCAATATCTTATTTAAATATGTAACAAAATTTTGTTAACGAGACCCGAACAAAACCTCACCTTTCTTGATCCATATAAATGAAATGTGTTTAATGTCCCCATAGACATAATTCAGTAATCCAAACATAACCCGATTTCTTATTATGTTCAATTTAGTTTAATGAACGTTTTGTTTTTTATTTGTTATGAATGCGATGCTTCGGGAATGTTTGGATTAGCTTTTCTGGAACAGTCAAGAAGTTCCCAAAAGAATTCTTCACATGTAAGTCAATAGGCCCTCAGATAAACTCCATTTTTAGCGTATTGTGTTTTGAAACTGAAATAAGCCAATAAGCTGCCTAAGGGGGTGTTTGTTTAGGATTGAAAGAGGGCTTATTTGCTTATATAACCAAGAAAAAAAAACCCATTGGGGGTGTTTAGATAAGCTTATTTAGCCTTATGAGCTTATATAAAGGGGAGTTATATTGTTTTTTGAAAGGCAACATGTATTATATAAATAAATAAAAGACTAGCAAGAAGCTAGAAGTACATAAAAACTAACATGACACAACATGGAACAAACTCTAAGCTTATACGCATACAAAGCCACAAGAAAGTGAAATACCAACGACTAAGGTAAAATCTCAATCCCTGAACCCACTGAAGACAAAATCACTAACGGCATTCACCTGATACAAAGCATGAATACGAGCTACAAATGCGACCAAGACCTCTACCACACACTTGAGACGTAACCCACTACAAATTCAAACCAAACGATTCCATCCACACAATGTGATCGAGTGGTGACACTGCGAATAATAAGAATAGATGACCAGGAAATACAACGTGTCGTATGAATACCAACATCCAAAACACCTTTTCTACAACGATGATCCTTTAACCTCAAACCCTGGCAAACAAACACCGAATCATCTTTCAACACAAATTTACCATGACCCTTCAACCTCGAATGACCCCTCAACTTCGACCAATGGCAAACGCACCTTTCCTCATAACCTAAACAACAAACCTCATCATGACTCTTCAAACTCGAACCTTGGCAAACATCCATCTCAACATCCTTCCCCACGACCTAAACCACAAACTTAAACATGACCCTTCAACTTCAACCCTCGACAAACAACTACCTCAAAGGACTTACTCACACTTAAACCACAAAATCCATGACCCTTAACCGTCATTTATGGGCTTATGATCATCAAATGAAATAACAAATCATTAAACTAACGCAAAATAATAATAATAATAAAAATAATAATAATAAATGTTTTAAAAATGTATTATACTTGCCACTATTTGTTTTTCTGGGTAGCAAACAAATTTTTTTGCTTATACGGATACTTTTCTTTTAAATTCGGCCTGTTTGAAGTATTTTGCGACATTTTGTGACATTTTGCCCCTCTTAACTAATAGAAAATTTTTTTCGAAGGGCAAAAATGTCACAAAGTACCTTAAGAAGCACGGATTTGAAAGAAAAGTACCCTTAAAAGCAAAAAATTTAGTTCGCTATCAAAAAACGAATAATTGCAAGTATGATACCTTTATAAAATATTTTCCAACATACAAGAGAACACATGGCCCTAAATTAGGGTCTAATAAGTTATAAAAAAACTACAATAAAAAAATCCCTAAACATACAGCATTACACTAGAAGTGAAATAAAACACATGATAATGAAAGATAACTCACACAATAGTGGAAGTATTAGGTGGTGTTGATGATTCGTTCTTAGAGAGGGAGGTGTGGTAACATTTGCATCAAGGTCAAGGTTTAACATTAGAATGTTAACCCGTGTGAACCATACCGTGTATAGTGTTAACGGGGTATTAACATCCCAATGTTAACATCATAACGCGGCGTTGATAACGCTCAGATTGTACATGTTTTCAGTAGCATTATGTGTGCTTTTGTATATGTTATTTGTTATATTTGTATGATTTTAGTACTTAATCGCATCAAAAGACGTTTGTCTAGTATTTATAACCAAGTGCAGGGAAACGGAAGGAAAAGTAAAAGAATGTTCAATAAAAGGAAGATTCCCATTTCAGAGAAGCATGTCAAGCACAAATCAGTATTTCAAGTACTATAGAAGACCAAGATGATTGAAGAACCAAGCTCTACAAGTCAGAAAAAAGTTAAAGGTCGATTTTCCGTCACTCGGGAAGACCAGCTGAATCGGTTGCAACTGCAACCAGATCGGCAGGATGATGCTCAAAAAGTACCTGTGAAGTCGGACCAACCGATCGGTTGCCACCCGCAACCGATTCGGTTGGAGTAATGCTAGAAGACCAACCGAATTGGCTGGACCTTCGACCGATCTGGTTGGGAGACCTGTTTCTGCCAAATCTTCATCATTAAGCTTCCCCATTGTATCCAAACGATTCTAGGTCCTTCCCTTGGTGTATTCTAGTCCCTTCCTAACTCCTTGGAGGCCAAGTTCAGCAATTAATACCCTAGGCGTTGGAACTAGTATAAATAGAGACCTCTTGTGAGCATATGAGTCACACACTTTAATACAACTCTCTCTACTCATCAAACAAAGCTCTTAGCTCTCAAATTTGTCCTTACAAGTCCAAGAAAGTTTGGAGTTCCAGAAGTACCACATTTGGAGGTCAAAACCCCAAGGAGTCTACCCCAATACTTTGGGAATCATTACTTCACCATTTGTAATCTTATTCCAAGCATTATAAGACTCTTAATCATGTTTTCTAATGTTCAAAGTTCTGAATTTATGTTTATGTTTGCTATGAGTGGCTAGTTTCTTTACACACTTGCTTAAATGATGTTGATTATCATGTGATTAGTTTGTGATAGTGTTAACATGTTTTAATTCAATTTCAAGTTGATTCTAAGATCCAATTGTGCTAAAGTTTCATAGTGACATTTGTTAATCAAGTTTGACTAGTTGATAGTAATCGTAGAGGTCGAAAGAAGTTATTGTTAATCAACTAGTTATAATCATTGTGTCTATAGATGATTGTTTTTACCCATTATTCTTGATTAAACAAAGAAACTAAAGTGTGGTTGTAATAAGAATGCTTTTTGATTATCAAGTTTGATTGATTGGAAACATCTAAAAGGTCGTAAGATTAGTTGTTGACAATCAATTGTAACCTTTTGTCTATAATCGGTTACCTTTTGTATTGACCATTTCTTAAGCAAATTTGATAAAGCAAATGGATGTTTTTGTGTTTAAGTTTGTGAAAGTAAACTTATGAAACTTGAATTGATCTTGAATTGATTGGTTAAACTTAATGCTTGTTTTTATAAACTAAAATCTTGACGAAGGTTTAACTTGTAAGAGCAATAGATTAGTACACCAACTAATTATCATAACCAACATGTTAAGAAGTTAACACAATCATACTAATTAAGGTTAAGAAACTAGTTTAAGCAAGTGTAGTTTTTAATCATCTGAATTTCATTATATATATTTTCGTTGTTATATGCTTTTGGATTGCCTTATTTGATTTAGACTTGTTAATTAGATTCACTCAAATCCCTGCGAACGATCCCGACTTACCTTCAAAATCTTGCTATAACGGACGAGTGCACTTGCTCGTACGTGTTATTGGTAAAATTGGTAAATCGTCTATTATAAATTTAAAACTTGTACACACTTAGCACATCAAGTTTTTTGCGCCGCTGCCTTGGATTTGATTGTGTTTCAGGAAGTTTAGAATCCACGTCAGTCGATCCATTTCTAAAAAAAAAATCGAGAGCTCCAACCGATCGGTCGTCTCACAACCGATCTGGTTGCGCCAAAATCTTAACCAATTGATCTAACCGATCGGTCGCTCCTCGCAACCGATCCGATTACTCGTTTCTGTCCAGAAATCTGTTTTCTTTGTTTGTCCGTGTGTTTAGATATTTCCTGGATTCTCTAGGTCATTGTATGAACACTCGTGCAACTGGAATAGAACCAATCTCACCTCTTACCAAACCCGAACGTTTGATTCGAAGAAGAAGAAGAACACCTTTCATACCCTTAGAAAATCGTGTATCTAGAGTACCAAACCCATCATTTGATAACCTTGTAGAAGCCAAAGTCGTTTACAACCCTTTCACCAATTTACCTTTCCCCATGGCGGACGATCAACCCATGTGGGGAACCAACCGAGCCGTAGCACCAACCCCTGGGAGTGCTATTGTTGCTGTCAACCTTGGTGACAGCTTCACCATGAAGGGTCTTCATCTTTCTATGATCAAAGACCATCAATTCGATGGCCGTGTGCGGGCCGATCAGCATAAGCACATTGCCGAATTCATCAAAATTTGTGGCATGTTCCGTTATGGCGACACCGATGTCAATGCCATCAAACTCAAACTTTTTCCATCATCACTCGCAAGAGATGCTAAAGTATGGTACAATGAATTGACCCCAGGAATTATCAACACTTGGGAGGAGATGAGGCAAGCCTTTGTAAGCCGATTCTTTCCACTTGCCATGTTTGATCGATTAATGAGAGAAATTCATGCTTTCGCACAAAACCCCAACTAATCACTTGTCGAAGCTTGGCTTCGGATGAAAGATTTGCTTCGTAGTTGTCTTGGACATGGACTATCCAAAGGAACCATTATCCAAATCTTTTACCATGGACTAGATGAAATCTCTCAAGGCATCCTTGATGCCGGAGGAATTTTTCTCTATAAGACTCCTAACGATGCATACCAATTACTCGAAGATCGAGTACTTCTCAAACTCGATTGGTCTAAAGATTCGAAAATCAAACCTCTTCAAAAAATTGTTGCTTTTGTCGAAAACACCGATACCTCAAAACTCATGGAGAAAATGAAAGCCTTAACCTCGAAAATCGAGTCGCAATACAAAGATATAAAAGGAGAAATGAAGGAAATGCGAGACGGATGCAACAATTGTGGAGGAAATCACCCATATTCTGAGTGCGACGATAAGCCCATGGGTGGACCTAATGAAGGAGAAGCGAATTATGTCCAAGGAGGATACCGTGGAAGAGGATATCGTGGTAATTATTACGGTAGAAATTCTGGAAATTGGCAAGACCGTCAACCAAGGGATAACAACCGTGATTCTCAACCTCGAATTGACAATCCGCCCCCACAAAACTCTGACAAAAAGATGGAAGAATCCGAATTCGAAAAAACCATGAGAGAATTCGTGACTGCTCAAAAATCTGCGAATGATTTCATCAAAAATCAATTTTTCAATATCAAAGCCAAAGTTGAGCAGGGACAGAAAAATCATCAAGCATCTATCCAAGATCTTGAAAACAAATTTGGCAGATTTTCTGACCAACATTCCTCTCGACCATCTGGTTCGTTACCAAGTAACACCCAATCCAACCCAAAACCATCAAACGATAAAACGTACCGTCCACCACAAACAAGAAATGAGCATATCAATGCTGTCTTCACAAGAAGTGGTCTCTCGTACGATCCACCACCAAATCCTAACGAAAATACTCCTATCACCCAAGATAGTGAGGATGAAGCTGAGGAAACCAACCCAACTCAAACCACCAAAAAGAAAACCATCCCATCTGTCAAGGCGTACACACCAAAAATTCCATATCCTCAACGCCTTAAGAAAGAAAAAATGGAAGAGCGTTATAAGAAGTTCATTGAAATAATCAAAGAGGTTAGACTCAATGTTCCCCTCGTTGATGTCTTAGCCGGAATGCCCAATTACGGGAAATTCTTAAAAGAACTTCTTAATAACAAGAGCAAGCTAGAGCAAATATCAGCAACCTTCCTTAACAAAGAATGCTCAGCCATCGTTCAAAACAAAATCCTGCCAAAGCTCGGAGATCCTGGGAGCTTTATTATTCCATGTACTTTCGGGAATAATATTCAATGCGATGCTTTAGCCGACCTTAGCGCAAGTATCAATTTGATGCCGTATTCGCTGTATTCCAAATTATGCAATAACAGCCTTAAACCGACAAAGATGAGCATTCGATTAGCAAATCATTCTTATCAATATCCTGTTGGAATTGCTGAGAATATGCTCGTTCAAGTTGGTAAATTCATTTTTCCCCGTGGACTTTGTAATCCTAGAGATGGAAGAAGATAGTAAAGTCTCACTCATCGTAGGAAGACCTTTCCTAAATACCGCTGATGCAATCATCAAAGTGAAAGGAAAAGAACTCAACCTTGGAGTTGGAGAAGATTGAATCACCTTTCTGATCGATAAAGCAATGCGCTATCCACGTTCCAGTGATGACACTTGTTTCAACATCGATGTTATCGATGAAGTTACTGACGAAGAATTGGATGCATTACTTAATGAATCTGATCCATTCATGACTACTTCCGAAAAAATCAATGAAACAAACCTTGACAAAGAGTTTGTTGATTTTATGAAAGTAGAGTTCGAAGGAGATAACACGGAGGAGGAAGAAATGGAGGAAGAGAATTTTGAAGAAATAACTTTCGATGACGAGATGAGAATAAAATCTTCTCTTGAAGAACCACCAACAGATCTCGTGCTCAAACCTCTCCCTGATCATCTTGAATATGCTTACCTGGAGGAAAACTCACTTCTTCCAGTAGTCATATCTTCATTACTCGAGGACAAGGAGAAATAAAGTTTAGTTTCTGTCCTAAAAAATCATAAACAAGCTTTCGCTTGGAAAACATCTGATATCCCAGGAATTAGTCCCAATTTCTGCAAACACAAAATCAATTTCGAAGATGGGATTAACCCTGTTGTGGAACGTCAATGTCGACTCAATCCCAACATGAAAGAAGTTGTCAAAAAGGAAATCATCAAACTTCTCGATGTTGGTATCATTAGTCCCGTTCACTGTGTTCCCAAGAAAGGAGGAATGACGATTGTGACTAATGAACGGAATGAACTAGTTCCTACTAGAAATGTCACTGGTTGGCGTGTTTGTATTGACTATCGTAAATTAAACAAAGCCACCAGAAAAGATCATTTTCCACTCCCGTTCATGGATCAAATGCTTGAAAGAGTAGCAGGGAATAAATTCTTTTGTTTCCTCGATGGATTTTTAGGATACTTTCAAATTCCAATCGATCCTAATGACCAAGAAAATACCACTTTTGGGACCTACGCGTATCGGCATATGCCTTTTGGTCTTTGTAATGCACCAGCAACTTTTCAAAGGTGTATGATAGCCATGTTCCAAGACATGCTTGAAACCTCCATGGAAGTTTTCATGGATGACTTTTCAGTCTTCGAAAACTCATTTGAAGCTTGTCTTTCCAATCTTGATAAAATGCTCGAAAGGTGTGAAGCTGCACGCAACTGGGAAAAATGTCACTTTATGGTGACCGAAGGAATTGTGCTTGGCCACAAAATCTCCAGTGCAGGCATGGAAGTAGATAAATCAAAAATCGACGTTATCACGAAACTTTCACCACCAACTAACGTTAAAGCCGTTAGAAGTTTTCTAGGACATACCGGTTTCTACCGCCGATTTATCAAAGATTTTTCAAAGATATCCCGTCCGATGACAAAAATTCTTGAGAAAGATTTTGTCTTTGACTTCAATGCTGATTGCATAAAAGCATTCGAAACGTTGAAATCTCAACTGACTAGTGCTCCGATCATGGTTTCACCTAATTGGTCACTACCCTTCGAGCTTATGTGCGATGCAAGCGATTTTGCTGTTGGAGTCGTCTTAGGCCAACGAGAAGGAAAACACTTTCGGCCCATATATTTTTCTAGCAAGACACTGAATAGTGCTCAGCAAAATTATACAGTCACAGAAAAAGAACTACTGGTCGTAGTTTGCGCGTTCGACAAATTCCGATACTACCTCGTACTCTAAAAAACAGTCGTGTTCACCGATCACTCGGCACTCAAATATCTTTTCACCAAGCAAGATGCTAAACCGCGTCTCATCCGATGGATTTTGCTACTCCAAGAATTTGACATCGAAATCAAAGATAAGAAAGGAGCAGAAAATCTTGCCGCTGATCATTTATCACGTCTTGAAAATCCCGATCTAGAGGAGTTGAAGGAAGAAGAAATCGATGATTACTTCCCTGATGAAACCCTCATGACGGTTGATGGAAACGACGATCCTTGGTTTGCTGACTTTGCGAACTATCTCGCTGGAGGAATTCTCAGAAAAGGATTAACTCACGCTCAAAGGAGCAAATTATTTTCGGAACTTAAATACTACTTTTGGGAAAAACCTTATCTTTTCAAAATGTGCCCTGATGGAATGATCCGAAGATGTGTTTCTGGTTCCGAAACCCGCAAGATTCTTGATGAATGTCATCATGGCCCAACTGGGGGACATTATGGTCCTTCCACCACAGCTAAAAAAGTTTTTGATGTTGGATTCTATTGGCCAACAATATTCAAAGAAGCACATACACTTGTCCAAAACTGTGATGCTTGCCAAAGAACTACCAACCTTTCACGCAGAGACGAAATGCCATTGACAAGCATTCAAGTGTGTGAAATATTCGATATTTGGGGAATTGATTTCATGGGACCATTTCCTAAATCCCACAAATACGAATACATTCTCATTGCTATAGATTATGTGTCCAAATGGGCAGAAGCTGAAGCTTTACCAACAAACGATGCTCGTGTCGTCGTTAATTTTCTCAAAAAGCTTTTCGCTCGTTATGGAATTCCCAAAGCCTTTATAAGCGATCGAGGAACCCATTTCTGTAACCAAAAAATGGAGAAAACCATGAAAAGATATGGGGTTTATCATCGATTCGCGACAGCTTATCACCCACAAACCAGTGGCCAAGTTGAAAACACCAACAGAGCTCTTAAAAGAATACTCGAAAAAACAGTGAAGGACAATCCTTCAGTGTGGTCGAAGAAACTTGACGATGCTCTGTGGGCATTTCGTACGGCTAACAAAACTCCTATTGGCACAACTCCTTACAGACTCCTGTATGGAAAAACTTGTCATTTGCCGTTCGAAGTTGAACATCGTGCTTACTGGGCTCTTAGAAACTGTAACACCGATCTCAAAATAGCTGGAGAAAATAGATTTTTGAAATTGCACGAACTCGATGAATTGAGACTCCAAGCTTATGAAAATTCCAAACTGTATAAGGCGAGAACAAAAGCTTATCACGACAAAAAGCTGAGAATTCGAAAAGAATTCAAAGCCGGAGATAAAGTTATGCTTTTCAACATGAAATTTAAATTCAAAGCCCCTAAATTACAACCAAGATGGTTTGGCCCATATATCGTTAAACATGGATATCCATCCGGATATGTCAAACTTTATGACAAACAGGGAGGAAGTTTCATCGTTAATGGGCACCGAATCAAATTATACTACGATAAGGAGTAAATGAATGAAATATCAGTTGAGACAGTTTTACCTGAAAATGAATTCGAAACCATCACCTTTGTAGCACCTTTTCCAGGAAGAATCCCACAAAGTGTTCCTTGGAAACCATCCGCTGAGTTCATCTGGAGCGATATTGATGCAACTGGTGAAGAATTCATGTATGTCCCCGAACTTTTCAATATTTTCAAGGCTGCAATTGCGGCCAAGTAAATTCGGGAAGCTTTGAGTCAGGCTGATGACTAGTTAATAAAACAAGCGCTTCTCGGGAGGCAACCCGTGTGTTTCAGATTTGATTTTCTGTGGTCACACCCCAAAGTTTAAACCCTTGGTTGAACTTAAGTGTGGGGGGGGGGTGCCACATCTTAATAAAACTCTTTTTGTTTGTATATAAGATTTTGTGCAGGTAATGATACTCCAGTGGACGCTTGGATCAAAGGAAAATAAGCTGACAAACTCATTCGAATATCTGGTTTTATCTCTATTTCCCTACTTTGAAGTTCATTTTTCACATTGAGGACAATGTTTAACTTAAGTGTTAGGGGGTGAATAGGAAAATTAGAGTTTTTAAGCTTAAATTTAAAATTTTGTTTGCCCTTGTGATCTAGTTATTTTCACGCTTTTAGGATAATATATTAGAATAACTGGATCAAACCACTGGTAAAACTGGTAATATTTGAAAATTTGAGACGTGTTCCGATTAATATTGCAATCCATTCTGGGATCGATAAACATTTGCTAGCACAAATTATAGCCCTTTCCACTAAAATTGTGAGGATTTGAGCCTGTTCTATATAAAGCATACATCTTTTATGCTTGAACCTTTTGCTATGAGTGTGCCGGTGATTTCATTTATTCTAGAACTTGTACTTGTAAATCATTACTAGACCGCAGTGAGATCGCATTCGTGCGATATAAGTGAATTCGTGTGATAAAGAGGCACCTTAGGATTTAACCCAAATGGCCTTCCATTTTTCATATTATGATATATTAGCTAGCTACATCGGTTAGTTAACCACCTACATGGACCCACTTGTAGCGCTCATTTTTAGCGCTAGATGCCCCTAGTTACACCCTCTGAGCCATCCTTTTCGTTTTTGATAAATCCAGAAAATACAAAAAGATTTTACACTTTAAACCCTAGCCTAACCCTTGTCAATGTCTAAACGGTTGGTTGCTAGTCAGCTGGTATGAGAAGATTGTTCAAATGATTATGAGTAACCGCATCTTGTTAGTTGTGTGAGCCATTTCAAGGAATGTTTAAAAAAAATGTGTGAATGTATTAGCCAATGTGCAATGTTCGAAGAAAAGTTGTTATGGCAAATCAAAGCGAAGAGTTGTGAAAATCCGAAGAAAAGAAAATGAAGCTATAATCATTTATTGGTTTGCGGATTGTTTGGTAACTAGCAACATGGGTATTAGACTTGATTCTATTTTTATTTTAACACCAATTTCATTAACATTCCCATGCCTTATCCATACCCTTAGCCCTAAGCCTTAACATTATAACCCGAATAAAAGTCCTCTTTAGATGTTTTTGCTTGGTGCTCACGCCACGTCGGTGGAGTTTTGTTTCTTGTACAAGCTTATGGTAATAATCTAATCATGACTGAGCAATGAGTGTGATTTATCTTATTACTCTACTAAAAATTGAGTGATTGAGTGAATTATATTTCGTTCCTTTTTCGTGAGGTGTTTTAAAATGTTAATCATGCAAGAAAATCATTGGATATTGTCAAACATCTTGAAGTTTCGCCCTTAAAAGCTTAATTGATGAATCTTCTCTCGTACTTGTACTTGGTGGATTTGCATCATATTTTTTGTAATCATGATTTTGTACCAGTGGATGTTTTTCCTAGATTTGCTTGAGGGCAAGCAAAGTTTAAGTGTGGGGGATTTTGATAACGCTCAGATTGTACATGTTTTCAGTATCATTATGTGTGCTTTTGTATATGTTATTTGGTTATATTTGTATGATTTTAGTACTTAATCGCATCAAAAGACGTTTGTCTAGTATTTATAACCAAGTGCAGGGAAACGGAAGGAAAAGTAAAAGAATGTTCAATAAAAGGAAGATTCCCGTTTCAATGAAGCATGTCAAGCACAAATCAGTATTTCAAGTACCATAGAAGACCAAGATGATTGAAGAATCAAGTTGTACAAGTCAGAATAAAGTTAAAGGTCAATTTTCTGTCACTCAGGAAGACCAGCCGAATCGGTTGCAACCGCAACCAGATCGGCTGGATGATGGTCAAAAAGTACCTGTGAAGTCGGACCAACCGATCGGTTGCTACCCGCAACCGATTCGGTAGGAGTAATGCTAGAAGACCAACCGGATCGACTGGACCTTCGACCGATCCGGTTGTGAGACCTGTTTCTGCCAAATCTTCATCATTAAGCTTCCCCATTGTATCCAAATGATTCTAGGTCCTTCCCTTGGTGTATTCTAGTCCCTTCCTAACTCCTTGGAGGCCAAGTTCAGCAATTAATACCTTAGGCCTTGGAACTAGTATAAATAGAGACCTCTTGTGAGCATATGAGACACACACTTCAATACAACTCTCTCTACTCATCAAACAAAGCTCTTAGCTCTCAAATTCGTCCTTAGAAGTCCAGGAAATTTTGGAGTTCCAGAAGTACCACATTTGGAGGTTAAAACCCCAAGGAGTCTACCCCAATACTTTGGGAATCATTACTTCACCATTTGTAATCTTATTCCAAGCATTGTAAGACTCTTAATCATGTTTTCTAATGTTCAAAGTTCTGAGTTTATGTTTATGGTTGCTATGAGTGGCTAGTTTCTTTATACACTTGCTTAAATGATGTTGATTATCATGTGATTAGTTTGTGATAGTGTTAACATGTTTTAACTCAATTTCAAGTTGATTCTAAGATCCAATTGTGCTAAAGTTTCATAGTGACATTTGTTAATCAAGTTTGACTAGTTGATAGTAATCGTAGAGGTCGAAAGAACTTATTGTTAATCAACTAGTTATAATCATTTTGTCTATGGATGATTGTTTTTACCCATTATTCTTGATTAAACAAAGAAACTAAAGTGTGGTTGTAATAAGAACGCTTTTTGATTATCAAGGTGGATTGATTGGAAACATCTAAAAGGTCGTAAGATTAGTTGTTGACAATCAATTGTAACCTTTTGTCTATAATCGGTTACCTTTTGTATTGACCATTTCTTAAGCAAATTTGATAAAGCAAATGGATGTTTTTGTGTTTAAGTTTGTGAAAGTAAACTTATGAAACTTGAATTGGTCTTGGATTGATTGGTTAAACTTAATGCTTGTGTTTTATAAACTAAAATCTTGATGAAGGTTTAACTTGTAAGAGCAATAGATTAGTACACCAACTAATTATCATAACCAACATGTTAAGAGGTTAACACAATCATACTAATCAAGGATAAGAAACTAGTTTAAGCAAGTGTAGTTTTTAATCATCTGAATTTCATTATATCTATTTTCGTTGTTATATGCTTTTGGATTGCCTTAGTTGATTTAGACTTGTTAATCAGATTCACTCAAATCCCTACGAACGATCCCGACTTACCTTCAAAATCTTGCTATAACGGACGAGTGCACTTGCTCGTATGTGTTATTGGTAAAATTGGTAAATCGTCTTTTATAAATTTAAAACTTGTACACACGTAGCACATCAGGAGTTAAACCCCCCCCCCTTTTATTTATTTATTTATTTATTTTTCATTTCTGCCCCCTAAATGAGGGGTTGTTTTTGTAAATTGTTGATGAGTTAAGGTTTAACCTTGAGAATGTTATGATAAGCAGTGTTTTTTTGTTGAGTTAAGGTGAAATGTTAAAGCTGATGTGGCGCTGACGTGGCATGGTGTTAAGGTTTAACCTAGGTCACCATAAGAAGTGCTCTTAGGGAGATTTGCAGTCAAACCATGTGAACTTGCAACATAGCTCGCATTGTTCGTCATTCTTTTAATTTTGTATTTTTAGTATACAAACAAACCCCAACTTGTTGATGGTGTGATAGCAGAGTGCATTTGTGTGTGTGTTTTTGAAGAATAAGGAAATTTATCAATGGAAAATATCTAGAAGAAGAAAATGTATAATTAGTAATGATAAAGTCTAAAGTCTTATTCTTTTTTTAAGTTTAGTTTTAAGAACGGGATTGATGCAGTGTTTGAAAATGGTCCATGGTTAATTCGTAATGTGTCATTAATTTTGAAAAAAGTGGTCTCCTATTGCAAAGTTATTGAAGGAGGACGTGTGTGATATTACGGTGTGGGTTAATTCAGTGAAGTTCCTATAACTGCATTCAGAGAGGATGAGTTGAGTGTTATTGCAACACAAATTGGCACCCCTCTGATGTTAGACACTAATACTTAGCTATGTACACGAAGTCATGGGGGTAGGTCGAGTTATGCGAGAGCTATGGATTGCCTTACGAGCTGATGTTGACTTAAAAGAAACTCTCGTGGTGGCAGTTCCAAAAATAGAGGGTGATGGGTATATTATGAACACTATTCGTAATGAGTACGAGTGAAAACCATCAAGATGTTGAAATTGCAAGGTTTTTGGCCATGTTTTGGACCAATGTCCAAAGAAAGTCTTCTCTAACGTGTTGAAGAATGTGAAGACTCGAAGGAAAGTGGTATGTAGAATTCATATTGGTTTGAAGTCACGCATGGTCTATAGACCAATTCAACCTAATAAGAATAGAGACGAAACATGGGAAAACAAATGGTATGAATGCTAAAAAAGATGCTAATATTACTACTGAATCGATTTTTTTTTGAAGATTAGGCAATATGGTGGACGTGGACGAAAGAGGGGGTAGTGACTGAAATAAAACCCTTAGTGCATAAGAGTCGAGTCGTGTAGATGACAATAGGCAAAAGGATAAGCATACAACCGAAAATAGGACTATTAGGTCGTGTGATCAGCCTCCGAACATTAAAACGGGGGTGAATTTGGAATCGTCATCTATGCCTAGCACTTTAATCGGAGATCAAGAAGGAAACTCATATAGTGAAGTTGAGGAGGTATATGATGAAATGGCTCGATTCATGGCTTCTTTATCAAATCAAGGTGCAAACAATGCAAGTCTACTTGAGGATGAAGATTATGACATTTATGGTGGTTACGAAAACGATGCTTTTGGATTAATCGAACAATTCTTGGCATTCTGTAACGCGTTCAATATCACTATTCAAATTATGTTTTTCGCTGCTATTTCGTTCAATTTAGATTTTTGCAGCGAAATTGCAACAGAAAATACGTGATAATTTAGATTTAATATATCCCGAGCAACGAAAAACAATTGATAATTTATTTTATACTTTTAGATTTATATTTACTCTTCGATTGCTATTCTGTTGCAAATAATAAAAATTGCAACAGAAATAAATTACAATTTATTTTTATTTACTTTTTGTCTTTTGTTGCTTTTTCGTTGTAAATATTTATAATTTGCAACGCATTTGTAACGAAAAAAATAAAAAATAAATGTAAAGAAATTAGTTTATATTTTGCAACGGATTTACAATCATTTTCTTTGTCGTTGGTAATTTGTTACATTACGGTTTTAAATTTGCAAAGAAAATCTACCGTTGCAAATTTTCGTTGCATTAGCATGTTTTTGTAGTAGTGGAGCTACGTTAGTATTGGTCGATTCTGTAAAATCAGAGGGAATACTGAAAAATATATTGATCAGATTCAATTAACTATTAAAATTTACAAGACATTAAATAGAAAAGACTAATAGGAAACCTAACTATTGAACGGGGCTAAACAAGTGGGTCGGGCCAATAGGCCTTATTAGCTAACATCACCTCTCAAACTCACAATGCAGCAACGATAAACATTGAGAGTTTGCCAAGCAGAAAATAAATTAAACTGAAAAAGAAAACGAAAAGCGAGTGGTCCCTGAGTGCAAACGCGGTGCAAACTCAGAACAAAGCAACATAACTGCGGAGATGAACGAGAGAAGAACAAGCAGACTGCAAATTCAGATTCAGATAAAACCAGGCGGAACTAGATATAGAACCACATGTGAAACCAAATGCAGAACCACGTGCAGATTCAGATACATGCAGATAAAAACAGGCGGAACCAGATGCACAAACACATGTTTAACCATAACCAATACAAGCTGTTGATGTCGAGATGCTACACATAACTACTCAAGTCTTTGTCGGATTAGTTAAGACTATAACATGACCACCACCAACACAAAACCACTCACCAAAACCAATACAACAAAACCATTATCTAACGGTACCGATGTCGATCCAAAACCTATACCAATTCCAATACGAAACCACACTACAAGAAAAAGTGGCTTTAGTGACGAGAATTTTTTTTGGTCACTATTTAGAAGAAAATAGTGACGATATAATTTTTGGTCATTATTTTTGGTCATCGGTAAAAAGTCAGTGACGAAACAAATAAGTGGTCACTATGTAGTCACTAAATTACTCACTAGGTATTTTTGATTTAGAATAGTGACGAGAAATTTGGTCATTAAACATTAGTGACAAAATTTTGGTCACTATTTTCCACATTGCTATAAAATGATTAAAAATAACGGCAATTAGATGTATACTTGATTAAACTTGCATATAATAATCCACAAATTGTAAACATTGTCACACGTTACGGATAAAATACTTGTATTATAATCAAAATTACAAATGTTTAACTTTCGTTGGTGCGACTCTTTGAACATAAACTTTCAAACATAATATTATTTTTTTATAATATATACGAATAGAAAAATATAACATTGAATATCAAACATGTAAAAGAAATAACTTGTACTAGTATTATAAATTTGAGTGTGAAATTAAAATGATTCCCATCACCCCACCCATCCATAACATCACCAACAGTTCTTGACTTCTTTCTATTAAAAAAGAAAGAAATAAAGAAAGAAAAATAAAAAGGAAAAAAAGGATCCAACCTATTTGACCTGACCCGACATGGATAAAAAAACGCGGATCCAACCTTCACCTTCTCAATGATTATTAGAACTTGAAGCTTCACTAACTTACTTCACTGCACAACCTCAAATAATCAGAATATAACTTCAATAATTACTCTCATATCTTTCATAATAATCAGAATATAACCACACAATGACATAACCCTAGGCCACGCGCCACCGCGGCAACAACAACGGCAACATCCACCACTAACCGCCGCATACACCGGCGGCTTCACCGTCGCATACTCAACCAACTTTCTCAAGAAAAAGGTATATTCATGATCTTATAAGTTTCATGATCTTTATATCGATTTTGATTTCGAGCTAGGATAAGACATATAGGTTTCATGATTGTTCGAAATCAAAATCGATTCGATTGCCTCATTACTTATAAGTTTAATAACCGTGTATTTGTTTAGATTCGTTATATCGGTGAATTAGCGTTGATTTTGTGATATTGTTTTGATTTTGATTTTGTGAATTAGCGTATTTGGTGTGTTTTTTGTGAAGTTGAGGATTGGCGGAAGTTGTGAGTCGAGATGTCAAATACAAAAATGGGAGGAGGAGATAGGTTGAACATTAGTAATCTTGAGGTTTAGTTTAAAGCGATAGTAATGGATTCTTTGTGTTTGTTTAGGTTCTGATCAAGACCTTGGTTATTGATGGTAATTGTAGAGTGGAGGAGTGAGGTTTAAGTCATGGCAACCTTAGTAATCTTTACCATCAAAGGCATGATCCATAAACGGCAAACACACACTTCTACTCTTTTGCCATCTCTTTTAGTACATTGGTATGAGTTTTATATTAGATGATTAATTTATCTCACTGCTTTTGTAGCATAGACGGATATTTGGACAATTACGAGAATATATATTTACTTTAGCTTTATTTGTTTAAAAGTCTTATGATGGCGTGCACACATTTGTTATCTAAGTGAGTGTATCGTCTTGCTATTATTGTAGTTATGTAGATTTAGAGGTTGTGGTAAGAAAGTCCTAAGCATTGGCGCTAAGTGCTTATCATCTAGGTTAGTAGATGAGAAAACTATTGATGTAATTATTAAGATGGTGCTATATTTTTGGTTGAGAATGATATCGCCATTTTTTTATAAACAAAAAGCTAATAAACCAACTGCATGGGTAGTTTTAGTTCGGCATGGCTCGGTGTGACTAGCTTCTAAGAGCATTAATGTGATCGTTTCTAGAAGGTGTTAGAGCATTAATGGTATCTTGTTCTTGGGAGATTGACCCTCTCAAATCGGTCTCTTAACACACGCACTTATATATATAAGTGAAATGATGTAACATATAATTGAAACAAGCATGTCTATAATCAGCTGTCCTTTTGTTACTGACTAGCTAAGTGGAACCGTATGATTTAGACTGTTCTGTTTGATAGACATAGCTTTGACTGATGTACATGTAATTTGAAATGAGCTAAACCCAACTATTAAAATCAGATGTTATTTGAATAGATCAAAACAAGCTACTGGCTATGTAATAGACTGCAATGATGTTAGTTTTTTTTTTAGTTTTTACCTTCTTTTTTTTTTTTTTTTTACCGTGCTAGTTATGTTTTTTAGGAACAGGATCAGGCCGTGCTCATTCTGAGAACACTTTTAATGAGCATCTGATCAGGGAGTGCCCACTAGTTGGACAAGTCTTTGATGTTATTTGCAGACATCCAAGACATCCAAGAGGACAGGGTACATATATTAAAGAACGACTAATATTGCTAAAGCGGGCACTTGTTTTTTATTGCATCCAAAAGAAGACTAAGATTGGTAAAGATAATGATTATGGTTGGGATAAGGTAATTTTCCCTTTTTCCGGACTAACCTGATGATGCACATCCTTCATGTTTCAATTTTTTTATTGAGTTTCGGATGGCATAACTTATAAGCATGCTAATGTGCTTATATTTTCAGGAACAACTGGTGCAAGCACATGTCAATCTGAATTTATTTGCCAACTTTAAATTCTGTGATTTTAGGTTTAGTTATAATATTAAATTTGTTACAGGTACAACCAAGTGTTTAGAAAATTGCAATATGTTGCGACTTTGTTTAGTGATTTTTCACGGAATTTATAACGTGTATTTAATTATCTAGTAATGTTTTATCGCAGACTACTCCAGAGATTGTGAAAAGATGGAGCAATGAAGTGCAAGAAGCTATTCAGTCGAGGTCTGCACTTGTACAGTTTCAAGCACTTGCTCTGCTTCACCAGGTATCCTTTTGATTCTCAGTAGATACTCTTATTATTTATCTGCAACTTATAAGAAAATCCAAACCAAGTATCTACAATCCAGAGTTGGCAGCTTATTTTATTTATAGAATCGAAGTTACCAGACTGTCCAAATCGGTAAATTTAGGAGGGTGTGGGTGACCATGTATGTATATCTCAATAGCTGCTGCAGGAGCATAAAAGACTAGAATAGTCTTCTTTGAAATATGTAACGACACATTAAAATTGTAGATGCTGATAGATTTTTTTTATTTTGCACATCATACGTAATAATTTGTTATAGTTGCAAACTTGCAATAAGTTTCCATGTAGCTGCTGATGACCCTTGTTTGATAAGATGTTGAAAGATTGTGCATCTCCAACAAGCACCTTGCTAAGCCACTCGATTTGATTTTGGGAAGAGGATATATTGACGACTTCTAGTTTATGATTTTTTTAGTCC
The DNA here is from genome assembly GCA_910596185.1 of Chrysanthemum makinoi. Lineage (NCBI taxonomy): Eukaryota > Viridiplantae > Streptophyta > Magnoliopsida > Asterales > Asteraceae > Chrysanthemum > Chrysanthemum makinoi. Next base: position 101,449,166 of record OU343223.1, on the reverse strand, counting down.
GATCTCTCAATACCTATGCACACTTTTGGAGATCAGTAACTGTTTTATATAACCAATGTTAAAGTTGTTTAATTATTAGCTTATATGGTATTTACTTGTTGATTTTTGAGCAGGGATTTTATTATGATGCTTTTTATGGAGATTTGGGTTTAAATGAGGGCCACTTTGAAGAAATTGTTAAAGGAGCAAAGAAAGTTGTTGCGGTATGATCCTATTTCAATTTCATACAAGTTTATGATTGCAGTAATACTACCTTGTTACGGATTTATATATGCCTTCACGTTTTTATTTTCAGGAAAAACAACCTTTTGAGCGAATTGAAGTATCAAGGAAACAAGCTCTTGACATCTTTTCTGATAATAAGTTTAAGGTAAATCTATCCATCTGATAAGTCTCCATTAATTTCGATAAAGGTAGATCATTCACGTCTGTACATCTTTATACGGAGTCAGTACTGGGAAAGAGGTTACGAAGAGGTAGAGTATTTTGTGTGTGTGTGTGTGTTTTTCTTGTGTTATAATGCATGTTGTTAACATTTATTCATGATCTTAAATGTTTTGGCAGGTTGGAGCTCCTGATATGTGTAATACGGAATTGTGGGAAACATCAGGCCATGCGGCTAAATATAAGGAGAATATGTATCTACTTGATGTAAGTTCTTTTGCAGTAATTAGTTGCAATAACGGCTAAAAGTACTATCATATGCATTTTTGCCTCAATAGATTTATTTTACTTATCTGAATACATATTGTTCTTATAGAATATGACATTGTTTTATGTTTTCTTTTATTCAAATTGATAAGGATGAATTTGGACTTGGGTGTGACTAGCTTCTAAGAGCATTAATGTGATTGTTTCTAGAAGGTGTTAGACAAACAATTGTGCTATACACCGGCACAAAACTGCTACATATGTACAGAACAAACAAATTGATGGGAATTAGAAGTGCAATACTATTGCATTTGTGAGAGTGACAATTTCTGTCTTCATACTTACTGGCAAACTGATGAGTTAAATTGCTTTCTAGACTAAAGACATCATTATTCTGTTAGTCAACATCAGGCTAAGGGCATCAATAGTTTTGCGCTTTTTAAGTTATGGTTTTAGTGGGATGCATGTCCAGACTCAGATAGGTACATGTAGTGTTGTTTCTGATTCACTGAAATCCATTTTGTATTGTTATCTATGTGACAGATACAATGGCTAGTTGAGGCTATAGTTTTGCTGATGACTAATGAAGAGCAATGTTAAAAATTAGGGATTCGTTCACCAAAAGGAGTGCTCTTGTATGGGCCTCCAGGGAATGGGAAAACTTTAATGTCCCGTGCTTGTGCTGCACAAACCAATGCCACTTTTTTGAAGCTAGCAGGACTCCAGCTTGTTCAGGTATATAGCTATGTGTACTCTTTCATTATATTTGTGTTTTACACTTGTAACTATTAAGATAGTCATTTTCTGATTTGTGTTATTCATAATGGCAATGTGTTCTTATGCAATCATGAATCTTTTGTGTGAACATATGTGTAGATGTTTATTGGTGATGGTGCAAAACTTGTTCATGATGCATTTCAACTGGACAAAGAGGAACCCCGTTTTATCATCTTTATTGAGGAGATTGACTCAATTGGTACAAAGCGGTTTGATAGGTATAACTCTCTTTGTTAAGATCCTTAGTATCTTTGAAAGACCCTCATATGGATGGACCTTTTAAACATTTCCTTCCAAACTAATGCGTATATCAGCTTTATCACTTATTCACTTCAAATTTAATTTTGTAGTGGAGAGTGGCGGAGGTTGGTTTGCCAAGGATTAGGACGTGACTTCTGTCATTGATGGATGGGTATGGAACAAAGCTGGGTGAATATCGAAAGTACCCATGTATGACATAATAGAGCAATCTTGTAAACCAAATGCTGCAAGGTTCTGTTTTTGAGCTAATGTTTGTGATGATTAGTGTAAATCACAGAATGGATGAATTTGATTGGTTATTGGTTGTGTCGAGCTTCGACCATACTATTTGTGTTTTGTGAATAAATTAGCACTTGTGAATGAAAGATTATATGTTAGATTTTCGCTATTACAGACTTTTTAGATTACAGTTTGTAAAAATAAGTAGGCAGCAATATTGAAAACTGGATCCATTTTATTTTTGTTATATGATCATAATTTGTGACCACTTATTTGGTCTCTAACAGTAGTCTGTGACCACTATCTCGTCACTAATTGGTAAATACAGTGACGAAATTTTTCGTCACTATCATCTCTGTGACGAAATATTTCGTCACTAACCTGGTTTAAGAGTGACGAATATTTTGGTCACAAACTAGTGACCAAACATATTTTGGTCACTAACTGTATCAGTGACGGAGCTTTAGTGACGACTGGTGACGACTCTAGTTTTGGTCACTAACAAATTTAGTGACGATTTGTTATATTGTTAGTGACGAAAGATGTTTTGTCACTAAAGGTGGTTTTTCTTGTCACTACAAGAAAAAGTAGTTTTAGTGAAGAGAATTCAGTGACGAAAATTTTTTTTGGTCACTATTTAGATGAAAATAGTGACGATATAATTTTTCGTCATTATTTTTGGTCATTGTCAGTGACGAAACTTATAAGTAGTCACTATTTAGTCACTAAATTATGTGAATAGTGACGAGAAATTTTGCCATTAAGTATTAGTGACAAAATTTTGGTCACTATTTCACATATTGCTAACTCTTTAAGAATAAAGGAATTTAGATATGTACTTATTAAAATTTGCATATTAGTATATTAATCCAAGAATCATAAACGCTATCAAACGTTATGGATAAAATTTGTATTATAGAGAAATATGCAAAATTGCACATATTTAACTTTCTTTGATGTATTCTCCCCTAAACATATTATTTTAAACCAATGTTTTAAAAACCAAGTTTTTTAATCGACTCGGTCAAGTCACCGGGTTACCGGTTCAACCACCACGTCAACCCGGTTTCTATTAAAAAAAACTATTTTTTTCTAAATGGTTCGACCACCGGTCTATAAAAAAAAAGATGAAAAAAACCAAACCCATTCGGGTTTCAAGATCGAACCGGGTCGACCCAAGTCACTTAAAACCCGACGGGTCTAATTGGTTATCTCGATTCTAAAACCCTTGTTTTTTTTACCCGTCTTTTTGGCCAGACTCGGTTCAACCGGTTGAACTGGGTTTTAAAACATTGTTTGAAACATAAACTTTCAAATTTCAATATGTTAAAAAAAATAATAAAATAAATAAATAAATAAAAGAAAAAAAAGAAAAAAACTTGTTTTGCAAGTAAAACTTAGAGCTTGTTTGTTAAAATTTTATGTTAAGTCATATTTAATTAAGAGTCGACTTAATGCAAACACTCTCAGTTTTATTACCTAATATTTTCAGTCATCGTACTCTATTAAGTTACAAACAAATACTTTTCATATGACTTAATGAATTCAGATTTTTTCATATTGCTCAATTAAGTCGATATCAAACACCACCTTACTTTTATTCAAGGCAGGTATCCAAAAGACAAATATCATCAAACTATAACACAAGGGGGTAAAAAGACGCGGATCCAATCCGACCCACATCTTGTTTTAAAAAAACCCGACCCACATTTCTGTATTTCACCATCATCACACACAGTTTCATTACCAAAATAGAAGTTAAATCATCATTATCTACCACCGATTCATAATGACGGCCAACCCTAATCTACCGCCACCGGAAAACAACCACGGCCAACCGCATACACCGGCGGCTTCACCACCACATACTCAACCAACTTTTTTAATTGAAAAGGTATCACAACGACCCCCTAACAGGTCTGTTCTCTTCTACCTAATTTCATCAATTTATTAGGGTTACAATTCTAAATTCTATTGTTTATCTATATATTCACTTGAACTATTTTATCATCATTTATGCTTTGTTACAATGAATACCTATTTGTTAATTGCAAGTTGCTATTTATTTACGACTTACGGAATAAGTTGTGGATGGATAGTTTCTGAGTCTTTTGGAATCATAGACGGTTTCGTTTTAGTTGTGTGTAATGGTGAAATAGTTGATGATTAGAAAGTACCTCAAGTCGAATAAGAGCTTGTTTCGTTTGACCTTAACTGACAACATGCCTTTTCCATATAAGAAAACACGATAATTACGTTTTTTTTTTTTTTTTTTATGAATGTAATAAACAGACAGTCTTTACTGAGAGCAATGTCTAAAACGCTCATTTGTTTGTGTATATTTTGGGTGGGTGTCAAGGCTTGTCTTTGTTTGATGATCATATGGAAAGTCGAGCATGGTAATCAAAGTGTACAAAATACTAGCGTGAGCTTATGGTACATTGATTGGTTAGATTATTAGGATCGCAAATTGCTGGGTGATGGATTTGATTGTGTTACTCACTGTAGTAACTACCAAGTATGCTTAATTGCTTAGTAGACATTTGTTCATGACCGAAAAACTCTGAATAGAAACGACTGTTGATGAAGGATAAAACACTAATATATAGATAGATTACGGATATGCCATTATATGAGGGTTAATCACTTTTATGATGGTAGTTACGAATGCCTATTTAGCCTCCAGCTAAGGTCTGCATGAGTTTTTGAAGTAATAACCAACCAAAATATTACTACGTATTCTTTATTGCTACCAAACTTGGATACTAGTTTACATGTGACAAGCTACTATGCTTCAATTAAAATAAAAAAGGTCTATTATACTGTTTCTGTGTCATAGTTTGATGATATTTGTCTTTTGGATACCTGCCTTGAATAAAAGTAAGGTGGTGTTTGATATCAACTTAATTGACTTAATATGAAAAAATCTAATTCATTAAGTCATATGAAAAGTGTTTGTTTGTGACTTAATAGAGTAAGATGACTGAAAATATTAAGTAATAAAACTGAAGGTGTTTGCATTAAGTCGACTCTAAATTAAATATGACTTAACATAAAATTTTAACAAACAAGCCCTAAGTTTTACTTGCAAAACAAGTTTTTTTCTTTTTTTCTTCTATTTATTTATTTATTTTATTATTTTTTTTAACATATTGAAATTTGAAAGTTTATGTTTCAAACACTGTTTTAAAACCCAGTTCAACCGGTTGAACCGAGCCTGGCCAAAAAGACGGGTAAAAAAAACAAGGGTTTTAGAATCGAGATAACCAATTAGACCCGTCGGGTTTTAAGTGACTTGGGTTGACCCGGTTCGATCTTGAAACCCGACCGGGTTTGGTTTTTTTCATCTTTTTTTTTATAGACCGGTGGTCGAACCATTTAGAAAAAAATAGTTTTTTTTAATAGAAACCGGGTTGACGTGGTGGTTGAACCGGTAACCCGGTGACTTGACCGAGTCGATTAAAAAACTTGGTTTTTAAAACATTGGTTTCAAATAATATGTTTAGGGGAGAATACATCAAAGAAAGTTAAATATGTGCAATTTTGCACGTGTTTACGATTTTTGGATTAATATACGAATATGCAAGTTTTAATAAGTACATATCTAAATTCCTTTATTCTTAAAACGTTAGCAATATGTGAAATAGTGACCAAAATCTTGTCACTAATACTTAATGACAAAATTTCTCGTTACTATTCACGTAATTTAGTGACTACTTATAAGTTTCGTCACTGACTTTCTACTAATGACCAAAAACAATGACGAAAAATTATATCATCACTATTTTCATCTAAATAGTGACAAAATTTTTTTTTCGTCACTGAATTCTCGTCACTTAAACTACTTTTTCTTGTAGTGTGTGAAGGTGGCGATAATGATGACAATAAAAACTAGTCTAAACATTAAGAATGAAAATCTGTATGAAAGTAACACCAATCAAAGTTTCATTTATGATTAGTATTAGATAATAGATTAAAGACCTAAGCCCGCATATGGGCTTTGAGGGTGTTATGATATTAGTGTATGAGGCTGGCAAAATGTGCCCAAAAGCAAAAAGATAGGCTAAATAGGTAATTTTTTAAAAGATTTGGGCACATTTAGCCCCCTATTTTTTTTTTTATTGAAATGGGCATATATAGCCCATTGAAAAGTTAAATGGACACTAACGGGCACAATTTTTTTCTCAATTGTAGAACATTACGATCGTTTTAAAGAATTTTTTTTATATAATATATTTAAGTTTTTTAATATAAATAAAATATTACGTTTAAATAATTTATTTCGTCGTTTTATGTCATTTATTAAGCGATTTGTATAACATGTGCTCGTTTGTCCCGAGCCCGTTTAGCCCGTCCCCGTTTGAGCCCGTGCCCATTTAGCCTGTGCCCGCGCCCACCCAGGTCAGCCCGCCCGTTTTGCCACCTCTAAGTGTATCTATAAGTACCGTATGAATAATATAGTATCCTAAAACGAGTATAATTCAAAATGTATCAGAACTTTAGGTTTGATCCAAAACCCTTTAGGTTCCATGTTGAATGATTTATAAAATTAGCTCCGTAAGATATTTTGTAGTATTCATCAAATATTTATAGGGCTAATATAATGAAACCTAAAACCATAATGGACCAACCCACATTCGGAGTTAATCCATATCTAACCTCTAATAATTAGTAACAGCGGAAAACTATTGCTATAAAAAAATCCATTGCCAAAAAGATTTTTTATACTAGATACCGCAAGCAACAACATTGTATTAGCATGGATTGCTCGTTCGGTGCTAACTCTAAAACCATATAGATCCAGATATTTTCAAAATAAAAAGGAAACTTTAAGTTACATCGGTGCTATTTTTAGAACTTGCAAAGTCGTTGATTATTTTGTAACAGTGTAGATTAAGATCGTCAAACTCTAAGATGTGTGAGGTTTCAAGTTTAATTCCTATTAGGTGCAAACAACCCTGAAGTGCCACGTTAACCTCCTGAAAAGGGAGTGCTTTGCCCGGTTTGAGTCTGTGTGGTTGTGGATTCAACCCCGTGGATTAGTTGGCCGGCCAAAAGATCGAAAATCATGATTACCCAAACAACGTCATTTTTGGTCTTTTTGTGTTGCTAATAACTTTTGTAGCAACTATAGGTGATTCTCATGAACCTACATAAAATACCTTCAAAAATATACAAGACATAAATATGATTATTTTCCCAATATAATGCGGTACTTAATTTCCATAAACCTTTATGCTGAAAAACTGAAACATAACACCTAATCTGCTAACAACGTTAAAGAATGTAAGACCGGTTTTTGGGTGTGATCCAACACCACTATCACCCTCCCCACGTGCGAACCACAATAAAAGACATCCACAACCGCGTACGGTGGTAGGGATTTTTGCAAGATAATTGTGGTATGCACCACCCTTATACAAATCAAGGAAATGGCCCTTTAGGAGTAATTTTATTATTATGTATTTGGTTTGTGATTGTGTATAGAGTATATTAATTGTTGGTTATATTTATATAAAGTGAGATATTTTTATATTTTTTGTTTGGTAGTAGTTTAAGTGATGACCATAAAAGGTAAAAAGTGTTGAGTTTAGTGATGTGCTGAATGATGATGCGAAGGTGGTGATATTGGTGATCATAAAAACGAGTCTAAACATTAAGAACGAATCTGTAAGGAAGTGACACCAATCAAAATTTCATTTTTGACTGTTCAAGGAAAGTATAATTTGTGCACCTTCCATATATAATTCCTTTATCCATAAAATAAATATTAGAATGCTTAAAACTTTGGCTCTTTGGATAGTTATGCAATACGTTTACAAACTGCATCAAAATGTAGAGGCATCATATTGTTAGATTTTTGAATTCTCGTAGGTAATGCGTTTTATTGATCATGCGTGAGCCAACTAACAAAATATCAGCTTACACATATCATTTGTGCTTGTAGAAATTAGAGGAAAACTTAAAAGTATATTAATCATATTCAACTAGTATGTACAAATTCAAAAGTTTATATAGGGTACTAAAAAAAAAAAAATGGTAATTGGCGGAACCATCTCAAGTCCGTGTACCTTTTTGGTACCGAGCCCCCCACCCAACAAGGGAGGCATACCCCGGTAAATTACCTAGGCAACACTGGTTGACCAAGCCCAGGGTCGAACCCTCGACGTTTGTGCTTTGACTTGGTCAATCACGCTATGGTAGTTGGTGGCCAACTGCCCTAAAGCAGCTGGTTTTTATATATATAGGGTACTAATAAAACCCTAATACCTAAAACAAGATAACGGACCAAACTAGTATGGGCCTATTGGCCATAAATTTATTAAAAAAAATTTGGAACGATAAATAACTATCAAACAATATACACATTACATAATATCTCACATATGCTAAGCATGACTTAAACTTACAATCATTTTAGTTGAGGAGTTTCTCACACAACAATCTAGTTTGCCTAAATTACCCCTACGTATCCCTTAAAACACCTTTAGCTTGATTAATTCTAAACTTTGCGATTTTTCAAAAACATACACTATATTAATTTAAAAAAAAAAAAAAAAAACACGCTTTGTATTTTAAAAAACACACGCTTTGCATCAATGGTCGAACCAGAATCACGATTTCGCAAGTATAATTATTTGCCGTTAGAGTATACGTCTAGTATGACATAAATGGAGTATTACGTTAACTTCAGCAACAATGGACATCATTAAATAATTGTTATAGAAACCACGAAACGCAGTCAAAACCTCTAACCGTCGTTTCCAACATTTTTGTTTTCTCGACCTATGACTTAAGCGATCAAACCTAGATCACTATGTTGAAGGAGGAAATTAAATAGAGTTGTTTTTTAGACAAAATCCGATATCCAAAACCCACATCTAGAAACCAATTCATAGAGGGTCGAGATAAGCAAAGCCAACTGTGTACCCTTCCATGCCTTCATCTTTAACGAAGAAACAAGAAATTTTTGTAACTATCACCTTGAACAATGAAATAGATAAATGCATTTTAGGCTGTTAAGCTATAACAACAAATTCAAATAATAAATAAAAAACAAACATCACACAAAACTTTGTCTAGCGATCCTCTATTCCCTTTGAATCTAAAAAAAAAAATGTATGTTTTTTTTTCAAAATGTTAACTGAAAGTTGCATACCTAACCAAACGTATTAGAGAATGAGTTTTTGGTCCATGAAAAAATACAGTCATACTATTGCCACATATACCTCACAGGATATGTCGATAGCTAGCTAGGACTCTGTGTCTGGAGCTCCCCAAAGTGAGATAAAATTATAATAAATTTTAGCTCTCGGGCACTCAGGAATACATGTTCCATGATAGATGACATCCGGGCTCCATATGCATACATTGGCAAATCTAGATATCAGATTCACATTCATACAATTAATTGGTTGAGGTGGTAAACTCAACTACCTAGGCCAGATGGATTGATCCAATGTAGAAAATCTTTGATGTGAAGATTGCATCAATGGCGATAAAAATAAAACATAAAACACGTACGATAGGAAGTCAATACAATTTAAACGGACATGAAAGTGGTCAAAATGCTTGTAAGCATAACCCATATCGTGTGTGATGTACGTGGGTTATGCTTAAGCACATATATAGCCATGGGTTCGTCTACCCATATCATTTTAGTAACAAAATAATGACAATGAAAATGTTAATGACTCTTGCTAAAAGTAGTTACCTCTATCTTTATGATCAATAATGATTTGTATATATATTTTTGAACTAATCAAACTAGACACGAATATGCTACAAAAAAAAGAGGCTCTTTTCCGGAGAATGACATTTCTTTAAGCTAGTGCTTAATACCTGTGTACTATCTTCTCCGCTAAAACTTACGAACACTTCATAAACTCGTTCATGGTCCAAGAATAAACGATGAAATACACACTCGAAAAAAACTTCAAGAGGTGTTTCTGAACACATGCACTTGGGTAACATTTATATCTAAAGAAGCCTATGAAACAAAATATTTTGTTATGGACTGAAAGACAACACGAAATGTGAGGCCTTCACCCATCCATACAAAATCTTTTGTTAGTGATGAAACTTCAATTTCGTGAAACTTAACAAATTAAATCTTTTGTTAGCGATGAAACTACCGTTGAACTTAGTTTTTATATGGCATTGGTGACGGTTGATAGCATAGTATTTTAGATATCCTTTATACTGACAAAAAGCTTGTTTAGCAACTGATTTTGACGGAATTTACTAAGGGAACAACTAGCTGTATTGTATTGGAAAAAAGTTTCACTACAAGAATTCAGTCAATTACCCACGCGATTCACCCATGAATAGTAATTCATGGGTATTTACCCACGTATTACCCATAGATTAACCACGATTAAAGTACTAAAATTTTTAATTAATTTACCCATGAATTTCACACGGATTACCCATGAACTCACCCACACATTTATATTTGGTGTTTAATTTGTGGGTAAATATTCTCGCTTACTAATATTTGCCACAAAATACACATGAATTGAGTGAGTGTGGGTAAATATGTGGTTAATTCGTGGGTAAGTTTACGCTTACCCACAAACTACGAATATAATTCTTGTTGTGGCTAATATTTCGTGACTAACTTGTGGGTAATTAGATAGCCACGATTTCGCCCATGTTATTTAACTTCAAAATACCCGACTCGTAGTACGTATTTATCAAGTTTGCCCTTAACTACATTTTAGCCTTTTTTTGTTAATAAAGATGATCCAAATAATAGAGAAAAGTCTTACTTTATTTTGAAATCTCACACCTTAAGTAATACATTAAATGATGTAAAAAATATATATATAATGTATCTATACAAATGACCTCCATAACTTTTATAAAATAAAAGACACTTTGTTTATGATAGGGTTAATATACAAATAAGTTATTAAAGTATGCTAAAAAGTTCGCATAAGTTATTAAAGTTTCAAAGTTGTTATTTAGGTTACTGAAGTTATAGAAAGCATATACTATAATTTCAGTGTTAACCGATTAACTTGAACGCATATTATTTTATAAGTTAAATAACATAAATGTCGTGTTTTTATAAGTTCGGTGATGCTTACGTTTATTTTTATAGGTTCAGTAACCTCCAAATGTCATGTTTCATAAGTTCAGTAACATAGATGATATTTTTGAATCTTTAGTAACTTAAGCGAATTTTTTTGCAAACTTCAGTAACTTTTTTATAATCTATACTACATATAAAGTAAAAATGGTCAATGCTGAAATTGTTGAAATGTTGAAAAATTGTCAAGTCATGTATTTGGAAAGGAAACTATGACTTATATGAAATTTGAAAAAGAAATTATTGAAAACTATGACTTATATGACATATGTTTAAAAAAAAAAAAAAAAACAAAAAAACCTATTAATACACATTAAAAACCGGGTTGACCCGGATGCTTTAAACTCGGAGGGTTGACCCGTTTTTTGACCAGAACGATTCAACCGGTTGAACCGCCCAGGTCGAAGCGGGTTTCAAAACATTATATTTAATCTCAAATCATCAAAGTTTTATTATTTTTTGTTTATAACTCATAAACTTTTTTTTCACGAAAACTATATGCCGCTATGAAATCCCGTTGCTATGCACGGATACTCGTCTAATATTATATAGATATTTAAAAATACCATACACAAAGATGATTAGATTCTTAATTCGTTAAAGTTTAAATCACTATTGTTAAAAATAAAGATAAAATAAACTTATGAGGATTTTGATACTATTTTGAATTTTGTGCAAAATTAAAAATTATATACGCACAACCGTCTCGCAATTTGACCGGCAAATAGCAAATATTTAGCGCCCTTATGATAATTTTGAAAATCACGAATACAGGGACAGTTAATCTCACATACACAACACATGTACCCTTATTTGAATACCTCAAAATTCTCTCATGATTAAGAATTAGATGCTTATAATTAGTAATTACGTTTATTTGATAACTTCAATTTATTTTTATGTACCGATCACATGCGCATTCACCCTTTTTATAAATCATTGATATTTTAGAATTTAGAGTACCGGAGGAGTATCATGGTGAGGATGGATTAAAGCGATGAAGATAATCGGCACAGAAAAAAAGGTTGGCTTTCTCAAGTTTTATTTATATTTTGGTCGTGTTAAGAAACTTTGTGTATCATAAGTGTTTGATAAAATGTCTAAGTAAAACCGAGATGAGTTTACTCGATCTTTTGGTTTGCAAGAAAAGAAAATGTCACAAAATGTGTTCTTGCGAGGTAAACCTCAACTTTTATGCATATATTTTCACTTGTGATTGAATCCATGAATAATCCAATTTGTTTTTAGAGGTTGGTTTTAATTCTTAACTGTCATTCAAGTGGCCAAATTAATAAATGTTTTAGGTGATAACTTTAATAAGTAAAACAACTCCAAACACTTCATATAAGGCACGAATACATCTTGTTCTTTGAGGTTGGTGAATCTATGTTTTGAATATTGTGAATGCCAAAGTGCTTAGCTTGGCTCTGTTCATATAAAAAAGCATTTTTTAAAACATCTGTTTTGGAAAGTGCCTCGTTTTCATCCAACATTTTTTATGTGTTGTTATTTTGCAGATCATGGGTTTGACATGGTATGGCATCTCTACATGTAAGGTGTGAATTTAGGTTGTCTTTTGATTATGCAGATTTATACTTTTTGATTTCTTTTTAAGCTTGATCAACCTTAGACTTGTAACTTACAATTTATACTATATAGTGATTTATACGTGATTAGTTGACGATCTACTATTTAACTACTTATATGTATGAAACGTAGGATATGACGACAGATGTTGGTTCCGAATTCTTACAATCAACATGCGAAGGCCACACAAGGGAGAAACAAATCATGTTCGAGCACCGCACCCAATGATGAAACGGCCCTGTGGATATGACTAATAAACGTATATTGACATGTAACTTATAGATATTACTCGTACAATGTATATTGACACTACTTTTGGAGCTTCCAAAAGCTAGATACATTTGTTTATAGTTGATTTATGGAATGATCTGTCGATAAATTGGTTGTCGATAGTACTTGGATGCAATACTCTTATATACTAATTTCATTGTGCTAGTTATGATTTATATCTTCTAATACAAATCTGCATATATAATAGGCTTTATACTGGAGCAGATAATTTTGCTTATTCTCAAAAAGTACCCGCATTTGTTTTGTTGGTAAAATACAATTAATGGGCTCGAAACTACAACTATTTTGACACAGAAGTTGGATTTCACACACGGTAGCCATGGAATTCCCACATCTAACTGTACGGGTATTTTCGTGGTGATATGCGGAATCCCATGACATACTACCCACGGATCTAAACACCTTACTCACGAAACATGGTGTGGGTAAATATACCCACAAACCCGGATTGTTGTAGGTGAACTTTTAGCCTCGAAGGTTATACCCATGTATATAGAATTGTGGGAAATTCGTGGTTATTTGATAATTACCCACAGATTTAGGCCTTTTACCCACAAATTTCATCAGTGGGTAATCAACAGAATTCTTGTAGTGTTTCTAGCTTAGTGTCGTGAGACATAAATTCATTGGATGCTCTTTTTTAAACAAGAAAAAACACTGATGCAACGTTGGCTAAAAAGACTTCTGCGTGATGAGCATCGTTTTAAACAAGGAGATTTATTTTCTGTCTGATGGCCAATTCTATAATTTTTCTTTCGTTTCAACATTTCTTTCGTTTCAATATTGTAGTACATTTTTTTCGTTTCTCCATCGTCCATAGTAAGACATTACTCATATTTTCTCAACACATTATCCTTTTTACCAGCACACGCGAAACTTTTCATTTAAGAATTTTAAGTTTGATCTTATAGTATGTAAACTTGCAATGTTAACTTGTTACTATTTCATAGTTTTAACATCTATCTTTGTATTTTATCATACGCAAGTAACAGGTTTTATAAAGTAAAATTTAAAAATATGATAATTCTTAATCTTAATTTATTACGATTTGGTCCATGTATTACGATACTGCTATCTTTATCTATTAATCTTTTTCATAGGTCGCTCCAATATTAATGGCCTAATTAATTTGCACCAAATTTTTTACGAAATAACTTATCAGAAATAAAACCATGATAAATTTCATGTGCTGTTATTTAGAGTGCTAGGTACCATAACACAGAAGCCGGCGTTATGCCTACGTGGCCCTGTGTTATGGGGCGTTATGATACCGGCTCCTCAAAAAATCCAACGCCGTTACTTCCCAAGTTACCACAGAAATGCACGTTGTAACGGTGATGATTTTTTTCCCTCGATTTAATGGGTGTTTGGTGTGTGTTTTTATAGCGTGTGTGTTTTTAGTGTGTGTTTTGGTGTGTGTTTTAATAGCGGGTATGTGTTTTTAGTGTGTGTTTTGGTGTGTGTTTTTACAGGTTTTCAAGAGGAAGAAGAAGCACAATTTTAGTCCTTGTGGTTTTCTTTTATTTTATTTTTTGTTAATAACCTTTAAAGACTATACTGTTAAATGATAGTTGTGAATAAAAAATAACTTTTATTACATTAAAGTTGACATTTTTTTCTTTCTTTAAGTATTGACCATTTTATCATTTCTAAATTTTTTTCAAAATACTTTTTTTTCGAATTTTTTTTCCAAAATATTTTTTTTGAATTTTTTTTTTCGAAATTTTTTTTTTTTGAAATTTCTGAAATTTTTTTTCGAATTTATTTTTTTCTTTTGAAATATTTTTCGAATGATGATAATATGGTCATAATACTTAAAGAAAGACAAAAATGTCAACTTTAATGTCTAAAAGAGTTATTTTTTTAGTTCGCTACGCAGAACTGCAAATCTTAACAAATATAGTGCTTTAAAAGGTTATTAGCCTGATTTTTTTTTTGTGTTTATGCAAAAGTAAAAAAAAGAATTATTTTAGTTTTGTACCTTTTAAAAAATGTTATTTTGTACTTTAATTTGATAATTGAAAATAGTTTGTTTAAATAAAGGGAAAAAAAAATAAAGCTGGTGTGTTGTTGTTAAAATATTAAAGCTGGGATGACGCTAAAATGATAACACTTTTTGGATGTTACGAACTTATGGTGTTATGACGCCTTAAGCTCTTGCCAATAACTTTTAACGCTTAAGACACAACATATACTAGATCTGATATCCATGCAATCCAACAAGTTTTGAGCCAACGATGATTTGTGTCTTTCTAAAATAGACATATTTGACATTTATGATTAACTCCAAAATAGTGTTTCCTGGACATGCAACAATTTAATGATTCAAAAATCACAACACGGAACTAAACATAAATAGATATATAAGTTTCTCGAAACATAGCATAAGAAACAACAACAAACATAATTTAAAACTCGAATAGCTACTAACATCACAAACGAAACTAGAAACATACTAAGCTCACTTCATAACCATCAAAAGTAGCTAGCTACATAGTGACACCATAAAACAAGCTTCAAGGATGAGGGAGTACACCACCACCTAAGCCACCACCACCAAGAGGTGGCAAACCACCAAAACCATTACCAAGACCTCCAAAAGTTCCTATACCACCCGCAGGGCCACCCGGACCACCATATTGATATCCCATACCAACACCTCCTACACCATTGTTACCACCAAAATCACCACCTACACCAACACCAGTTCCCATCCCACCCATGGGTAGACCATTATTTCCAATACCATTAAAACCACCGGTTCCACCGAAAGTATAAACATTCTTTTGGTCTGTAAGACCAACGGTACTCTTAGGTTCTTTTGGAACGTCTCTGGCAGTGGTGGTGAGAACTGCTACTGCTAGAGCTAAAGCTAACATCAAACAATACCTTGTCATTTTTTTTTCACTCTTTTTTTCCTTTCTAAGTTTATTCTTTATGTAAAAGACTAGAAGTTGATGCAATATTTTGTTATGTGAAGTGAGCCTATTTATAAAGAGAAAATGTGTGAGTAATTAAGGCACAGTTGCGCGTAGTAAATGGAATGTTAAATTTTTAACAGATAATACCTGACCAATTGGCAGTAAAATTTAAAATTTCATAAACTCTAAACCTACTAAAATGGTTTGATTGATCACATCTAAATGAAGGATAACATAAACAAACATTTTACTATGTAAGATATGTGATGCTAGCTAGTATATCTTAGGATATAAACATCCGATTGCTATTTAAACAAAAAGATTGTGTCTATATTAATCAAACGATCTACTACTAATTAACATAATTGCATCACAAAATTGTTCGAAAAATAAAAGAGTGCGCTATTTTCAGGTTGCATGCCATACATGATACATGCAAAGCATTACCACACATCCTTTATACCAAACTCAATTAACAAGACATGTTAGGCTTGAAGACTACAAAAACATGATTAGACAAAAAAAAGATATGTATTTATTTACGGAGTATTAATTAGGGTAATGTCATTTTTTTATTAGTTGTTCGAAATAAATCCTTAAGTCCGCAATTTAAACTTAAATGGAATATTACTAACAAGAAATGTATGTTTTGCTGTGAAGGATTTTGGTTTACCTCGTTATTTCCTTGGTATTGAGGTTGCTTCATCTAGAATGTTAACTTCTTTCTCAATCCAAGTATAGGTGATTTGTTTGATCATGCCAGAATGACAAATAATAAGATTGTTGCTCCTCTTGATGCTAAAGCAAAATATACTTCTATGGATAGTGATCATTTTCCTGAGCCTAGTTTATATCGAACCATTCTTTGGGACTTTGATTTATCTTGCAATGACTCATCCATATATTGCTTATCTTGTCTACATTGTTACCTGGTTTGTTGTTCCTCCCACGATAGTTCATTGGGTTGTTGTACATATTCTTTGGTATCTTCGAGGTATTCAATTTCAACCACTCTTGTTTCCTTCCAAGTCTTCTTTAGACATACGTGCTTATTGTGATGCTGATTGGGTTGATGATTCTGTTACTCACAAGTCTACAACATGATTTTATGTTTTTCTTGGTGATTCACTTATTTTGTGGAATAGTAAGAAACAAGATGTTCTTTCAAGATCTTCTACTGAGGCTGATATCGTGTCATGGATGTGACTTCTTGTGAGATTTTTTGGTTCACGTTGCTTGTTGATATGGGTATTCATATTAGTAACCTCATTCCATTGCATTGTGATAGCCGCAATGCTAAAACACGTTTTTTCATGTAATGAATGATTTCCTTTTGCATGTAGTGGTAGTAAATATATATACACAAGGCAAAAACGAGTACAAACACAAACAAATCAGCAATGCTCAGGTAATAAACTAAACCAACAAAGTCGAAAGTATATTCCGCTATGTTTAGTTCAATCATCACTTATGTTAGACATATGAGGAAAGCACCTCCCAAACATTGGAAAAAAGAATCACCCAACAAAGTACTTGTTAAACATGAAACACAAAATGCAAAAGTGACAATTATTACACAAAAATGTAACATACTATATATTTTGCATAAATCATTAATCAAATCTTGTAAACATAAATGACAACGAACCGTACCGTTGAGAGGAAGGGGGTGGATTGTCCGTGCAATATGACTCTTCATATCTAACTAATACAGGGTCAACTTGTTCGCATCTTTCAAAGTAGAAACATGAATCTGAGTAGTTATTCATTGCCTGTGTTTTAAATCCGCCGATTATGTTTTTAAGCTAATAACTAATAAACAAAATAAAAGAAAAGTAAAATAAAGATTGTTCGATGAAGCGAAAATCAAGAGATAAAGGCATGCTTGCCTTGTTAATCCTCTAATTTCATCAATGACATTGTTCTAGTGCAATATTTATCCGGTGTGCTTTGGTGAATCAAATGTAGAGGAGGTCGAGTACGATCGTTTCTGCTCCTAATATCTTCCTAAAAGCTGGGTAGGCCTGGTCAGGTCATCTACCCTAACTAATGATCCAAGCATTAAGTACCATCAACTCATTTATGAAACCTACATTTTTGTGTGGGTGCCAAAACACTTAGTTTTCTTGACAAAAAGGTTATAAACCCTTGGTTATCAGAAATCGCTAGTGTCGCTACCGAATCTTAAACCTTATTGTCTACCACTTTTAACCAGGTGGCAGCCTTGGTTATCAAAAAATCAAGCCACCATTAACATTACTTGCCAAGGTAATATAATGGTTCATATAGGTGTCTTTCACTTGGTTATCACATACTAAACAACTATAATCAACATGTAATCATGGTCTACACAAAGGCGTAAGTCTATAACAGTATATAAATCATCCAAAATACACATAGAATAAATTAAAAGACATATGTCATTGAATCAAAGAGGTTCATAACAAGGCAAGAACAAAAGGATTTGCCTTCCATAACAAATGAAAAACAAATATTATTTAGAGAAGACAAGATAATCGAAATCATAATGAAAAACTGATAATCAATGGTTTATGATGTGTAAAACCTTTACTTTTGGTGTCTTCCTTCCATCTTCAGCCTCTCAAAACAAATTAGGGTTTCACAACTTCCGAACTCTCTCAAATGTATGGAATGGGTATGTATTTATAGGCTAAAAAACTCGGGTCCATCTGTTGATACGTCTTATGCACCTGGATGCGCATCGTTGTATGCCTCTAGAAGATACGAATCTTCTAGAATTCAGGTCCATACGGCTTATGGTTGGATGGGTCATATGGCGTATGATCTTCAACACTTGGAAAATTAAATCATGATGAGTGCTCATTTTCCGTATGCAATTAGAATGGCATATGGCGTATGCATCTTCAACACTTGAATAATTCTTGACGAGACGACATTCGCCGATGCTCTAGGAGTGGCATATGGCATATGTGACTGGATGGAAATGGGCTTCGTCATATTTTGGTTGTTTTGGCTCGTTTCCCTTTTTTGCAGATTTTGTATGTTAAAAAAAAAAAAAAAAAACCCTAAAAGCTCTCTCTCTCAGGCGATTTCAAACCCTTGCTCTCCTTAATCGGGTTTCCACAAAATCCGCCCTATTCCTATAGTTTCTTGCTTCAATCTGTTACAGTAAGTAATTAACACGTGTGTTTATTGTTTTCTCGATCAGATCGACTGTTGGTAACATAGTTTTAGGTTGTTTTTGCGATCGCTTTTTAGGGTTTACAACAGCTTTGATTTTTTGATTGTGCAATTAATTATTCCTTATTCACCTGAATTAATCTTGCTTATTCTGTCCTAGTCTTTTCCTTTAAGGTTCGATTTGGGCCTGTTTTAAGTTTCGATTTGTTTTGGTCGACTTATCTATTTACTTGCAACGATCATCATGGATGGTGGTTAGGGACTTATTCTTTCATGCGTCTTAAACCATAACTTTTCAGTTAGGGTTTTTATCATTACTATTTGGTTGTTACATGTTGGTTGTGATTAATTACTGTTATTCGATTGGTGTTTTAGGGTGTTCGTGGGTATTTGAGAGATGGAGAAAGGTTTTCTTAATGATAGTATTCTTAAATCTACCACACCTGATGGGACTAAGGATGGCAAATCGTCAAGAGGTAGTGATAGTACGGGTAAGGGTTCTTCATCTAGTATGGAGATAGGTGGTGATCAGACTAAGGGTGGTGGTTCATCTAGTTTGGACGATCAAACTAGGTTCGATAGTGATGGTTCATCTTGGTATGCTAATGATGTTGGTGTGTCGATTGGAAGTGGGGGTGATTCAGCCTCTACTTCATTCACACCGATTGGGACGTGTTATGATACGGTTGCTAAGGATTCTAAGGCTGTTCCTTCGTTGGCTGCTACTAATACATCTAGTGAAGCTATTAAGGTTAATGATGTGGCTAGTCAACCAGATGGTATTTGATCAGGTGGTATTCGATGCTTGTAAGAATTTTGAGGAAGCAATACGTAAGGCTGAATTAAAGAATGCGGAGAATGCTATATCGAGTTGTAGTGGTGTACAAACGGCTCCTAAAGCTTCTGTAACTAGCCCTAGTGTGCACATTGGTGCTCCTTCCTTTGCTTATGTTTTAAGTCCGAAATGTGTCACTAGGAAGGTTAACTTTCGACCTTTGGTTAATGTGAAAATCATGACACTTTGTTACCAAAGGCTGTTATGGAGAATATTTTAAATCGGTATGATAATACTCTCGTTTTTTTCTTTGTTGGCAAGAATATTGCCTTCCCGATTATTCAAAACTATAAGTTTGGTTTGAAGAAGCTTATGAAAAATGATGCGGGTGTTTTCCTCTTTAAGTTCGATTCTAAAGAGGGTGTGGATAATGTGCTTCAGCGGGGCCTTGGTTAATCCGTAACTCACCTCTCACTCTAAACAAATGGACTCCTGATGTGTTGCTAACCAAAAGTGAGGTAACTCACGTTCATGTGTGGATTAAATTACATAATGTGCATTTACTTGCATATTCTGAAGATGGCTTGAGCTTGATAGCTACTCAAGTGGGGAAACCGATTATGTTAGATGATTTTACAAGCCCACTGTGTTGATTCATGGGGACGTATTAGTTTTGCTCTTGCTTTAAAGGAATTATCATCGGATTCTGAATTAAAACACAAAGTTACTATGGTTATCTCCAAAAAAGATGATAATGATTTTATTACAGCATGCATCAAGTTTGAGTATGAATTGAGGCATCCTCATTGTGAGGAGTGTAAAGTGTTTGGCCATGACCATATCAGTTGTCCTAAATGTGTTAAGAAGGCGGTTTGTAGTGACATTAATGTGGCTGCGGAAGCTTCTACTACTTTGGAGAAGACGAATGATGGTTTTAGTGAGGTACAAAATCGTAAGGGTAAAGGGAAAAAGGTTGGGGTTCAAATGCCTCAGAAACAGCCGTCTCATGGTATTGATGTGGGTAAAAGGGCTAAATTTAAGCCTTCTAAGCTTAAGTAGGTGTATGTAGCTGTGTCGAAGAAGCCAAATGCTAATAAGGATAAAATTAATAGTGAGGCAAGTACGAGTGGGACGACAGTTGCTACATCAAACCCATTTGATGTTCTTGCTATGTATGATACTGATGAGAATGGTATTCCTTGTCCTACTCCATTGTTGAGAAAATTGGGAAGCTTGAAAAGCTAATCTTATGGATGATAATGGTCATTCTCTAAAAAAAGCTTGATTATCCGGGTAATAAAAAGGAAGCTAACGTGGATGGGTCTCAAAAGAATGGTAAGGATTCACAAGAGTAGCTTGTGAGTTACTTGAAAGAGAAGGAGCAGGTTGCAGCTTCTAAGCCTAGTTCATCTTCTTCTTCGTATGCTAAGGATGGTAACCCATTTTCTAAGGTAGGGGAAGTGGTTGTTTCAGAAAGTGATGATGAGGAGGTGCTTCCACCGGATAATCCTATGGCTAATTTTATCGCTTCGACAGGCGGTGGGCACGAGCTTGAAGAATACTATGATGACTATGCGAATCAGGTCTACGATTTACCATGGCAATTAGATGCTTTTTATGACATGTATGATATCAAGCTTCAAGGTCATGGTAGGTAGCGATTTTGTTTTGGTTGGTGTCTTATGTAACCTAATGAGGAGTGGTTTGTTTTATTGTTTAAATGATAGGAAGTGTTTTGTTATGTAAGCTTTTTGCCTATATAATGGACTGAGATATGAGACTTCACCCATATCCTTTGTACTTAAACGTTTTTTGGAGTAATACATTTACCGGAAAAACCCTTTACCCAAAAGAATTCTCCTTTTGCTCAAAATAAACACTAAAACTCAAATTTACAGCAATTAAGTACAATGTTTTATCAAAGCAAGGCAAAAAAGAGTAATTATCATAGGAATTTGATAGCAAAAACACATATAATTTACGAGCTATTAGTTACACTGATGCAAGCTCGATCGGCAACAATGAAGATAATTCTTCAACAAATAGTTGGGTATTCTTGCTTGGGGGAGGTGTTATTTCAATAAGCAAATTGCATCACAATCTCAATAATGGAATATGAATTTGTGGCTTTCGCTGCTGCTAGTAAAGAAACTGAATGGTTAAAAAACCTAATTCTTGAGATTCCATTGTGGCCTAAACCTATAGCACTCATTTCTATCCGTTGTGATAGTTCTAGTACATTGGCAAATGCTTATAGCTAAATGTACAATGGGAAGTCAAGACACTTAGATGATTCGTGAACTTATCATGAATGAGGTGATTTCTATAGAGTTTGTAAGATCACAACAAAATTTGGCTGATCACTTGAAGAAGGGTTTGGCTAGAGACTTTGTTATACAATATACTAAAGGGATGAGTCTAAAGTCCACCATATTCTTTGATTTTTAAGATACCCAATTCCCTCCTAAAGAAATTTGGGAGATGAGTTCACCTGTGAAAGCTTAATACTCAAAAACTAGAGCACATGAATTTACATATCATCCCAAGGTAAGTGCTGAGTTCTGCTGAAGGTAAGGTTGAAGTATAGCTTCCTAATAGCTCCTTTGTAAAAGTGCACGAGCATGTGCATGAAGAAAAGGGACTACTTATGTGAGTGTGAATGTTACACCCCAAAACCAGGTTTTAAGCATTTGTTTACAAGAACGCCATTAAATTAGTTTGACTAAGACTTTTATAGGTCTAAAGACTTAACGTGATTGGCTAGTCAAACTATAAGTATTATTTTTGTATAATGTGGTTATAGAAAATATGATGTGTCACAATTATAAAAGAAATAGACTAAAGTTGTAAAGTGTTAAATGACTTATAAAGTTTAATGTGGCAAACTTATAAAGAATGGGACTTGAGGGCCTATTAGTAACAATTGGCCAAAGCTACAACTAACTGATAGTTAGTCATATCCTCAAAATTTCTAAAATCTTCCAAGACTGTCTAGGCGTGTGTGTGGTGTCGGTTTAACAAGAAAAGATGAGGGAACAAGAAATATATGATCAAATTTTATGGTGATTAATGGTTCTAGTGCAAGAGATAAACTCATAGCAATAATCTCTTACAACTAAGTGACCTTCTTGAGTTGTAATTGATGGTTTGAAGAGTTAGAGTTCATGAACCCTAATTTTGGGAGTTGGGCAAAAGAATTTTTTTAGCTAATTAAGGATAGGGGTTATAGTAAATTATGAGATTAATTACATTGAATAAAAGTTAATAATTTTATGGGTTACTTATCATATGATCAATATATAATTATATGATAATTAGAGATGTTAAGAGGTGAGCTATGATTGTATTAACCATTGTTATACTAGTTTGATTATATGTTTTAAGTGTTTATGTTTATGATGATTTGACCTAGATTGCAAGAAAGGAGATTGTGAATGATGATGATGTTGATTGTGAAATTATGATTGGTAAAAATAGCCATGGAAGCCAAGGTAAGTAACTTTGGTTATGATATGTCTAATATTAATGTTATCATACTGTGATTATGAATTAAGTTGTTAGGGATTGAAAGTCTTGGCTTAGAAAGTGTGGTATGATTAGAAGCTTAATTAGTTGGATGATTGTATGTTAGTCCTTAGTTGTGGATTAACCAAGGTGTGTATTTGGATTTGCTTTATGATTGATGTTCTGTTTATGTATGTTATAATAATATGTGATTAAAGTTTGAATGGTAATAGTTATGGAGTATATTCATGTTGCAAGTATGAGTAATATTATTCATATTCTAAGCCGGTTACTTACTAAGAGTTTCTATTTTTATGTAGGTTGATCACGATGCTAGTTAAGTATTGGAGTAAAAGTCTTCGGCAAACACGTAGAAGGTTGAATGCGAAATGGTATATTTTTAGGATCTTAGTACTAGATACCGATCTCAATAGATGTTAAACCCCCAAGTGTCATAAACGATTTGTTAATGTTATTGTCAACGTGTTTGAGTAATGTGACGTGTGTTTTGCAGTCTTGTTACAGTTGTAAATGTATATTTGTAAGAGTTAAAGTTTATATAAGTTGTATGTTATAGTAATAGGTTAAATTGTATTATGTTATAGTAATATGTTAATTTTTATATAAACGGATCAAAACAGGTGTTTTGGCAAAGACACCCATATGCTTGTAAAGTACATTTTTGTGGATCATTGAGACCACGAGTGCTATGTTGTGTAAATGATTTCTGGAAGTTTTCATGTGGTGTCATATTCAGGAAATTAGTTTTTTAGAAAATGTGAAACAGTTCTTCCCTGAGAAAAGATCTTAAGATCTATGCTCAACCCAGAAATTTGAGTTTAAAAGGTTCTTCCCTGAGCATAGAGACCAGAAAGTTGATTTCAAAGAGTTCTTCCCGGAGAATAGATCTAAAGATCTATGCTCATACCAGAATTTTGTCGTTTTGTTTATTTTATAAAAATCAACCGTGGCTCATTAGAGGTGGTGCTACCTATCTTTCGAAGGTAATTGAGTATAGTTTCATTTATAAATATTTTCAAGGTCTGGTTTGTAATAGAATTTTGTCAGTTTATTAAAGAGTAACAGAATGTCCGTTAAAGTAGAGTCGTTTTCGCGATTTTTTTTGGTCAAACCGGCAAAGGGTCGTTACAGTGAAGTTTTTCCGTTTCAAGATAGCTTTGGACTTTTTGCTCTGGTTATTTCATGAATGGATATGGACACAAGGCTTGTATAGTGTCAGGTAGTTTCTAAGTGTTCGAAAACTTGTGTGTATATCATCTTCAGTTATTTAAATGGGTTAAGAGTTTGATTCTTATAACACCACGATTCTCGAATATTTGGAATCTGTAATGTATTAAGATGAAAATTTAATCTTCAAGATATATTTATTTATGCATAAGTTTTGTTTTATTGTTTAATATCATGAAATTGAATTGTTAAATTGGGGAGGATTGTTGGAAATTTAGTGCAATTAAGGGTTCATGTCATACTTGAAAATGGGTTTTGGAGGTACAGGGTGTACACCTATTAAGTCACTGAACCTCTGGGACTCAAATAGTAGTGTTGTGGAAATCAAGTAGTTGATGAGTTCAGTAAGTTATACTCTTTTATGAGTATACTATAAACGACCTCATCAGTGAGTAGTCTCATTAGAGGGTTAAATCTTTCAGAGAGAAAGCTCATTAGTGAGTATGCTCAGGGAGCAAGCTCATTAAGTGAGCAAGCTCATCAACGAGCAGACACTTCAGCTAGTATGCTGATGAGTTTCTGAACTTGCTATAAATGATTTCCTACTAATTAACTTGACGGGTTGGACCTATTCAAAGGCAGATTTAACCGTAGGTTAATGCTCATTACCATTTGATCATGTAACCACTATTGTTATAATGGAGAAATATTATAAAAAGATTGATTGGTCCATTAATTCTCATATTTTCATTGAATGAGTTTCTTCTTTATATAAGAGAAACAAATTTGCATGGGAACACACAGTTAAACCAAAACAATTAAAAGTGAAAGGGTTTTTGTATTTGTGTCAAAATCAAGAACATAGGCACTTTGATTTATTCTAAAAAGATATTCGTGTAACTCAGACAATTAAAGTTGAATAATTTTTTTTAAAAAGTGATTACACAATTCATAGTGATATCCGGCTATTTATTATCTTCACCCAAATAGGAAAACCACCAACATACGCCACTTAACAGGGACGGAGCCAGGACCAAATATAATCGGGTGCACAAATTTTTTTGAACCGTAATAGCAGAAACACATTTTGAAAGACCGGGTGCATTTAAGATGCATTTAGAAAAAATCGGTGTTTTTTTCAAAAATTAACACTATATCAAAAAAATCCATAGGGTTCATGAGCACCCGCGGAACCCACCTAGCTCCGGCCCTGCGCCACTAGTTTAGTTTGGTTTTGGTTTGCATATGTTTTTAGCGTGTGGTAGGCTTCAGTTAACTTGTTGGATGCTCACACACTCACACTCAAGATTCAACTAGTTCTCCTGTTTGGGCGTGGCTTTGTTGATATTTTGGTTTGCTTTTAATAAAATTTTGCCATCTTTTAAAATTAGAAATCTTGAAAATAAACTTCTATTATTTTTTAATTTTTTTGGTTGAATCAATGCTAAACATTTATATCATATTGGGTTCGTTTATTATGATACTCTTACCTCTATGAATTTATTCCTTTTAGTTGGCCTCTCCATTATTAATGTCCCAATTAATATGTACCAAATTTCTGTACGACGATTTTGTCTCTTAATTTCTTTCCCCTTTCTCGTCTAAACATAACGATTACTTCTTATATCGACAAAAGAATATATATACAGAATGTTTTTAATGCATGAAAAATATCACGAGTTAATATTTAATGTTTATTAACTATCATATGCTAGAACTTATATACATGTATTCCTACAAATGGTTCCACGATGATTTGTGTCTATTCTAAAATAGACATAATTGACATTAATGATAAGCTTCAAAATAGTGTTTCCTAGACATGCAGCAAATTAATGATTTAGAATCACAACACGGAACTAAACATAAATAGATATATAAATTAGTTATCTCGAAACATAACATGAGAAACAACAACAAACATAATTTAAAACTCGAATATCACAAACGAAACTAGAAACATACTAAGCTCACTTCATAACCATCAAAAGTAGCTAGCTACATAGTGACACCATAAAACAAGCTTCAAGGATGAGGGAGTACACCACCACCTAAGCCACCACCACCAAGAGGTGGCAAACCACCAAAACCATTACCAAGACCTCCAAAAGTTCCTATACCACCCGCAGGGCCACCCGGACCACCATATTGATATCCCATACCAACACCTCCTACACCATTGTTACCACCAAAATCACCACCTACACCAACACCAGTTCCCATCCCACCCATGGGTAGACCATTATTTCCAATACCATTAAAACCACCGGTTCCACCAAAAGTATAAACATTCTTTTGGTCCGTAAGACCAACGGTACTCTTAGGTTCTTTTGGAACGTCTCTGGCAGTGGTGGTGAGAACTGCTACTGCTAGAGCTAAAGCTAACATCAAACAATACCTTGTCATTTTTTTTTTCACTCTTTTTTTCCTTTCTAAGTTTACTCTTTATGTAAAAGACTAGAAGTTGATGCAATATTTGTTATGTGAAGTGAGCCTATTTATAAAGAGAAAATGTGTGAGTAATTAAGGCACAGTTGCGCGTAGTAAATGGAATGCTAAATTTTTAACAGATAATACCTGACCAATTGGCAGTAAATTTAAAATTTCATAAACTCTAACCTACTAAAATGGTTTGATTGGTCACATCTAAATGAAGGATAACATAAACAAACATTTTACTATGTAAGATATGTGATGCTAGCTAGTATATCTTAGAATATAAACATCCGATTGCTATTTAAACAAAAAGATTGTGTCTATATTATGTTTGGAAAATTTAGTGCACTTGTGGGATAAGTTGATACCTGATAATGGGTCAAGAGGTACGGAGTGTACACTCATATGGTCCCTGAACACCCAGACTCTATAGTGGTGAGATTCAGTGTTAGTACTGGTAGTGCTAAGTTAGTACTGGTAGGCTAGTTCTTACTGGTAGTACTAAGTTAGTACTGGTAGGCTAGTTCCTACTGGTAGTACTAAGTTAGTACTGGTAGGCTAGTTACTACTGGTAGTGTTAATACTAATAAGCCGTAAAAACGTTTATTTATATTTTACGATCTTCTAATGTTTTGTCGATAACAAACGAAAAATCATTTTAACGATACAAATAAAATACGTAATTGTTTGAGCCAATAGTTTTCTAACACACTTAACGTTTTCACATAAAACACTAAAACAAGTATAAGTGATTTTATGATTTAGTAATATATATATACAACAACTAGTGTTTACATATTGGGCAAAATATATACACAACTAGTATATATTATATAAATGGGTAAAAACTACAACCCATGGAAAATATTCATAACCCATGGTATTGACCCATACCCATTTGACTAGGTACATTGAACTCATGAGATACATTGTATCTAATAAGAAACCCATGGATCAACCCATAACCCAAGACCCATGACCCACAACCAAAATACCCATGGGCAAAAAGGAGCGTCCAACGGATCCCTAGCTTTACGCTAGACGGATCCCTTGTGGGAGGGATCCGTGGGATCCGGGGAACAGTAAGCATTTCTCCTCTATAAATAGTGAGCCAATTCTTCCTTTTGGCCTGCCACTCTCACACATACTTTCCCCAAGTATTGTAACTCTCTAACCACTGATCCTAAGGGATCTTTCTATGTAGTTTGTCTTTTGTTTTTGTGTGATTCTCCAGGTTTCTCTTAAAGGCAAGATCACCACTTCTGGAAGTCGAGCAAGCTCAAGTCCATGAGTTGCCATGCTTCGTCATCATCAAGACAACTGAGGTTCTCTTGTTGATAGTTCTTTCTTCCTCCGTAGATGTGTTGTGTTGAAGGCATTAGTGAAGGATGCCGAAAGAGTCAAGACGAAAGCATTAGTGAAAGATGCTTAACGTCCGTGTCAAAAGCATTAATGAAGAATGCTAAAGGTGTCAAGACGAAGGCATTAGTGAAAGGTGCCAAGCGTTGTGTCAAAGGCATTAGTGAAGGATGCCTAGGAATCAAATCAAGTGGCATTAGGGAAGAATGCCTAGGTCGTATAATCGATGAGCTGCATCGTTAGACATATAGTATTAGTTTATTTCCAAGGATGGTGATATCCTTGATGGTGTTGTAATAAGGAGTGGATCTCCTTGGGATTAGGTGTTGTGTTGTGTTGGGTAGTAGTTCCTCCATTGTAATGGAACTAGATACTTAGCCTAGTACCTGATAAAGGGTAGGCGACGTTGTGGTAGGTGTGGTTCACATTGGTGTGAAAGAACCCGGTGGTTAGCCTAGTACCGGAAAAAGAGTAGGCGACGTTGTGAAGGCTTCTCCGCCATAAGGAGATTGGTGTCGTGTAGTGATTACGAACTCTCGAGTAGGTGACTCGGGGAGTGCAGTAGGGCAAGGAAGGTGTCCTTGTAGCCGAACCACTATAAACACTCGTGTCGTGGCTATGTGCTTCTTACTCTTTACCTTTCATTACACTTTTATATACCTATCTATCAACGTCCAACATAAACACCTAAATAGATTGACATAAGTCGATCTAAATATTTAAAAGGAAGTTTTAAATTGGTAAAACTATTCAACCCCCCCCCCCTTCTAGTTTTCCACAATTGGTATCAGAGCTTCGTTACCAAGTTTCTTAGAGTATGTTGTACTTTAAAAACTTGATATGATCCGTGTATGTTTGAAAACTACAAAGAAGGAAATATTTCAAAACATTTTCTTTTTCTCTTTCATATTGGACATTGATAGATCATTCTAACATATTTGATTCAAGAAATCTTCATGCTAGGATCTCTTCAAAACCTTCATTTCTATTCAAAGAATAATGAAGTCAACCTTCAACGTCCAACATAGTTCATGATTGTTTAATAAATTGATAGTTTCTTAAAAGTCTCTCTTTCGTCACTTTCCCGACTTACTCATCATCGGGAATAGTATTCCTCTTGATTTCGTCAAACTAACGCCGTCGTCACAAATGGATCCTTGATAATTAACTTATCAAATCCCGTCAACCAAAACATCTTTTTGTTTGAAACCTTTAAACTATTTTTGTTCCGTAAGCTAGTTTATAGCCTACTACAAAAATAAAGCCAAATAACCCTTTTTCTGTCCACAGGAGCCGGATCCCTCTAGTTGTACTAGTCGGATCCCAAATACAAGGGAACCGGGGGAACCGTAGAACAGAACACAGCAATACGCATTTGAAAAACATCACTGATCATTTTCCCTCTCCCCACATAACACAAAAAAGACTCAAGAACTGATATCATCCTCATAGGACTCCATACCCTCAAGTATTCCTCTCTAGAACACCATTGACCAACCATGCCTAAAGCCACTCAACACGACCACCATGATACCATCCATTACCTCACCCATTACTATCGGAAAGAAGGGATATCAAAAACCGATCGCAAAGTCTTCAAAAGACTTGAAAAATGACTTATTCACGAAGGTCGTGTAGTCAAGGAATGTTTCCTTGAAGATACCGACACTCATCAAGTTTTCTTGGCAATCAACTTTGATTGTCTTCTTGACATTGATGAACAAATTTGCCCGGTTTTCATCTTTGAATTCTATTAAAGCATTAGGATCATTCGAAATACCGATGATAGCATTTCAATCGCCTTCATCATCAATAAACGAAACTTCACTCTACCTCTCAACACATTCGCTCAAATTCTTCGCATTCCTTGTGAAGGAATTTGTATGTATTCTCAAGATTGGGCAATTAACGCTCAAAACCTTGCACTTGGTTCTAAACCTATCTACAATACTCCTCTTGATGATCCCGCGACCATTCGAGATACTATCTTCAAGGTTAAGACCGACCAATCCCGTTTCAACCGAAACAAAAAGCTCATTCACCGTGATCCTTTTCAAATGGAACTTTTTGAAATGCATCCCATGTTTAGAAAATGGGAAGAAATCCTTAGGGAAAACGTCATTATCCTAGTTGGTAACAAGGATCATCCAGATGAGTTATACAGATCTCCTTACATCAAAACAACTCACTAGATCACCTCACATAAGCCTAACATAAGACCTTAGAGCCAACTAAGTCTTGTTCTAACATTTGATAGCTTGACACTCACCCATGGCTCACCTAGGACTTAGTTCAAGATTCCTTTTAATTTATCAACACATCAAAACTCACCATATTTCCGCTTCAATACTCGCAAATTGTTTTTCATTTTTCTTAATACTTAGGTGGACATATTGAACAAATTTAGGAAATTGTTTCTAGTCATCTTTATCTCAAAACGGGGTCAAAAATTAGTTTTTCAATTCTTTTAATTTTTGAGGATTTTTCAAACTCCATCTCAAGCTTACATCTGATCTCTAGGATCATTTATTATGACTTGCACCATCAAAAGTCTTAGTGTCATCCTTGAACATCCATTGGTAGTCATTTAGTCTTATTTTCCTTCCATAAAAAGCAATCATTTGCTATATCATTCATTGCTCTTGATCATTCAAGCACACCCTCATTTAAGATACTTAGGAGGACTGAAACACTCAAGATGGTATAGATCTTAGTCCTTAGAAACATCATTTTTATCCTTTCATAGCTGCTGAGAGCCGGATCCCTAGGATTAGCCTAGACGGATCCCTCAAAGGAGGGAACCGTGGGATCCGGGTGACATATTATGTCAACTCTAGCCAAAACAATCATTTCAAGCTCATCTTGCTAACTTGAACACTCCACCTCATCTTTATTAAGTTTCTAGATCAGTGAAACTCTGAACTTGAATCTTGTGCATGTTAATCATCACATTTCCATGGATCTTAATGGCCTAAGTCTTAAATGCACTTACCAAATTCTTCCCTTTATAAATCATCTTGCTAAAACTCCTTAGTAATCAAACACAAACATAATTCTCAGCAATTTGAAACATCTTCCTCATTCATTTCATCATGAGAAAAGCTCCTAGTGCTAACTCATCCACCCAAGAAACTTGCTAGGATCATACACGAAGTTTCCTCAACCGAATCATCTCCGGTTAAGTCCACCAATGCTAGGATTTCCCCTACACCAAATAAACCAATCAAACTAATTCCCAAGAGGATTGTTCCCACAAGGATATCATCACCAAACTCTACTAAACCAAACACACCTTTTTCAACCCAACCAACATCATTGGTGCCTAGAGCCACATCATATATCGCCTCAAATCATCTCCACATTCTCACAGCTTAGAGGACTTATGTATCATATTGGATTTCACATACACATCAAATCAAACACAAAGTAGGCGTACAAAGAGTTCTAGAGAGAGAAAGTTAGAGGTTTAGGGAACTTTAGTGAGAGAAAGAAAAATCTTATTATGAGCTCCAACTCCCTACCTTGGAAGGTAGAGAGTATTTATAGTCTTACAATAAAACGCCACACAACGGGCTGTGGATCAGGCATACAGTGGGTAAAGACCCGTCCGTCCTCCACGGTGTTACAAAACTAAATACTACTTAACATAAAATAACTACGACTACGAGCTTTCTAACGATTACATATACTTTAGGTGACCGACTCTTTAATACCTGGAATTTCTAATTCCTAACAATCTCCCCCTAAGGGAGGTCACCCCAAACACACATTAAACTTACATTGAATACAAACAGATATTACATTATAAATTGTTCTTGCATTCCTGATGTATTACTTTGCTCTGAAGCTCATAGTCATTGATTCTTCACATTGCATGTTTGGATAATCCAAGTGGAGGTCTTTTTTTGATCCACGTGATACTGATTTTTGAGCCAGCTTGGAGATTATCAGCCACATTAAATCTTTGACTCTTCCTTTGTGGTGTTGATATCATGTGATGTTGTGACATTTGGACCGACATGCTCACATTCTGGATCATGATTTCTTCTTATCGGAGTAGCGGAAGCTTTCGTTGATTCATGATATTGGCAGCAGCGTAGCAGAAGCATGGAGTGATAATATCAGAGTCATTGATGCACTAATCATGATTTCTTTGGAAATGAATGTGTTGCGTGAGCATGTGGCATTGGATTGACCGCTCCATTCTGATCAGCTGCAAACGTCGGGCATACCTGCATACAACAGTTAGCAATAAAGCGCATGAAAGTGTCTTTGATCACTTTCGTTGAATTGAGGTACACGCCCACGGTTCCCGTTGATCAAGTACAAGTACTGCTTGTGATCAAGTATAATTTCGAAGAATTTCCTTGACAGGGTTTCGCAGCTGCTCTAGCTGTTCTCAAACCGGAACGTCTCAAAGAAGACAACACGGAGTGAGTGAATCAGCGAATAGAGATTCACTGATTGATGAAAAGAGATTTGAAAAACAATCATGTATCGCTCAATAGAAATTGTTTTTGCAATACAACGAAGGTTTTAATGAAAATCAATTATCAATCATAAGCACCTTTTAATTTGAAAGATTCGTACACGATCGATGTGCTAATGAAAAGAGTTTTTAAGCACAATGACTGGTTTTTCAAAGGTATCCGTCAATCCATAACCTAAACCAGGATTGATTCAAAAGATTGAATCGCCCCATTGTTTCTGTTCAGTTATCACATGGTTGATATATTGGATAGATCTCACATGCCACCCACCAGGAGCTTGTTTGATGATGGCTCTAGAAGGCTTTCCATCTTCATTGTGAATATGTTTGCATATCACTCAGATGTTCTGGCAATACCACAAGGATAATGCGTAGGACTCAAGATATTATCTCTCTTTCCACATTGTGTGAAATAGAGAGTCTTCATTGACAGTGTCCTAAGGAGATTTATTGATGATCTCGTGGCTCTAGACTCAATTTGTGCATATTTGGATCCTATATCGGAGACTAGGGAGAGGGTCTCCTTCTTCAATATCAATTCATTGACAGTGTCCTAAGGAGATTTATTGATGATCTCGTGGCTCTAGACTCAATTTGTGCATATTTGGATCCTATATCGGAGACTAGGGAGAGGGTCTCCTTCTTCAATATCAACAATCTCTAAGAGACAGTCGATAGATTATGTAGGTTCCCCGTGAGAATGAAACAAGACCTTTTAAGAGGAACTTGAGTGGTTTGGAAAGTTGAAGTGCAGTGCGTCACTGGGTCCATGACGTCTTGTCTTCAATACCGATGTTACCTTGGTAACCACCAGTAGTATATGAATTGAACCCGGTTTCTGCCATAAGGTTGAATAAATGGAGGGCTATTTCTTTTCACCCTTTTTCACATTCAATTCTTTTTCATTCTTCAACCCCTTAAGTACTTACCGAGACTTCATTACTAGAACCTTATTGGGTTTATTCCAGTACTAGCTCAGTCTCAGTCTGCACTTTTCCCATATCTCATTTTTTCTCCTTTTTTCATCATACCTAAGGACTTCTACACTATCTAGTGGATTGTCCCTGGGTAGATCCCTCCGGTTCTGGCGGATCATGGGACCTCAACCTAACCTTATCATCCTTATATCACCATACATAAAGTAAAGTTGGTCGGTCTTTTTGGTATCGTTCATCTGCCATTGGAACCAGTTGAAAACCATTTGAAAAATCAATCAAGATACTTGTGATATAGAATCAAAGCATTTTGTATCTTAATAGTTTTGATATTTTAGAAATGCTCCCCCTCAACATATGCATAATATTTTCGAAATTGTTTTAGCACATGGAGGCAAGAGATCTTTGAAATCGTTAGATTAAGAGTGAAAGGTCCAATCTTTTGATTAACATTTTCTAAAATGATCATCATCACTTCCCAATCAATTTGAGTAGATAAAACATTTTGAGGAAGGATGAGGTTTTCAAAAGTTTGCTCCCCCTCAATATGTGCCTCGAATTTTTAAAGAATTTTGCACATATTAGAGGGAACCTGCACTTAGAGACAATTCAGTCACGTTTCAATAATTTGAGGTTTAAAATAGATGCTCCCCCTCAACATGTGAGGTTTAAAATAGTTGCTCCCCCTCAACATGTGCATGGAAAATTTGAAATCGTTTGTCACTTGCGGGGAGGAAAACATGCTAAACACTTATGAAACCATTTATCGAATTATCAGTTTAAATCCAATTTAAATCACAACTTCTCCCCCGATCATAATTATCAAATCATTTGAGATTTGTGATCTCTGTAGATTTAAATTGATTTTGAAGGATTTTAAGGAGAATTGTGACTTGATTTGTGAAAACGTTTTAACTGATAAGGATCTGATTTTGAGACTTTAAACTCCAATGATTAAACATGCATGATTATCTTTTGAAAAAAAATTGTATGACAAATAACTTTTTGATTTAATTGAAATCATTCTCCCCCTCAATCAATGACATAAGTTGTTGATTGAGAGATAGATGTTTTGACAAATTTTTTAAGTCCTGATGATTATCAAAAATAGAGTCCGAGTTATTTTTCAAAACAACTAGTTTTCATTAGATAGTAAAGATTAGTTTAAAGAATCAGAGCAAGGATTTTGAAAACCAATATAAAGTATGGCTCTGTTCTATCTTTGAAAAGCGGGTTATTGCCTGAAATGACAATAAACCATTGTTTTTCTTTCTCTCATTTTTTTTAAACATTCGAACAACATCTAAAGTCCCGTATCATTTTTTGAAAGACAGCATTAAGACCGTAGATGTTATCAAATCGAGAAAAACATGACAAAAATGACAATATTTTTGAGGATTTTTCGAATTTTTCACAATTTTATGGATTTTGAAAGTTTTATAATTTTCTATTTGATTTTCGAATAAGTATATACAAGAGATAGATGAAGAAAGACCTTCACTCCTCGTCTTCCTCCTGAAGACATTTGAGTGTTTCTGGTTGAAGGCTTTTCAAGCCAAGTCGTGGAAGAATAAACTCAAAACGTTCTTTTGGAAGAGCTTTGGTGAAGATGTCTGCTAACTGGTATTCAGTCCTCACAAAATAGAGTTCCACCACACCTTTTTCCACTTGTTCCCTGATGAAATGATGTCGAATGTCGATATGCTTTGCCCTTGAGTGTTGAACGTTATTGCAAGAAAGAGCAATAGCACTTTTATTATCACAGTACAGAGGGATTTTGTTGAATACAAAGCCATAGTCAGTTAATTGAGATCTCGTCCATAGTATTTGAGCACAACAAGATGACATGGCTATGTATTCAGCCTCTGTAGAGGAAATAGAAGTACTCATTTGCTTTTTTGACGACCAGCTCACAAGCTTATCACCCAAAAACTAAGCACCTCTAGACGTACTTCGAGGAGTATCTTGACACCCTGCATGATCTGCATCTGCATATGCTGTTAGTGACATACCGGTGTCCTTCGGGGTACCAAAGTCCCATGTTGATGGTTCCTTGGAGGTACCGAAAGACCCGTTTAACCGCTTCAAGGTGCTTTTGGTAGGCTTAGCCTGGTATCTAGCACACATGCATACAGCGAACAGAATATCAAGTATACTGGCTGTGAGGTACATCAGGGATCCGATCATGCTATGATATTTCGTTTGGTCTACCATGATCCCTGAGTGGTCCTCATCCAGTTTAGTACGCTCAATCATGGGAGTGTCAACAGGGTCACTAGAATCAAATCCAAATTTCATTAGAATCTCATTTGCATATTTAGATTGATTTATAAAAATGCCTCCGGGACTTTGTGAAATTTGTAATCCCAAGAAAAATTACATTT
The DNA here is from genome assembly GCA_910596185.1 of Chrysanthemum makinoi. Classification (NCBI taxonomy): domain Eukaryota; kingdom Viridiplantae; phylum Streptophyta; class Magnoliopsida; order Asterales; family Asteraceae; genus Chrysanthemum; species Chrysanthemum makinoi. The sequence goes on along the minus strand of OU343223.1, from coordinate 101,413,133 downwards.
GTCCCATCATTGACATTTGAAATTTAGAATCCATTTCATTTGAAAAACGGTCACACTCATTGGGGTCAGTCGAGGCAAAGATGATATCATCAACATAAATTTGAACGTGAATTAAGTGTTTGCCTGACTTCCTGGTGAATAATGTTGGATCAATGCTCCTTTCTTTGAACCGGTGAGAGAAGAAACTTTGACAGTGTATCATACCATGCCCTTGGAGCTTGCTTTAAACCATAAAGAGCCTTCTTCAAACGATAAACGTGAGTAGGATGCTTTAGATTTACAAAGCCTTCAGGTTGGCTGACGTAGACGATTTCTTTAAGATCTCCGTTCAGAAATGTCGTCTTTACAACCATCTGATAGACTATCATATTCTTACTTGCAGCATTAGCCAAGAATATTCTGATTGCCTCGATTCGAGCCACAGGAGCAAATGATTCTTCAAAGTCTATGCCCTCCTCTTGACGGTATCCTTTAGCAACCAATCGAGCCTTGTTCTTTAACACATCACCATGTTCATCAAGTTTCACTTTGAAGATCCATTTTAGAGCAATGATCATAGCACAATCTGGAGCAGGTACTAATTCCCATACATCAAGTTGATCAAACTCATGAATTTCTTCTTGCATGGCATTGAACCACCTATCTACATTTATGGCGGTTTTAACATCTTTTGGTTCGATCTTTGAGAGTACGGAGTTGAAGAAGCACCATAAGGCATCGGTTGCAAGTTGTTTCCGTGTGGATACTGGACGAGAGGGATTTCCAATGATGTTGTCTAATGGATGATCGTGAGTCCATTTTCTGAAGTGTTCATGTGGTAGTTGTTGAGGGACTGAAGTAGTAGAGTCGATGTCTCCAGAAGAAGATGGTTCTGATGATGATTCAGGAGCAAATATGTTTTCAAATGGAGCATCTTCGGAGTAGCAAAGGGATTAACTTCATCATTGATGCCAGAAAAAGTTCCATGATGTACATTCGAAGATTGATGATTTGTTGATGAGATAGAGTGATCAGCAGCAGGAGCTTCTTGACTTAATGATATTGATACTGAAGGGTTCACTTCATTCACAGGGATAGGAGCAGCCTCTGTTGATGGGACTGACATTTCATAAGCATTCGGTTCATAGTGTTCATCAAACATTGGATCAAACAATTTCGTTTGTTAGCCTTAATAGTTTATATTAGAAGTGATGGTCATTCACGTTTAGGAACTTTGTAACATGTGTTAGATATCGTGATAGAATAGTCAACGGGCTCGTGGATTGGACTAAGCTAAATGGGTATTAGTTTAGTTAAGCTAGCCTTATATCAATCCATGTCCAATCCAATCCAAACGAGCCCATGCCAAGCCCATTAGGGCATCTAGTTACTTGTACTATATAAACCCCTCAAAGTCTCATTTGAGGGGTGTGCTTGAAAGTGTGTGTGTGTGTATTTTCTCTCTCAAGGAATATACAACTTTATTGTGTTTATCTTATCTCCACATACACGGTTTTGTTTAAACATCAAGTCACCATCTATCTTAATCTTTCCTTCTTTGTGTAAGCTTTATGTTTTTGTTTGGGTTTCATGAGTTCTACGCTTAACAGTGGTTAACGTGGGTATTTCGTGATAAGGTTGATATCGTAGTGGTCCTACAATTGGTATCTATCGCCTAACAATGGTTTAGGAGTGTTTGTGTTTGTTTTGAAGGGTTACGCGTAAAAGCTTTAGTTTTACATATTTGAAACGCTTAAAGCTTTAATTTTTGCACTTAAAAATTCAAGATTCTTGTGGTTTAAGGTTTATTTGGTGCTAAAGTTTCAGTTTTTTGCAAAAAGTTCGAAGCTTTACGTGTTTTTCTTCATTTTTGAACTCGTTTTTGGTTCATTGGTCATTTCTACTCGTAACTTTTCTAAGCACTTTGGGTGAAAAAGGTCAACATTTTGGGTTATTCGAGTGTTTTAAGGCTATCTCAGTGCAAAAAGAAATCATTTGAATCGTTGGAAATTTCTTACGCGTAGAAGTCAAAAAGTCAAAACCCTAGTTTTCTACGCATAACATTTTGGTGAAGAATCTTCCAGCTATAATGGTTACTCAGTGCTTCCCTCACTTGGATAAGTGTGTGGAACACTTCGACTTGTGGATATCCCTTACGCTGTGACAGTGTAAAGGATTTTTGGTTCTTAACC
>OU343223.1:101325142-101410862 GCA_910596185.1 Chrysanthemum makinoi | reverse complement strand
CACGCTATCTGCTTTTAAATGTTTTCTACTGCTTATATGTTAATATCACAATTCATATTATAGATATTCGTAATATCACAAGTGATATTCTTAGTATCACAATGATATTCTCAATATCACAAGCGACATTCTCGCGGATATTTCGATGATCACAAGTGATATTCGCGATATTAGAAAATCACTTAGATATACTTTTCGTAATATCATAAGTGATTTTCTCAATACAAGTGATTTTCAACTAATGTTTGTAAAATGAAAATCACAAGTGATATCTCTATTACAAAGTGATATTCGTAATTACAAGTTATATTCGGAACATCGTCGATATTCTCAATATCACAAAGTGATATTCTAAATATCACAATGTGATTTTCAATATCACAAAGTGATATTTAGAAATCACAAGTGATACTCAATATCTCATAAAATCACTAGTGATAATCGAAACGCATGGAAACGTAAAACCGGACGTAAAACGTAAGAAAATGGACTAACACGCATGAAAACATCTAAAAACAAACTATTCATTCTCCGGAAGTACAAATGATATTATGAATATCAATCACAAATGATATTTTGTGATATTCCGTAAATCACTTGTGATATTCTATTCACAAGTGATTTTCCTAATATTACAAGTGATTTTCAACTAATGTTTCAAAATGAAAATCACAAGTGATATTCATATATCACAAAGTGATATTCTGAAAATCACAAGTGATATTCACAATATCACAAAGTGATTTCTCAATATCACAGTGATTAATATCACAAAATGATATCTTAAAATCACAGTGATATTCTCAATATCACTGAAAAAATCGATTGTGATAATGTAAACGTATGAAAAGCGTAAAAAGGGACAAAAACGTAAGAAAATGGACCTAATACGCATTAAAACGACGAAACATATGAAAGCGTAAAAACACGTTTGAAAATGGATGAAAACGTATGAAAAATGGACGAAAAAAAAAGAAAACTGATGAAACAGGACGAAAAAGTAAGAAAACAGAAGAAAGCGTAAGAAAATGGGCGAAAACGTAAGAAAATAGAAGAAAACGTAAGAAAACATGCGACAACGTAAGAAAACGAATCTAAAACCTAAGAAAAATGCACAAAACGTATGAAAACGGATCTAAAATGTAAGAAAACGATGAAAGCGTATGAAAATGGATCTAAAACGTATGAAAACGTAAGAAAACCGACGAAACGCATAAATGAATTTAAAAACGTATGAAAACGGACCAAACGCGAGAAAAAGGATGAAAACATAAGAAAATGGACCTAAAACGAACAAGACTAATGAAACGTAACAAAACATCAAAACGTATGAAACGGACGAAAACATAAGTAAACAGACGAAAACGTAATAAAACGGACAAAACATATGAAAAAGGAACGAAAACGTAAGAAAACGGATGAAAACGGACGAAAACGTAAGAAAAAGGACGAAAACGTAAGAAAACAGACGAAAACGTATGAAAATGGACAAAGGTAATGCTCGATATAAACAAGGTACCTGAGAGCTATGTGCCAGAGTGGTTTCAAACATACAAGTATTATGAGACATATAACCATTTTATGAAACCAGTTGATGGTATTGATTTCTGGCTTGATCAGAGTATGTATTCTATTGTATTGCCTCCCAAACCCAAAAAAATGCCTGGTAGGCCAAGAAAGAAAAGGATAGAGCAAAGGGTGAAGGTGGTAGCTCAACCAGAGTATTAAAGGTAGGTGTTGAGATGACCTGTTCTATATTCCACAAACCTGGCACAACAAAAAGGTTGCAAAGAAACAATTGTAGATGAGGATGTGCCGGGTCAAACAGAGGGAATGCATCCGGTCAAAGAAGAAGACTTGTGGGTCAAAGAGGAAAAATGATGGGTCAAAAGAAACTTGTGGGTCAAAGAAGAAGGCTTGTAGGATGGAAGCAGCTGGTGGGTCAAAGGAAACTGGTGGGTCAAGTGGACTTGGTAGGTAAGGGGGAACCGTGGGTCAAAGAAAAGACTAGTGGGTCAAGTGGGTCAAATAGGAAGGGCTTGAAAAGAGGTTGCACATCAGCCTATGCAAGATGGTTGGTGACCAAGATGCAATCAAGAACACCCTCAATCACACCCTCAAGAACACCTTGATGAACACCCTCAAGTTGACCACAAGAACACCCTCAACAACAAATTTCAAGAAGTTCAAACGAGATTGACTCGACAACTACTCAAGTTTAACACATGCAAAGCAAAAGAAGATCAAAGTCAAGAACAACCTCAGCCTATTTTGCAAAAGAAGTTTGCTAAACTGAAAGTAAGGAGACCTAGTGAAAGGATCATCAAAAGGAAGTTGGCTAAACAGTTTGGATGGCAAGGCAAAGACTACAACAAGACCGAAATGATGATGCTTCGAACAACAAGAAATTCCATGTGCCCTTTTTGTATATCTTTTGTGGGTAACTAATGTAAACTATAATAACTTAAATTGGGTCTGCATGTCTAGATAACTAATGTTAATAGGTAATGTAATGACCATCAAACAATATCCCATTTTGTACATCCTTTCGGGGCACTAACCGATGGTCATTTTGGTATGTAATATGGCTAGAACAAATACACTCATGATAGCAAAATACCACTTATGTTATTATTTGTAATAACCATCTTACAATAGCCCATTTTGTACATCCTTTGAGGGCAATAAAAGATGGTCATTGTTAAACTACTATGATTAATGAAATATGCAGCTTAAATATGTTTTATTATTATTTTGCAATTTTGTACATCTTTGGAGTAAATGCAGCTATTGTTTACATAGCAAATATCACCTTTATGAAGTCATTGTTTACATCTTTAAGCAAATCAATACTATTTGAGAATCTATACTATTTGCAGATTGCCTTTATGCGCCATTGTTTACATAGCATCCATTGTTTAGATTGATTAGGGTACCATTGTTAACATGGCCATGTGTAACTAGTTGAGAATCTTGGCAAGAATATAGGTAAGCATCTAAACTATTTGAGAATCAGACTGCTTTTTAGACTTGTTATAAAACCAAATGAACCATGACCATATCCCACACATCTTCTTTCTCATATCCGCTTATCTAAACATACTTTTGAAAAGATTGAGTTCAAGCAAGAACATTGTTTCCGCCATACACTGTATCCAACAACTTAATAAGTCATACCTTTTTATCTTGATTTCTCATATCTCTGCTTTTTGTTTTCGTAAATAATAACCATTTCCAAAGACTACAATCAAACAAGATCGTGATCAAGAAGTATCACGGGAACTTATTTTCCACCATTGCGCACTATCAGAGCCACTACCTCTTGATTGGAAAGTTGGTGTTGGATCGATATACTTTAATCAAACTAACTTAACTAGCTTGTTAAGGTTTAATAACCTCCGATAAATCCTAAGTTATTAACAAAGAAACACTGAGCAATCTTTATTAAGTACACGGAATTTACTTAACAAAGCTAAGAAGAAAAACTTTATTAACAAACTCTAAATCGCTTATTATGCGATACTCAAATACAACTCTAAGATAATCGAACTTTTCTCTAAACTCTAAATCAGAACTCTAAAACTCTTTTTCGAATCGTACCTCTAATGCCAATCTAGGAGTCCTTTTATAGGCTCAAGGATATCCTAGTTGGTTTACAATTGATAACCTTGTACGACAAGTAATCTACAATACTTTCCATAAACTAATATAATGTATTTTATTTGTTCTAGCAAGATTGACTTCCTCTTGCAAGATTTCTTTGACTCATCATTTAGCAAGATTGACTATTTGACTTCTTCCAGTTCTTTTCACCATACATTCTTCATATCTTCAAGATTTTTGATATCTTCAAAGACTTTCATATCCCAACAATCCTCCCCTAACTTGAATTCTACTTGCTTGACTTCAAGTTCCTTTGTAAATATCTCTTTAACGCCTTCATTTTAAAAAGGATTGTTCTTCTCGCTTTTAAATTATATCTCTCAGAGAATGGTGCTTTTTCAAAGTATCTCTTTAGAATTGTTTTCTTCACAACAAAGATCCATTAATCTTCATCTTTTTCAAAGAACATTAATGTTAATATATGACAATTTGTACAGTGATTCAGTTTTAAGTTGCATACTATTCTCATCACTTTCAAAGTGAATCATTGAAAATTCAATGGATTTAGAACTCTTTATCAAAGCCATTATCTTTGAGAGTAGCCAAATGTTTTGGTGTGTAAGACCATGGTACATTGATAACCATATGATTTTATCATCACAAAAACCATTTATTCAACCTTTATTTCAAAAATATTTATTATTAAGCAAAAAGGTTTCTTCTAAAAGTCATTTAACTGAATTAGTTCATCAAACAAGATTGATGAAAGTATCGGTCTGACGCTCAGGATTTTGAATAAAAGTAATCGATATATCAAAAAGCATTTATTCAAATAAAATTCATACCGCTTAAAGATCATTTTCAAGAATGGTAGTCCGCTTATAAACAAATTAATCACCATGCAAGCAGTTTCATCATCCTCTTCTACTTCCAAACCATGTTCAAGCATTCTTCTCATTAGATCAACTGTAAGAGGATATCTTCTTTCAGCAAACATGTGAATCATTGTTCCATTTTCTAGCTCCAGACATGAACTCCGTGATTCATCAAAGAATCTCCAAAGAAACTATTTCCAATCTTCTTGATCCTTCCAAATATCGCGCTTTCTTCATCAGTTTCCCACATAGTTACAAGATCCCCATGTAAAACCAATCCAATACCTTCTAATGAATGATCTTCAAAATACTTTATAACTTGATATAAGTAGAATAGATCTACTCTATCAATAACATGCAACAAATCCCATAACCTTTTGAAAACCTTAAAACTTTTATCTTCCTTATGAAAAGCCATGTACTCTTCATTCTTGGTTTTCACAACTTTAAAAGTACCGATCTTTGATCTTCATCTTTAAATCATCATCTTCCTTGGTATAATCAAAATCTACCACTCGATAGATTCTTCAATTCATCACTAGTCTCGATCTTAATTCAACCTTTCTTTCTTTGAAAATTGAACATCCTGAACATCGCTTTTTCTTTTCCTCTTTAAGCTTTTCTTCCTTCTTTCTTCAAATTCAATAAGTTTCTTCTCTAAAGTCTTTAATGCCTCGCAAACATCTTCTTATGCCTCTCTCTCGATCATATAATCTTTTCATATCCACATAATTTAGCTTTGCAATCCTTTAAATCCTCTCGCTTTTAAATATGCCATCATTGCATTCCTTTCTTTAGCTAAATTAGGGCTTCTTGACATGAATCTAAGGTGTGTGGAGACTGTAGAAGGTTCAAGAGTTTCAAAGATCTAACTCATCTTGCACCTTTTGAGTGCTTCTCTGCCTTTAGCTTCGAGCTTGCTGCTCTTTTCTCTGCCTTTAGCATCTAATTCTTCTTGAACTTTTCTAGCAGCAGCTTCATTCCTAGCCACTTCAAATGCTCTAAGTTCAGCCAAAGTGAGCTTCTTTTTCTTAGTCTCAACCGTAACACCTTTCCTTTGTCTTTTGGATCAATCAAGTGGATCAGCTTCTTGGTTGTTCTTCTTCTTGTACTTCTCTAAGTAACTCCTCCTCTTGGTTGTGACAAATCAAGAATGTAGCAATTAATTCATCATCACTAAATGAATGAATAGGTATGTAAGTAGCTTCCTCCTCTTCTTCTCTAACAAATGAAGGACCGCTTCTTCATCAAAATTTAATACCCTTGGAGTTATTGGTGTTATTACTTCTTCCCTTGTTGTATCATGAAAATCAAGACTTTGATGTTCAAGACTGAACATCAAGCATCTTTGATTATCAAGATACTTTGAACTTGTACTTCTACTCTTTTGTTCCTCGTAAAAACCTTCTTTCTTCTTCAAAACATCTTCTTTAGATTCTTTTGTCTTCATAACATCTTCTTTCAAATTTTCTTTTTCTAAATTCCTCCCCAAGTTGATGTAAGATGATTTAGGAACCTTCTTTCTTTCAATTCCTTACGGAGCTTTTCGACGCTGTTTTCCTCCTTAACCCATAAGTTGAAACCTTGAATATAGGTTTAACAAAATTTAACCTAAGTAGTTACGCTTCAACTTCCTAATAGTTTTGGCTTGACGCTCAAAGCCTTGTTCAACCTAGCCTTTGTCAAAGCATAGTTATCCATAGTTAAACCTTCACGAGGAATTGAAGGAGCATCACCTTGAACCTCTCAAACGTAACGTTGTGAGAGGGAGTAGGTGTGTGCTCAATCTCGACTTGAACCTCGTGACCAAGAAACATCACCTTGTAACGAAACAAGATTCTCGAAGCAAGATTGCAGATGCAAGATTTTGTGAAGCAAGATCATAGATGCGCATCTTTTGAAGAAGCATCTTTGGTCATTATTAGTACCTTCGCTTCATCCTCTTCACCAAAGACGTAATGTACCTGTACAACTTCCATCATGGATGTTGTTAAAGGAATATCTCCACCTCTAAACAAGTTACTTCTCTTAGCCATGAATGTATAGATTTTGGCTTGTTGCACAATGACGTAGTAAAGCAGAGGTTTTGGAACATCACCAATTGCTTGTTCAAGAAAACTCAGATAAACCTTGGATACATCAACCAAGTTGCCCCAGATGATATATGAGAGAGCATTCCATCCAAAATAAGTCGTAAAAAGTTAAACACTCGCTCAGTAGCTAAGCCAACCATCAGCAGACGCAATATTTGACCCAAACCGCCTCCCAAGAAGTGCTTTTAGAACTTATGCAATGGAGCAAAATATGAATTAAGAACTTCCATTGAGGACGTAATAAAGCCTTCTTAAAAGTTTGTTCACCAAAGAACCTTCATAGCCCAAATTACTAAAAGTATCCCAAATCATTGTTTGGCAAATCTAATAGCCCCTTCTTCATCTCCAAATAATAAATCATCACGAATGGAGACCTCTCAGAATCTTGATAGTCTTTCCAAAGAATCGAGGATCTAATATAATATTCATCCTCCTCCATATTCTCTAGCATTAGCCCAAAATTTTGAATCCATGGTTCAATAACATCCGCTCAACTAAAAGAGCATAACTAATAGGCGACCCAACTAGATAATCAATGATATCATAGAAAGCCACATTCGCCTCAGACTTATCCAAATTAGCCACCATATTGTGCTTCAAACGCTTAAACGATTCACCATTGTTGAAAAAGTAATCACAATAGAAAGATTATATCGAATAATAAAAAGATGGTAATGGAAGAGTATGGAAAAGAGGTAATGAATAATGTGAGAGGAAAATCGAAAGTTGTATTTATAGGTAGGATTTTGAAAAATCATCCTAAAATAAAATAACCGCTGGCTTTAATTACCCTCCAATATTACCGTTGGAACAAGATTTTAATACGACAAAGATACTTTCCACATAAGCGATTCTTCCCAAGCAAGACTTTCCCAAGCAAGACTTTCCGAAATACCAAGACTTTGCCAAAACCTTCATATAAACTAAGTAATACACAAACATCCTCCCTCAAGCAATACAGTGACTATACCTAACACCTTATAGTCCTCCCCTTAAACATAGCTTTATAGTTAATCATTCCAATGCTCACGCACCAAGTGATTGAATGACACATCAAAACCTTTAGTGAGTAAATCGCCTACATTGTCATCTCAGGTGAACTTTAACCACATTAATAAGCCTATGCTCATAGCAATCTCTCGATAAAGTGATGCCTAATCTGAATATGCTTTGTCTTGGAATGATACACATGATTCTTCACAATGCAAATAGTACTCTCATTATCAATATTGATAGGAGTATTCTTAAAATTGAACCCATAGTCCAAGAGTTGATTCTCAGATCCATAAAACTTGACCACAACAACTTGCAGCAGCCTACATATTCATTTTCAAGATGATGTTGCCGCAATTGTCTCGCTTCTTGCATTGCCGGAGACTAACCTTCTTCCAAGATATTGGCATCCACCCCAGGATCTTCTATCATAGTTATCACCGTGATAGTCACTATCTCAAAAGCTTCTAAGTGAAAAGGTGACTCTTTTGGATACCACAACCCCAACTTAGGTTGTTTCAAATAACGTAGTAAAATTCTTTATCAGCATTCATGTGAGAGATCTTTGGTGAGACTTGATATCTTGCACATAAACTAACTGCAAACATGATATCGCCTTGATGCAAGAAGATACATAAGAGAGCCAATCATAGATCTCAGATAACTTGACTTCAACAGTCATCCATCTTCATCTTTTCCCAATGAATTGATAGATTTAATAGGTGTAGTAACAGCCTTCATATCAGCAAAATTAAACTTCTAAGTATGTCTCGCAACATACTTGTTTTGGCTAATGAAAATTCCTTCCTTGGATTGCTTAACCCAAGTCCTAAAAAGAATGTTAACTCTCCCATTGAACTCATTTGAAACTTTCGCATCACCGCCAAACTCCTTAACCATAGACTGCTTGGTAGCCCCAAAGATGATATCATCCACATAAACTTGAACTAACATGATATCCTTCTTGTCTCTCTTGATAAACAAAGTCTTGTCTATAGCTTCCCTCCTGTATCCATGTTGTAATAAGAATGTAGAGAGCCTCTCATACCAAGCTCTGTGCCCGATGAAGACCATATAAAGCCTTAACCACCTTATAGACTTTGTTTGGATGCTTAGGATCTTCAAAACCCGGAGGTTGTTTCACATACACCTCTTCTGTAATAGTACCATAAAGAAAGGCACTCTTGACATCCATCCGATATACCCGAAAACCCATATAAGAAGCAAAAGCAAGAAAGATTCTAATTGCTTCAATCCTTGCCACAGGAGCAAATACCTCATCATAGTCTACCCCTTCTTCCCCGCCTATAACCCCGAGCAACTAATCTTGCCTTGTTTTTGATAACATTGCCTCTTTCATCCCTTTTAACTCTAAAAGCCCACCTTGTTCCAATAACTCTCTTCCCATCCGAAGATCACATAAAACCCAAACCTCAAGTTTAAATTGTAGAAGTTCTTCCTCGATAGCTTCAACCCGCCTTTCTTTAGTCAAAGCTTGAGCAATATTCTTGGGTTCCTATTGAGAGATGAAACAAGTAAATAAGGTGTTTGATGGTCCTTATGATTTATCCTGCTTTTGTTTATACACAAAGCTAAGTAAAGCATTGTGAGGTTTTGTGAAACCCTTAGCTTTATGTCTTGTCATAACCTGCATGTAGGACCAATGATTTGATCACCGGATGAGTCTTATGAATTCGAAGATTGGTGACCGTGGAACCGCATATGTATCATCCAAGTTAGTATAATCAAGACCTTCATTGAAATTTGTGAAAATACCTTCATCTTCAAGCTCATCATCAATCTTCTAATCCGTGCATGGTAGGTTCATCCAAATCATCTAAAGTATTGTCAATCAGATGCAAAGAAGACTTTGATCGAAGTATCAGTCCAAAGTATCGTGGAGAGAACTCAAAGAATGGTTCTTCTTCTTTGCCTCTTCATAAGCTCTCCTTTGTTCATCGCTGTAAGAATGTGCTAAGTACATCTTGAAGAAGCATCCATTGAGTTCCTCTTGAATAGATTGATCCTCAGATAATGAGGATGTGTGCAACAAGATCGTTTTGGAGAATCAAGATTTTGCATAGGAACATCAAGATTTTGTTTGGACTCACGTGAACTTTAGCAGGACCGATCAGTCTAATATGAACATCATGAACAACATATTGAATATCTTTCACTGTGCACATGTTGATTTTCTTCTCTAACATGTACATAGTTCATTGAAGGAGATAAAATCTCAAGATCAAACATCCAATCAAGACCTTTTCCTTTCTCATTGTCTTGATCTTCTAAGAACTCAACATGAAGACAATCTTGAATCCTCTTAGTAACTCTGTTGTAGACTCTAAAGCCTTTATCAGTTAGGCAATATCCCAATAAATAACCTTCTTCTGACTTGCCATCAAACTTCCCCAGATTATCAATGGTATTCAAAATAGTAAGAGGACATCCAAAAGGCTTCATAAAACAAATGTTGGGTTTATTGCCCATCAAGAATTCATGGGTGTCTTCATTCAGGTTTGGGACGTAAAACCCCGTTGAGTACATAGCATGCGCACTTACGCCTTTCACCAAAATTGAATAGGGAGATGGGAATCGCTAACATAGTCCTTGCGACTTCAATCAAGGTCCTATTCTTTCTCTCTGCAACACCATTTTGTTGTGGTGTTCTAGCAATACTAAACTCCCTCTTGATGCCTTTATTAGCACAAAAGTCATCTATAAGCTTGTTCTTGAATTCCATTGTCACATCTAATACCTCTAACCTTGAGTCTTAATTGGTTTTCAAGTGCTATTATGAGAGTCTGAATAGCATCAAAGGTATCATCTTTAAAGCCCAAAAAAAAACCCAACTGAATCTACTACAATCATCAAGAATAACCAAACAAGATTTCTTCTTCTTATTTAAACTTGCCACGAGACAGTCCAAATAAATCCATGTGTAATAGCTCCAATGGTTCCCTAATATTTCTTTTTCATCAAGCTTTCTTGTGAAGCTTTGTGTTGTTTACCCTTCTTGCATGCCAAACATGATTGATCATTCTTGTAAGTCTTTGTAGGTAAACCTCTAACTAAATTGCCTTTGACCGCTTTGTTGATGTTCTTGAAATTCACATGGCCCAATCTTCTATGCCATTGATGTGCCTCTTCAGATGTTGCTTTAGCCACCAAACATGTGGCTCTTCCATAGGAATTTAGACTCTTCATGTCTAAACTATACACATCATTTGTCCTTGGTACTCTATGTACTACCAAGTCATCAACAGTGTTTGAAGTCGATGAAAGAATAAGACATTCTCAGGTCGCTGAATAGCACAGATGCTTTTTATCACGATTTGAGAAACCGACAACAAGTTAAACTTTAGCTCCTTCACATATCTGACATTCTCAAAGTCAATTCTTCCAGCTTTAATTGTTCCTTTCCCAGGAATCCTTCCTCCATTGGGATCATTCCCAAATGCAACTTTTCCTCCACTAATACTTCTAAAATCGCAGATCTCTTTATCACTGGCCATACTTCCGTGAGCAACCACTATCCACAATAAGATGATCTTTAAGCTCCTCTTCGGGTTGCCCTCAAGACACAAAGAAAAGAGTTAGAAATCTTAGGAACCCAAGCCACACGACTTCAGGTTCCTCAGGAGTTACAAACTCAAATTCCTTGAGTATGTAATTTCCACTATCTTTCAAATGGTGATCCAAAATTATCTTTTGAGTTTTAGCATGTGGATTTTCAAAACTTTCTGGTTTTTCAACGTAAATCTCTTTCACCGCTTTATTAACATTTTCTTGTGTCACAAAAAAAATTGATTCACTTTTTGTTGAACGCATCGTGTATTCCTTACCAAGATCCCCTTTTACCCATTCAGCTTTAACAGAGGTTCCTCGTGATCTAGATCCCTATATGAATTGTGATACATTCTAGGTTGATAGTGAGATCTCCTAGGATTCCTATTCCAAGCAAAGGTTATCGATTCTTTCTCCGAAAGCAAAGACTTTGGAAAGTACCGAGATACCGGTCTTCTCTCGATGTGGGTATCTATGATCCGATGTGAAGTTTCGATTAATCCTATTTGAATTAGTCCAAACCGGTTTTGTGCTCTCTGTGTCTCCGTTAAGTATATTCCTTGGAAACTTGCTTAGATATTCCGAGTGTTTGTCACAATCTTTGATTAAGTGAGTAGGACTATAACACACAAAACACGCTTTTGACCCATATGACCAAAGTGATTTCTTCTATGTCTATGCCCAAAATTGTTTTGCCTTCTTGATAACTGATAAAATTTGTTTTGAGCAAAATTATCCCAAAAGGTTTAGAAGATCGCTTTGAAAAGGTTTTAGTGTAATATTTGGTTGAGCAAGACTTTGTTTTAAAGGTATCACTGATTTTGAACATTGTTTTCAACAGCTTTTGGGTTTCTCGGACCTAGATTGAGCAACAAGCTTCTTTCTAAACTCTAGACTATCTACTCCATAATGAGAAACATCGTGCCTAGAGGGTGATGACTAATGGGATGAGGAACAAAGATGATAACCATTGTCTTTCTTATATTCAGGAGGTGGTTCACTTATCGAGCCATCATTACTAGATGAATCTACATAGTTAATGAGCTCATCATCACTAGTGGTTATGTCCTCAAAATCACCATCATCCTGATTACTAGGTTGGTTTTCATCTACATTGCTAAAGTCCATTCCAAATCCTAAGCCTGTTCTAATGTAAGCTCTTCTCTCTTTTCAACATAATAACATGAGACAAACCGGACTCTCCCCAAGCAAAGAAACTTAGCTAACAAATCATCTCTTTCCTTAGTTAATTTCTCAATTTCAGAATTTTACAGCTTTAGTTTCCATTCACGAAGTTTTAACCGGTAATCCCGTTGTTCATACTTTTCAGCCCAAGCCATTTCATTATTTTCATGGGTTATGATTTTAGCTTCCATAGACTCTAAAGTGATTTGATAACCGCTACCTCGCACCTAGCCCTAATACAATTATCTCTTCAATCACATAACCATAAGCTTGATAAAACTCATAACAGCTTGAGCATACCTCGAGATAGAGATCGAGTTGGTGAAGTAGCCACCATAGCAAGAAGAGCAGATCATCTTTACTTTCTCTGCCCAATCAAATCTTCCAAAGCCATCATCGATTCCAAAGAAGATGTTCGATTTTTCATCAAAAGCAGCGTTCACCAATGCTTCCACCGCTGTTCTTTAATCGCATCGCCCATCGCTATCATACAAGAAGTCTGGTTCATCATCGAACTCTTCACCTCCACCTCTCGATAACTTTTCTTGAGCTACCAAGGCCTTTGTCTCGCTATTGGTATTTCTTTGAGCTCAAGTTTGGCTTCTCGATGTTCGCTTGCTTGATACTTAGCAAATCAAGATTCCTTGCAAAGTGACCAGTCTTTTGACAATTGAAACATTCAATTTGAGATTTGTCAAAAGTTATTCCTTGTTTGGGTTTGAAATCAATAGCTTGCTTTCTGCCTTTTTCATGTACTTTTGATCCTTGCAGAATCATAGCAACTTGCCACCGATATCAATTTCTTCAAGTGCATCTTCTTCAACTGCTGCTAGATCCCTTCATAAGTGACGTGTAAGCTTGCTTGTTGTGCAAAGAAAGAGCACACAACTTCATCTGAGTTCAAAGTGGTAGATGGTGGGGCCAGCTGAGTATATGATGGGGATTGTAAACAAAGCAGTATTTTGAGAAACAAGATTTGAGAGAAGCAAGATTTGGAAGTACGCTTCTTCTTTTCGATGATAGAAAAGCAATACCGTGAGATTTGGAATTTGGTTGACCACTCATCTCATGTTCATACACCTTCAGTTGATGATAAAGATCATCAAAGTTCATAACATCCAACCCCTCGTTGTCCTCCGATCATAGTAGCAATCACATGCCATGTAGATGGTAAACTCCGTAGAAACTTCAAATTAGCATCCTCAATCGATACCTTGTATAATTCCAACATGTTAAGAAGATTCTCGAACCTATCATATGCAAAGATCGACTCTCTCTTTCTCCAACTGTGAAAGTTTCAAACCGTTGTTTCAAAGAAGTTTCGCAAGCATCTTCTAGAGGCTTCATTCCTCCAAATCTGGTCTTGAGAGTGCCCCAAAGTCGTTTAGCATCTTTAGCATCATGAAATTTAAGAAGATGACCATCCTGAATGGCGCATAAGAGAATGTTAAGAGCCTTCTCGATTCCTTAGAGTTGTCAGCTAAAACCGCCTTTGGTGCTAGAGGTTGTCCAAGAACTTGAATGGGTTCGGAGGAACTTCATTCCCATTCACAATTACATTCCACGAGAGCATGGTCAGTAATGGCAATATAACGCCTCATCTTCATGCACCGTGAGATCATATTCTCCTTTTTGATAATTGGAATTCTCGAGTGAGGTGATTGAGGGTTGTGGAACGACTTCATGACATCTTGGATATTGTAGGGTTTCTTCCTAGTCGAGTTTCCACACAAGCTCGATACCACTTGTTGGATCGATATACTTTAATCAAACTAACTTAACTAGCTTGTTAAGGTTTAATAACCTCGGATAAATCCTAAGTTATTAACAAAGAAACTCTGAGCAATCTTTATTAAATGCTGAATTTACTTAACAAAGCTAAGAAGAAAAACTTTATTAACAAACTCTAAATCTGCTTATTATGCAGATACTCAAATACAACTCTAAGATAATCGAACTTTTCTCTAAACTCTAAATCGTAAACTCTAAAACTCTTTTTCTGAAATCGCACCTCTAATGCCAATCTAGGAGTCCTTTTATAGGCTCAAGGATATCCTAGTTGGTTTACAATTGATAACCTTGTACGACAAGTAATCTACAATACTTTCCATAAACTAATATAATAGCTTTATTTGTTCTAGCAAGACTTTGACTTCTCTCTTGCGATTCTGACTGGCATTTAGCAAGATTTTGACTATTTGACTTCTTCCATTTTTTCAAATTACAAGTATTTTCATATCTTCAAGATTTTGATATCTTCAAACACTTTCATATCCCAACAGTTGGTTCCGTACCAAGGCAAGTTGATCCGATGATGATGAGGTGCCACTAACCTCAAAGCGACTTGCCAAGCTAGATTTTGATTCTAGGGTCAAAGTTATAGGATTTCCAAACAAGGCAACTTGTGGCAAACTAGGTATCAAAGGCTTTGTTGTGAAACCTATCAATGATGAAGTTGAGACAACTAAGGGAAGGGAAGGAGAAGAGGAAGGGGAGGAATGAGTGGTTTGAACCACTAAAAGTTAGTAATGTTAAGTGGTTGCTTTACCCGTTTTTATGGCTTTAGTAATGTTAGTGGTCATAGCCCCTAGAATAATCCTATGTAATCCTATGGCTTTAGTAAGCCCTTTTATGAATGGTATGTCACTTGGTTTCAACTAATTGTGCAGACCATCTAGTCAGTGCAGACACTACTACTTGTGCATTGACTATCAAATGTGCATTGACTATCAATTCAAATGTGCAGACCATATTAAACCAATTCAAATGTGCATTAACTATCAATTATCCAAAATAACACTTAACAATTCAAAACATTACCCAAACTAAAACATTTACATTCATTTTCCAAACTTAACAGTTAACAATTCAAAATACTACATTAAAGATTATATAATCAATGCATCGCTTGGATAGTTTCATACCAAACCAAACACAAATGAAACATAACAATCCTAACATCATCATAAACAACCTATCATACAATTTCAACTAAGACTTTCCAGCCTTCACCTCATCCTCCAATCTTGTCTTTGTAGCCTTCAACTCATCTTCCAACCTTGACTTCTCCAAAGCTAGAGCTTCAATCATGGGTGCGCTTCAACACCTCTCGCCTTTGAAAGAACCCATATACCAAGTCCTTGTAGTATTGACTAGGAAGGTCTTCATCCAGAAACTCATAGACGCCGACATTCACACACATTTTACAAATCTCTTTCCTGGATTCGTCCTTGTGGTTGATGTTTGGACTCTCAATTGTCGATTACACTTACAAAAACGTTCAAGTTTACCTCCAACTAAACGTGATTGTGCTGAAGAAGAACTACTCATGATTAGGGTTCTTGATTTTGAAACGATTGGGGAAAGTATTCATGAAGTGGTTTAGGTTCATTTGGGAAGTTATTAAGTGTAGCCTCCAAAGTTACAATCTTGTCAAAAAACTCCGCCAAAATTTAAATCAACCAAAAAATGAGTAAACTGTGATTAAGAATGCTAATTACCATCTAAGTGTGATTTAGTGTTACAATAGAAAAATCAGGGAAGTTTTGGACTACTTTAGAAAAAAAAAGTTTCATGCTCACAGGGAAAAAGTGGCAGTTCGATGCCTTTTTAGACATTTTTCCCTTTATTTAATATGAAAAAAACACATATATTAATTACAATTCACTATTTTTATATGCATACTTCAATTTATCATGGGACGATCCTGATAAGACTTGGTCTTAGTCCTTCGCGACGTATCAATATTTTTATACCAAAATGATTCTTGTCCTCAAGGCTCATGTCTTGTCCCCCGTGTCACATGGCTTCCAAGGTGGTTCTAGTTCTGGTTTAGAGAAAACAAACTTTGGTGAATGGCACCGTGGATCGAGAAATGTTTCCAACCGTGAGAAAGGTGGCTAACATGTCCTCAAGAAGAGGAAGAGAGCTATAATTTGTTTTCTAACATCATTTTGGAACTTTGTTATAGATGCAACAGAGGCAGTGACAAACTTAGCCATGGGTTTACTGGGTTTAGGTGTGTGAAATTTTTGTCGGTTGTTCGGTGGTGGCGTGATGCTTGGTTGTGCGTCTAGTGGTGGGATGATGACGGTTGGTGTATTGATATCAGCGACTGGCGAGCTCGAGGGTATGTGGATCATTAAATAAATTTCCTATGGTATGGCTAATGTATGCATAGCTTCTTTAAGGGTTAGTGGTTTAGATGTTGGAGGCATAGTTCGATGCAATGAAAGCACTATTGTTAAGACCGATTGAGACGCCAATCTCTCAAAACTAGATAAGAGATGAGATTTAATAAGGTCCTTGAGTGAAAGCAATATTCTAAGAAACCAGAGAAAAACTAAACTAATAAACAATTTTTTGTTATATTCAACTCAATGTAACGCATTGTTTGAATTATAGGTAATTCGCTGCAACGCGGCGGGTACCCTCGAAATAAATTTTTTGATGAATAATGTATTTTAGTTTATTATGTTCTTTCTAACAATAAATTTACGGATATCAAGAATTCTGTGATAGCCTGCGTCTGTCGCTCGAACCCGCTGGGTTCGTAGGTTCCGCCGCTCAGCCCGTTGGTCCGGCGCTCGTTCTGCTCGCTTGGTCCGTTGCCCATTCTCGCTTGAATATTTGTATAATGTGCTTTATTATTTGTAGTAGTGAAATTTAATTCATGAATTATGTTTAATTTGGTTGTACAATATGCTTGATAATTTGTATTTATTATGTTATAGGTGTTTTAATAACAAAGATAATTGTATTTATTGACCGCTTAAATAATTGACTACATTAAATAGCATTAATATGGTGTTTTGTTGTACACTATGCTTCTTGTCTTGTATGTATGAAAATTATGTGCATTAAAGTGTTGTACACTATGTTTCTTTTCTTGTAAGTAGTAGCCATTATAGTCATTAATAACATTGACCACTTTAATAGCATTAATGTTGTAAGTCCGAAAATTACATCATGCTTATTTTGTTGTACACTATGCTTATATTGTTGTAACTAAAATTGGTTGCAAATATTGTACATTGTGCTTAAATGGTTGTAATTTTTGGTGAAGGGTGTTTTAATAGCATTAATGTTGTTTGATAGAATTTTGGTCTTAAAATGACACCACGCTTTATTTGTTGTACAATATGCTTACTTTGTTATAATTCAAAATGGGTGCATTAAAGTGTTGTAAACCATGCTTAATTTCTTGACGCCTTAAAATTAAGAGTGATGTGCCTTCGTGCATTATAAGTAGTATAGATATAGATAACAACTAACAATTATTAATCCAAGTATTCATCCAAAAGTAAAAGAGACGTGAGAAAATGAGTGCAAGAGTAGAGATAATGGTTGAATTATTTCATAAGGTGGGGCGCATGGTGCTAGGTGACCACACGCGAAAAGCCGAGATGGCACGAAGTCCATGACACGGTGTTTTGTTGGCACGAAGGTGATAAATGGGGTTGGTTTGGTGAAGGTGCTTCTAACTAAAAATGTGGAAAATTTTGTGTAATTGTAACAAAAAATAGTTAGTCTTGGTCTTGGTCATAAGTCTTAACCAAGGCGCTTTTGGTTTCATTATATTTACCTATAAATATCCCATTCTTCGTTAAGTCTTAAGCACTCAAGGCGCTTTTGGTTTGACTTATTTAGGCCGAGTGTGATTCACCTACATCAGTTGTACTTAATTGTTTTTCTTTAGTAATATTATTTTACCGGAAATAACCCTTTTACCAAAAAATATATAATTACAACAAGTACCTTTTTTATTTTCTTCACACATTCAAATCTTATTCCATCTTTCATACTTCTACTTCAAAAATGTCTCAAAGTACTCCAAAAAACAAAACCCCAAATCAACGTCAACACTAAACGTCCCAACACCCGATTCCATTTTCTAACCTTTTCACTCATAACTAGTTCATTTTCGAGCTCCAACTTTTGTTTACGGAACACAAACACTACAATACAAACAAACACATACCACAAGCCACCATTCATACCTCCATAACAACAACAACAAATAATGCATCGGCCACAAATGTATCACGATCTTACATCACCACAAATGTTCTCAGGATTCTTCATCACCAACCAACCAATCTTAATGGTTTATTCCATTCATCCATTCAACGTTGATTATTTTAAGCTTATTTCAAGTTACTTAACCTCAATTGGTGATGAAGGGTAGGCTCTTGGTTATGATGTTGAATGCGTAAAAACTCTTAGCCGTTGATTAATGGAATAGGTGTGTCGATAGTAGACAAATGAATATTCTTTCTATTAATATTAGGGGCTTTAAGAAGCATAGGAAGTGTGTTTGGATCAAAGATCTTTGCTTTAAGAACAATATTCACATTCTTGGAGTACAAAAGACAAAGATGACCAAATTGGAACTTTTTCAATTAAGATCTATGTGGGGAAATTTTAACTTTGATTATGCATGTAGTATGGCATGGTAGTAGATCGTGGTTTGTTACTATATGGACCCCAATGTTTTGGCTAAAAAGAGAATATGGTGTGGTGATATTCATAATAATAATAGGAGAGCGAAGAATTCAACGTAAGATCTATACATCATCAATGTATATGGCCCTCAACATCAACCTGATAAATCCATCTTATGGTCTTTTCTTCTTAATTTCATTCTCAATCACACTAGTAAAGTTATTTTATTTAGTGATTTGAATGAAGTAAGAAATGAATGGGAAAGATTTAGCTCCATTTTTCTAGTGGAGACGTGGCCATTTTCTATGGTTTCATTCACCATTAATCGGGTTTGATCGATCTTCCCTGGGTGGCGTAAAGTTTACTGGATGAACAAGGTTGGTTCTAAGATGAGCAAGTCATACCGCTTCTCATTTCGGATGACATGATTCAAGATTTGCCGAATTTACAAGTTGTTGCTCTTGATAAAATTTGGTCGGATCATAATCCTATCCTCCTTCATTCTAAGAAGCATGATTTTGGTTCGACCCTTTTCAAAGTCGTTCACTCTTGGTTCGATCTCTTGGATTTTGAGGATATTGTCAAAGAAAAGTGGGATGTCATTATAGCGGTGATGGGGGCCTAAAAACCTCTTCATTCCAAACTTAAAGACCTTAAATCTCATCTTAAAGTTTGGTTCTTTCACACTAAAGAGATTGAGTTAAGGTGAGAAAGTCCATAGTTGTTGAATTAAGAAGTTTGGAGCAAAAAATACATGATGGCCATGTACTGACGAGGATAAAATTATTCATACCAACAGGTTGAAATAGCTTGATGACCTTGAGAAGATTGAATAAATTGACTTAGCCCAAAAAGCGAGAATTAAATGGGAAGTGGGATGATGAAAATTCCAAATTCTTCCATGCCCTCATTAACTCTAGGAGAAATCCCAAAGCGATCCATGGTATTATGCACGAAGGAATATGGTTTACCAACCAAATGACATCAAAGAAGCTTTGTTATACAAAGACAAGTTTAGTTGTCACGATTCTCATGTTTCTTTTCCACCTTTCATAATTGCCACCAACCTCAAAGATTCCCTAATCGAGAATCGCCAATCGCTTCTATGGATGAGATTAATCGCTTCGGGGAGTGCGTAGTAACAAAGCTCCGGTCGATGGTTATTCTTTCATGTTCATTAAAAGATTTTGGGATCTTTTGAAGCATGATATTCATGATTTTGTGGCTAATTTCTTCGCTAATGGAAAGTTCCCTCAAGGCAAATTCTCGCCTTAATTACGCCATTCCTAAGAAAGATTACATACCTATTTCCCTTATTGGTCTTCATTACAAGATTGTTGCAAAAATTCTTGCCAATAGATTGTCAAAGGTCATTCATTCAATCATTAGTCCCGAGCAATCATCATTTATTCTTAGCGAGATTGTTGATTGGTACAAGAAACGCAAAAGAAGCTAATGATTTTAAAGTTGAATTTGAAAAAGCATTCTACTCTATCACTTGAAGTATCTTGATTATATTCTAGACAAGCTGGGTTTTGGAATCGATGGCTTAACTTGGATTAAAATTGCTTAATGGCTAGAACTTCAATTCTTATTAATGGGAGTCCTACATCGAATTTTCTTTAAGTGGGTGTTTAGTGCGGGATCCTGTCTCCCTTTCTTATTTATTATAGTCATGGAAGGTAATATGTTTCATGGTCTTAAAATTAACTCTTCAAATATTCATCTATCCCATCTTTTTCTATGCCATGACCTCATCATCCTTTATGAATGAAACCAAAAGATATGGAAACATAATTCAAATCCTCAACGCTTTCCACATAGCCTCTGGTCTAAAGATTAACATCAAAAATCAATGTTTTGGAGTTGGAGTCTCACATAATGAAATTGCCTCCATGGTTACATAAAATGGTGTGGCAGCGCTGCTCCCTTTTTCAGTATCTTGGTTTACCCATCGGACGTAGTATGAGTCGAAAGCAGTTGGCAAACCCTCATTGATCATTTTAAAGCTAGAATGTCGAGTTGGAAAGCTAACCTCCTTTCCACAGGAGGTCGTCTTACTCACATCAAGTCAGTGTTAGGAAGCCTTGGTATCTATTATTTCTCTATTTTCAAGGTCCCCTAACGTTAGGGTTCTTGAAAGCTTGGCGCCTATTTTCTTTTGGGGTGGTCATGAAAATAACAAGAAAATTGCTTGGGTCAAATAGTCGAATATCCTAGCCTCCTTTGATAAAGGTGGCCTATGTGTTGAAGCCTTAAAGCCAATAAAAGCTCTCTTATTGAAATGGGGATGGCGCATTTTTATTCCAAAGACTCTTTGGGTTCAAGTGATTAAAGCTTTACATGGTGAGGAATTTGATTTTGGAGGTCGCTTATCCGAATAGTTTCAAATAAAATTGTTGGAACTATTAATCACCTTCACTCGAGTGGTATTGTTCCTCTTAATTCTATTCGCTTTAAAGTTGGTGATGGTTCGTCTATTCAATTTTGGAAGGATACTTGGTTACGAGATGAGCCTCTCTATATTAGATATAATAGATTATTCCACCTTGCCATCAATAGAGAATGCTCTATACGTGATCGCATTGTTAATGGTTCATGGATTGGGATTGAGTAGCCGACTACTATGGGTAGAACGAAGACCGAATTTGATAAGCTCATTATCGACATTGCTAACTTGGATAGTGACCATATGGTGATTGATTCCTATGTTTGGAATCGCCCATTGATGGCTCTTTCAATGAACATGGTTAGGAAACATATTGATGAATACCTTCATTCGCTTGTTCCTAGTACCGCGGGTACAAGATGATTCCTAAGATGGTAAATATTTTCATGTGGCAGATGTTCTTAGATAGGCTTCCTACCCGCTAAATAGCCACACACCCTCACGGAGGCTAAAACACGAGGTGTAAATCTGGTGAACATAAGCACAAGATAATAGAACATACCAACATTAATATTAAAAAGAAATAATACTCCATTTCAATACTAGTTTAGCAGTCATCTAAGAAAATATATTACAAAGTTTAGTTCCCAAAATATGAGGTTTTATTACATAATGACTTAGAGCGACAAGTGAAAACTTTATGCAAAACCCGGTAGAAAAGCTTACTAACGATCACCGAAATGCATGAGAGAAAACGTCAACTATGAAAATAGTTGGTGAGTAAACACGCTAGCAAAAAGAAAACTCGAAGAAATATTCAATGGTTGGTCATCTGAATAGTTCCCAAAGCAAAGGCATTGATATCCACTCCGCCCAAGTTCCTACCATACAAAACTTGCAACCTGTGTGTACACAACCCATTGCACAAAAATATAGCGTATCAAGTAGTCAAGTGTAAGCGGTCATAATAGTTCCCAAAGCAAAGGCATTGATATCCACTCGCCCAAGTTCCGCCATACAAACTTGCAACCTGTGTGTACACAACCCATTGCACAAAAATATAGCGTATCAAGTGGTCAAAATAGTTCACAATATAGTACCAAGTGTATAATAATTTAAAGATGTCTCAACATGGGAGACTTTGACCGCTTCCAACAAGGGAGACCTTTGTCACCGACCACCTAGGCGAGATTTATGAGAACACTCCACCATTAAGGCTTAGAATATTGAGAACACTCCACCATTAAGGCTAGAATTATTGAGAACACTCCACCATTAAAGCGAGAATTATTGAGACTCCATCGACAAGGCTTAGAATTATTGTGAAATTCCCACCGACAAGGCTAGAATTATAGTGATGCCGAACAAGTGAGACTTTATAGTGATGCTCCGAACATAGGAGACTTTAGGTCAAGGTCATAACATGTACGGTTCAACAAGTTCAAATAAGTCATAATTTCGTAATTAAGTTCAAGGATTTGATTCGAGTTCACAAGTTCTAGTCAAAAGAGTTCACAATTGTAAGGATCAATTTAATTCATGTATGGTTCATGCATTCACCCAAAAATATAGAAAAGCAAGTAAAGGGATGTGATTACTCACTTGGTAAACCGAGGCTTATGACAAAAAGTAGTACACCGAGGTATAATGTGATGTGTTAACCTAGACCTATTACTTAATGATATGATATGCAATGAGTTGCAATGTAATATAATGCATGCACTTCAGATGTTATTTATACCATTTCATGAAGAAAATAATACTTGTTGTCGAAAAATACTCTTTTGACGTCTCGACCAATCAAAAATCACTTTACATGTTTTTACGCCAAAATGTCATCCTACAATGGTTTTATAATGATTTTTGGTGAAATTACCACTTTTCGTCGAAAACAATGTAGTTGGAAATATCATGAAATTAACAAAATGGCTTTGAAAACTAGTCGTAAAATGGTGTACGCCGATCGTTAGAAAACTTAACTCGACAGCTTTTGGAAAGTTTGTATTGAAATCTAGAAGTTTCACGTGAGTTTTGACATAAAGGTCTCGAACATAAAGATAATAAGGGTTAAAGATGGTGATTTTAGTTATCAGTAACACTTATCTCAGAAAAATAATATAGTTTTCTAAAAAATAATAGTTACTTAATTTTATTTAAAACGCGCAATTTGATGCTTTCAAATCCGCTTTCAATTATAATACGCCCTTAGCTTTCAGATCAAAGTATACTAATATATTTTTGACAAGTCGAAATAATTTGTAAAGCTTTAAGGCTTGACTCCTGCGACAAATTAAAAACATGTTGCTGAAATTTCAGAAAACTATACATTTCGTCGTCAAACTTGTAAAATCCATAACTTCTTCGTTATAACTCGCTTAATCCGTTCAAGCGCCACGGATTCGCTTTTTAAAGTATATTTTCTAAATATCAAGGCCAAAGTTTCGTACCAACAGTAGGTTTTTCCAGAAATTCGAAACAAGGACAGAACCTATTTATATAGTTATCGAAAATAGTTTTTCTCTGACAAAACCTATTCTAATCCCTTCAAATCAACTCCAAAGCTAATCTAATCCTACCATACACCTTCTTAGGGTGTCATGGGTTCCTAATCACCATCAAGACCAAAGAATACCATGGGAATATTTATAGGATGACCAATATGTATATATAACTCAATAAATCATGAAATAAATGGTATAAATCACATATCATGCATAATATCTCCAAAATGAAAAAGATGAATATGAAATGAAAAAGGAAACATGAAAATGAAAGAAACAAGCTTACAAATGAGTATGATGAGGTGCAAAGAACAAGGTTTAGCCTAAACACTCTTGGTTTTTATTTCAAAACCTAAACAAGAGTGTATACTAGATTGTTATTAACTTGATCTTGAGAAAATTTTGTGATGATCTCTTTGAAACACCAATGAAGAACCGTCATGGAGGAGATAATAAAGAGAGAAAAGAAAAGTTTTCTTGACTTGTTGAATTATTGTTTGAATGAATGAGATGTGTAAATGCAAGTTGAGTATAAATCAATACTTTCAAAGAAAATCTACCACTTTGACTACCCCTCCCTAAATGGATTGGTGAAAGGTGTCAAAAAATTTTTTATACATTGTGTAATTGTAAGAAAAGTGTAGTTAAAATGTTAATATTAATAACTTGTAAGGTTTAATATACATTTGTGTATTTAAGGTAATTTTAGGTAAAAGTAATTTTTAATAGATCAAATTAAAGTATAATGAGATCATAAAAATTGTAAAAATACATTCCTTGTAAAAATTGAGTGATATAATAATTATCAAGCAGCTTTTAAGAAAAACGTCAGTAATATTTAACTTTAACGATTTATGTACCAAATAAATTTGAAACACTAGGAAAACTAAAAATATTGTTTTTATAAACTAACCGTAAGTTTAAAATACATCGGGATCATTTTTGAAAGTAATCTGCTTAAATATACAAAATAATAACTCTCACGTAAAGTTTATTAAATATAAAAATTACGCTACTGAAAGTGAAATGAAATGCCATGAATGAACTAATATGATGCATTTTTAATTTAAGAAATGACCAGAATTTGAGAATTGTGACATTCTTCCCATGTTTGAATCATGTCCTCATGATTCGACATGATACTATGGTCCTAACCTCGACAAGAGTTCTAAAAGTTCATGATCGAATCCAACGTCTAAATGATCATATCAATGCCCATGCGCATGGTGTTCCCCATTCAACTAAGTACGTGCCGTGATTAGATTGATAGGTAAACTTACCCAATATCGCATCGTACTCTCAAAAGACCTTTAGGTAGTCGATTCTAATTTAATCCCACAACTCATCAAACAAGAACCTGCCATGAGATTAAACTAAACCGACAACTTGTTCTTAGCTTGATTTTCGCAACTCATCAAACAAGAACTGTCACTAGATCAAGCTAGGAAACAAGTTGTTAGAAAGATAGGAATCAACATCCTTGAATGAAGTCTTTTGAAAGATTCGCTCGATATTGGATTTGCTTACACAAATCCAATCAAATCAACAAAATATATAACAACTAAGGTCGATATCAATAGGTCTCAAATTAATCAATGACGTGAACGTGGTAAAGATTGAAAGGAAGCTATGCACTCAAAATTATGTCGCATTTAAATAAGGTAGTTGCTCAGTTGAATGTAATCCGCTATTGCCATGCGCTTCCTGCATCTGTAGATAGAATGCCGACCACGCATGGAGGAATTTCAATGTTCCGATCTTGTGGCCTTCTATTGCCAACGCCAAGTTTGGACGACACTTAAATAAGGCCAATGTACCATGATCTTACAAAGGTGAACCAAAATTCGGGTTGAGTAAACCATATTCGAATCCAAATCGATGAGGTGCGAATCGCAAGTGGTAATGTGTTATGTGGATCGAAACATGACAGAAATCGAGACATGCTATGTTTAACAAGTCGAAGATGGAAAAGAGAAGATATGAACAAGGTACTCGGTAATGTAGAGCGGAACGTAAAACATGCCATGCATACCCAACTCACCAATGCAACTTCTGACCGGACCAAAAAGACTCACTAAACATGATTTAAAATTATTCTTCTTATCATTGATGGTTCTTCATAAATTAGACATAGTTGATCAGGCTATGTATAATTTATGAGTAACAATGCAACGATAGGACTAGTTGACTCGAATGATGTTCAATGTTTAATAAAATAATATAAAAAAAATTTATTCTAAGTATAAATGGATTTTTATTTTTGAAAAATCATTCTCTATAACCTTTGGCTCGTACCAATCTGCCACACTCACGGAGGCGAAAACACGAGGGTAACGGAAGGAACATAAGCACAAGATAATAGAACATACCAACGTTAAGATTTAAAAAGAAATAGTACTCCATTACAATATACTAGTTTAGCTCACATCAAGAAATATATTACAAAGTTTAGTTCCCAAAATATTGAGTTTTATTACATAACGACTTGTAGCGACAAGTGAAAACTTCTTTATGCAAAACCTCGGTAAAAAGCTTACTAACGACACCAAATGCATGGAGAAAAAGCGGTCAACTATGAAAATAGTTGGTGAGTAAACACGCTTAGCAAAAAAGAAAACTCGAAGAAATATTCAATGGTTCTGGTCATCTGAATAGTTCCCAAAGCAAAGGCATTGTATATCCACCGCTCCAAGTTCATACAAAACTTGCAACCCTCGTGTGTACACAACCCATTGACAAAAATATAGCGATCAAGTAGTCAAGTGTTAGCCATAATAGTTCCCAAAGCAAAGGCATTGATATTCACTCGCCCAAGTTCCGCCCATACAAAACTTGCAACCCGTGTACACAACCCATTGCACAAAATATAGCGATCAAGTGGTCAAAATAGTTCACAATATAGTACCAAGTATATAATAATTTAAAGATGTTCAACATGGGAGACTTTGACCGCCCAACAAGTGGAGACTCCTTTGTCACTCGACCACCTAGGCGAGATTTATTGAGAACACTCCACCCTTTAGGCGAGAATTATTGAGAACACTCCACCATTAAGGTGAGAATTATTGAGAACACTCCACCATTAAGTACAGAATTATTGAGAACACTCCACCCACAAGGCGAATTATTGTGAACACTCCACCCACAAGGCGAGAATTATAGTGATGTTCAACAAGGAGACTTTATAGTGATGTTCAACATAGGAGACTTTAGGTCAAGGTCATAACACATACTGGGTTCAACAAGTTCAAATAAGTCATAATTTCGTAATTAAGTTCAAGGATTTGATTCGAGTTCACAAGTTCTAGTCAAAAGAGTTCACAATTGTAAGGATCAATTTAATTCAAGTATGGTTCATGCATTCAAATTCCCCCAAAAAATATAAGAAAACTAAAAGGGGATGTGATTATCACTTGTAACCGAGGCGATGACAAAAGTGAGTACACCGAGGTATAATGTGATGTGTTAACCGGGACCTATTACGAATGATATGATATGCAATGAGTTGCAATGTAATATAATGCATGCACTTCGTATGTTATTTATACCATTTCGCGAAGTTTTGAAAATAATACTTGTTGTCGAAAAATACTCTTTGACGTCCTCACCAATCAAAATCACTTTACATGTTTTACGTCAAAATGTCATCCTACAATGGTTTTATAATGATTTATGGTGAAATTTCCACTTTCGCCGCGAAAAACAATGTAGTCGGAATATCATGAAATTAACAAAAATGGCTTTGAAAACTAGTCGCAATGGTGTACGCCGATCGTTAGAAAACTAACTCTACAGCTTTTAAAAGTTTGTATTGAAATCTAGAAGTTTCAGCTCAAAGAGTTTTGACATAAGGTCGAACATAAAGATAATAAGGGTTAAAGATGGTGATTTTAGTTACCGTAACACTTCTCTCGTAAAAATAATATAGTTTTTCTAAAAATAATAGTTACGGCAATTTTATGAAAACGCATTATTCTTTGTCGCTTCAAACCGCTTTCTACGATAATATACGTCCTTAGCTTCAGATCAAAGTATACTAATATATTTTTGACAAGTCGAAATAATTTCAGAAAGTTCTTTTAGGCCGCTGACTGACAAATTAAAAAACATGTTGCTGAAATTTCGAAAACTATACATTTCGGTCGCAAACTTGTAAAATCCATAACTTCTTCGTTATAACTCCGCTTAATCCGCTCAAGCTGCCACGATTCGCTTTTAAAGTATATTTTCTAAATATCAAGGCCAAAGTTTCGTACCAACAGTAGGTTTTTCCAGAAATTCGAAACAAGGACAGAACCTATTTATATAGTTATCAAAATAGTTTTTCTCGGACAAAACCTATTCTAATCCCTTCAAATCAACTCCAAAGCTAATCTAATCCTACCATACACCTTCTTAGGGTGTCATGGGTTCCTAATCACCATCAAGACCAAAGAATACCATGGGAATATTTATAGGATGACCAATATGTATATATAACTCAATAAATCATGAAAAATGGTATAAATCACATATCATGCATACTATCTCCAAAAATGAAAAGATGAATATGAAATGAAAAAGGAAACATGAAAATGAAAGAAACAAGCTTACAAATGAGTATGATGAGGTGCAAAGAACAAGGTTTAGCCTAAACACTCTTGGTTTTTATTTCAAAACCTAAACAAGAGTGTATACTAGATTGTTATTAACTTGATCTTGAGAAAAATTTTGTGATGATCTCTTGAAACACCAATGAAGAACCGGTCATGGAGGAGAGGACAAGAGAGAAAGAAAGTTTTCGACTGTTGAATTATTGTTTGAATGAATGAGATGTGTAAATGCAAGTTGAGTATAAATCAATACTTTCAAAGAAAATCTACCACTTTGACTACCCTCCTCGGGCGATTTGTGGGGAGGTGTTGCAGAAAAATTTTTTATACATTGTGTAATTGTAAGAAAAGTGTAGTTAAAATGTTAATATTAATAACTTGTAAGGTTTAATATACATTTGTGTATTTAAGGTAATTTTATAAAAAGTAATTTTAATAGATCAAATTAAAGTATAATGAGATCATAAAAATTGTAAAAATACATTCCTTGTAAAAATTTGAATGATATAATTATCGCAAGTGCGCTTTTAAGAAAAACGCCGTAATAATTTAACTTTAACGATTTATGTACCAAATAAATTTGAAACACTAGGAAAACTAAAAATATAGTTTTTATAAACTAACTGTAAGTTTAAAATACATCGGGATCATTTTTGAAAGTAACGGTTTAAATATACAAAATAATAACTCACGCGATAAAGTTTATTAAATATAAAAATTACGCGTTGAAAGTGAAATGAAATGCCATGAATGAACTAATATGATGCATTTATAATTTAAGAAATGACCAATTTGGAATTGTGACATTAAACTTATCTTCCCGGTTTAGACACGGATTCGATAGCTTGTATGGTTTGTAATGGGTCGGGTTGAATAATGCCCATACCTTCTTCACATGTGACATGGTCGCTTAATTTGGGCGCATTGTTCAATCTTGGTCTTGTATTTCTTTTCCAAATTTTAGCCCCGTGAAGAATGGATTACCCGGTTTGATTCGGTGGCATGCTTCTAAGGACAAAAATCTCGCTTACTCTATTTTCACGCTTCTTGTTAGAGTCTTTTGGCTTTAAACAATATCACCTTCAACTCTCAATCAATGAGGAAATGTGATATTTTTGATTTTATTCGCCTGCTTTTCTTGGCTTAAATATAGAGGAAACCTTTGTAACAGTTGGAATGATTGGCTTCAATCGCCATTATAATTTCTAGCACCTTGCTAGTTTCTTTTCTTTTATAATATCTCACCGTTAAAAAGAGGTAATGCATATTCCATGGACCACGGTCGAAGAAATTTCATTGTGTCAAGGATGGGTTCGATCGTCCGAACGTAGTGCCAAAGGCAATCCGAAAATAGCGGATGGATTTTAGAGAGGTATTAGGTTGCTTTGAGCAAAAATGGGTAACCGTCATTCATGATCAATCGCCGTAAAATGGAAGAGTATACGCCCTAAAACCGCCAACTTTGTTCGATTCATTTCGGAATGTAATAAGGAGCCGCAGAGCGGATCCAATGACGAACATGTCCTCTAAAAGTAATTGATGAATATCATGCTAAATTACAATGCATATGGCCTTTATCTTGCATGGAGAATTTTAAAGGATCAGAAAAATGGCTGAGGTGGAAATTTCGTATTTGAGAAAAACCGCGAAAAATTAAAAGTAAACGGTTAAAGATATGGAGTCAATCTCGCCTAACACATTAGAGTCGACATGGTCGCTTTTAAGCTCAACAATGCAAAGGGATGAAGATGAGGATGAAGATGAAAATGAAGATGAAGAGGAAGCGATGAAGTTCGACTAACTACAGGGCAAAGCCAAGAAGAAGCTCAAGACATCAAGATCCTCGCCAAATTTAGTGGGGATGAAGGTTTTGTGAAGATGTCAGAAAGAATAGCAAATGCCACTACTTCTCTTTTTTCAACCAACCAAATAAAAAGTGAGATGAAGGAAAATGAACTGGAGATGAAACAAAAGAATAATTTAACTACAATAACAATGTAACAAGAAAAAGAAAAACAAGATGATATAATGTTTTATCTTTCTCCCATGATCATTTGATGAAATTAATTATAAAAATATCGGACCAAAGCGTAGTAAAATTAAAAGGAAATATAATTTAGATTATTAGTTTATGTTTTAATTTCCCAATAAGAGTTTAACTAGTCTTAGTTTTTAATTGTTAATTCACGCTATTTTCACTTTTAATGAAAGTTTAATTTTTATGTTTATTTAATTTGTTAACAAAATAAATTTGATGGTTGGTTAGGTGGTAACCATTATGATTCAAACATGAAGGTAAGGTGATATGCTAATATATATATCAGCCGAGGTAGAGGTGAAAGTCAAGTAAAAAGTGACCACTAATGGTTTTAGTTCTTCTTGCATGTATACATTTTTCAACTCTTTTTATATCTTTTCCAACTCAAAATTAAGTAATAGAACTTGAGCATTTAATATTTTCCTTATATGTAGTACTATCGCTGCATAGGACACTTAAATAGTATAATTTCATTTTTGTATTTATGTTAGGTATTTCCCACCAAACTCTAGAATCGCCTTTAAGTTAGTTGACCACATATCATAAAGTTATCCGTGCACCCCATGTTTAGTACACGGGTGTTTGGCTAATCATCATGAATGATCAAAGGGCTAATCATTGGGAATGTTTTTTCGATTTCGTACAAAAAGTATAAAAAATTTGAGGTTAGAGTGATTTGGTTTGCCAAAATAAAAGTAATACAAATTTTTAGTTTTGTACAAGTCTTTACAAGTTTTATTTTTGTTTTACAAGTTTTTAAGTTTTGTACAAGTTTTTTCAGTCTAGTTTTACAACTTTTTTAAGTTTTGTACAAGTTTTTATTAACTTTTTAGTTTTTTACAAGTTTTTTTACAAGTTGTTGTTTTTTAAACTTAGTCTGAAATATTTGAGGCTCAGTTGTTAGTTGCAAAAGCCGGATTTTATCTCACTTTACCGCCCATTCGATTATCATCATCGCGATCGAAAAATTTTAAGGCTCAAAAATCATCATCGCCTTCTAAAAATTTTAAGTCACAACAAAGTTTCAAAACTCGCATAAGTGCAGAAAGTTCACAATAGCCATGGCCTAAAGCCAAACCGCATAAGTCACCTTATGTCTCAAAACCTGCATGTGACATGTCTCAAACTGCGACAGTTCAACAAAGAACCCTACCCTATATGTCTAAAATCAAGATAGCATAACAGTCTTAAATAATCACCAACCCGTAAATAATCACAAGTCACAACCAAGCACAAACACATTTTCATTGTGCAAAAGCAATACACCAAAAGCAATCGACAAAGAGGTACGATTCCTTCGCAAAACGTTCACAAGAAAGTAAAACAAGTGCGCGTGATTCTCCCTTATAAGAAAAACATTACCTGCACCACTAAAACCATAACAAACAACAAGCAATATCTCCAACAAACAACAAGCAAGAACTAAAACAGGACCACAAACAACAACTGCACAAGCAATAGTACCACACAAGCAACAAGACCACAATCCACCATGTCTAGTTCACCATTTGACACACAAGAGGTAACTTATCGAATAGGCTCAGATTATTAGCTTTTTAGCTCATGTTAGCTGCAAATTAAGTTTTGCCATGCCAAAACTCTTAAGTTTTTATAAAAAAATCATCATTACTTTTTTTTATTTCATTAAAGTTGCAAAGTGACCTAAAATGGTCACTTTACCATCTAGTAATGAAACGTTTTTAGTCCAAAACAAAAAGTTGTTATCATTAAAGTTGCAATGTGAGCTAAAAAGATCACTTTACTATCCAAAGAATGAATAATATAAGGTGTTTGGGAATCAATTCATGAGGTGTTGGAGTATCTCCAGGGTCATGCTATGGAGGCACCCCAAACCTGTAAAACATAACAAAGTCTAGATACACCAACCCACAAATAATCAAACCAACCCAGAAATAATCAACCAACCCAGAAATAATCAAACCAACCCAAAGACCTCAGAAACATCAACACAAACATCTTGTTAGATCTTAAAAATAATCAACCAAACAAACAAACTAGTACCTCAGAAACATCACCACAACATCAAAAACATCACCACAACCTCAACCATACCACTTTTTTTTTCAGATCTAACTAGTTTTAGATTTAAAACCGCCTTTACTTTTTTTTCAATGTATACAATAACCTCTTTTTTTCGTGAAACATCTTTTATTTTTTCAAGATCTAAAAAGTATTCAAGCTCTAAAAACTTGTTACATCTTAAAAAATAATCACCAAACAAACCGACAACCTCGTAAACATCAACACAACATCGTAAACATCACCAGATATAACGATCTAACAAGTTTTAAACTTGTTAGATCTTAAAAATAATCAACCAAACAAACAAACTAGTACCTCAGAAACATCAACACAACCTCATAAACATCACCACAACATCTAAACATCACCACAACCTCAACCATACCACTTTTCCGTGAGTCTAACTAGTTTAGATTTAAAAACCGTCTTTACTTTTTTTCAAATGTATACAATACCTCTTTTTTTTCAGAAACATCTTTTATTTTTTCAAGATCTAAAAAGTATTCAAGCTCTAAAAACTTGTTACATCTTAAAAATAATCAGCCAAACAAACCGACAACCTCAGAAACATCAACACAACATCAGAAACATCACCAGATATAACGATCTAACAAGTTTTAAACTTGTTAGATCTTAAAAATAATCAACCAAACAAACAAACTAGTACCTCAGAAACATCAACACAACCTCAACCATGCCACCTTTTTTTCTCGATCCATTATTTAGATTTAAAAAAAAATCAGTCTTTACTTTTTTTTTTCAACAGATACCATACCTCTTTTTTTTCAGAAACATCTTTTATTTTTTCAAAATCTAAAAACATCACCAGATATAACGATCTAACAAGTTTTAAACTTGTTAGATCTTAAAAATAATTAACCAAACAAACAAACTAGTACCTCAAAAACATCAACACAACCTCATAAACATCACCACAACATCAGAAACATCACCACAACCTCAGCCATACCACTTTTTCAGATCCAACTAGTTTTAGATTTTTTTTAAAAAATCGCCTTTTTACTTTTTTTTTCAATGTGACACATACCTCTTTTTTTTTTTCGTAAACATCTTTATTTTTCAAGATCTAAAAACATCATCAGATATAACGATCTAACAAGTTTTAAACTGTTAGATCTAAAAATAATCAACCAAACAAAACCGATAACCTCGAAACATCGTAACATCACTAGATATAACGATCTAACAAGTTTTAAACTTGTTAGATCAAGATTTTAGATCTAAAATCTTTTTAGATCTAAAATTTTTAAAGAGAGAGAGAGTAACAGGTGAGATACACAGGAGAGAGAGTACCAAAAGTGAGATGAGACAGAGTTATCAACAGAGACAGAGACAAAGAAAATGCGTACACGTTTTTACCACAAAAAGAGAACGCCAGAGAACCCCTTACAACCACACACGTATAACACGTTTTATAAACGTTTTTTTAAAGATTTTAAATGTTTTATAAAGATTTTAAAAGTATTAAAGTAATAAGTTAGTTTTAAAAAAGTAAATAAGTAAATTTTTAAAAGTAAATAAGTAAGTTTTAAAAGTATATAAGTAATATTAAAAGTAGTAAAAGTTTTAAAAGTATATAAGTAATATTAAAAGTAGTAATTTTTTAAAAGTTTTATACCAAGTTTTTTAAAAGTAATATTAAAATTTTTACAAAGGTTGTATTAAAATTGTATTTTTTAAAAGTTTTATTAAAAATTGTATTTTTTAAAAGTTTTATTAAATGTTGTATTCTTTATTTTTTAGGTGTTCGGTAATGAAGTTGCTTTAACTGATTAAGTAACTCCACGCTGAATCGATTGGTTTTCTTTTGTTAAAGGAAGAACTAAAACGATAGGGCTATAAGTACTCTATCGATTTTGTGTTCTGCATACGGACGCCCGCACGTGAAGGTTTAGAAGATGAACTTGAATCCGGCAGACTAGTACCGATAAATGTAATTTCCTATCCGTGATTACTAGCAAAATTTATAAAAGGTCGAATCGTAGAACTAACATTAAAACTAGTGGTTGGATCTTTGAAGGTCAAGTGCCGAGGCATAATCATGACTTTGTAGATTCGTTCCATGGTTTTTCACAGTTGGCGATAAAAGAAAGTGAGTTAGTTTTGGGTGAAGCAATGAGAACATCAAGTAGACCACCGAATTATACTTTCTTCACTAAAAGAGAGCGATCCAATAACGCTTTCGCATTAGAACTATATAATGCACAAAACAAGATACGCCGCGGGCCACCGTGGTGATTTGACTCGGCATAACAGACTTTTAGTACATTTGAGGCGAAGGTTATACTTATTACGAAGGGTAAATGAGCAACAGATGAGCTCGAGGAAATATTTTTGATCACGCTATGTCATATGCCTGTGGATAACATTCCCGAAATAATGCCGATGGACTCCACATACAACACCACGTTGTTTAAACTGCCATTATTTACAGCTTTGTTGAGTTATTTCAACAAACAAAACATTCTCAACGCTTTAGCTTTTGGACAAGAAAAGAGCCAAATTTCCAATGGGTGTTGGAACGTATTAAGTTGGTGATACAAGAACAATATTACCCCGCAGTTATCGTGCCACCGACAGAGATTTAGCGCTGTTTGGGGCATGCAGAAGAATTCCCAAACGCACGATTATCATCGATGGCATATCAATCAAAATGTGCTCAAGTATTGCGTAAACAAATTCATACTCAGAAAGGAGTACGCGAAAGTTAGATGGACATGGGATTTGATGGTTACAGCCCTACCAAGATGTGTTCACGCAATATTACCAAAGACCTACAAGATTTATTAGTCCAAAAAGGGTACTTACGCATTAATACATTTTTTATTATTATTTAATAAATAACTACCCGAATTGTTTTCTCACTTTATTAATTCTTTTGTTTTCGGATGTTTTGCGGTATTTCGTGAATCGGCTCACGTACATTACGACAACATGTTTGTGTCGCACATTACCGCTTCAATATCGCAGCCTCTACGCATTAACAACATGTAGGGTGAGAGTCAACACGCTACGTTGAAGTTATACTGGGCTCCATACGCCCGCCAAACCTTAGACACGTTGTTGTGTTCTTGGTCGACAAGATTATAGTTGCGCAAGAAACTCATGTATACTTTGTTTGAATACAAGCAAAATCAAGAAACTACATGCGTGTATACACTATTTAGCGAATTGGCTATAATATTTCAAGAGATGCTTTACCATCAAGTAAACGCAGAAAGTAAACAGGATGTCGACCCACATCAATGTGATCATCATTGTCAGTAGTTTATGGTTTACCATGCTATCACTTAATTGTATTACATTCAAGCAAACGGTATGTATTTCAAATTTATGCCTATCAAGTTATTCTCCCCGCCATACCATAATTTTAACTAGTTCTTTTTTCGAATATAGGATTGCCTATTCCACTTGGCTCGTTGATAATTTTGGAGAACCCTGCTCGCTCGCCCGTTGTCCCAAATACTCAAGAGCTGATGAGATCAATATCCGGAGCCTCGCGGCCTCAATATTTTTCTTGTCAAGATGACGCATAAAAATTCCAAAGTGTTTTACCAAAGCATCGCCGTTTGTCAAAAAATATGTTAAAATGTGCTCAGAGGTATATACGCCTCTGAACTGCGGTCAACCCAACAACATGCCGTTAAAGACGATAATCGTGGACGTCCGGAGCCAAAGGACAACAAATCCAAGGCTAAAAAAAATATTCCCCGATTTGAACGTAAGAACCCCCACGTGGCACCGCAAAAGCTACACAAAACCTAAAAAGTCCTGGACTTAAATGAAGAAGTCAGCGAGACACGCTCATATGTGGGAGAGCCTTCTAACGTCCCCGCACTTGAACGAAGGACCTAACGAAGGACCTAGCTTAGGAGACTTAAGACACCACTTAATGCCCAGATGACATTAGCGAATATTTTATGGCTGAAATTCCACCTCTTTTTCTCGACTGGATCCTAGGGATCTTTAACGGCAGTGATGGAAATTGTGCTATCGAGCTCTTGCCAGAGGTCTTGGTTATCATGAACAAATGTGGCTCACAATTCGATTTGTTGCCGTGGAAGAGGTAGACAAAACAGGAAGTTTACAGCGCGGGTGATTATTTTACGATAATCGAACTCGATGAATTGTGGTTGAGGTCCAGCACCTGGCTTAGTGGATGACTATGCCGTAAACGGGCGCTATTGCTATACTGTTAACCGTCGTATTGTATGTATATCCAATTCACAATCGTTATGTGTCTTCCTACCGGTAAGTGGTCCAAATACAAAGACAAATATTGTCCCTCGTGGTGCTTCTTCGTGCTGGGGATGAACAGATCGCTTTCACTTCGCTCTTTCTTGATGAAAACTCACCACTCCCGATAATCACCCACAATGGAGATGGTTCGAAATGACGGGCGGGGATGGGCACATATGTTTACTCAACGACGTAACATGTTTTGTAAGGACGAGAAAACGATTATTTATTCTTTGTGTAAATGATAAAACATGTATAGACGACACGATTTATATTGTAAATGACAAAACATGTATAGACGACATCGATTATATTGTAAATGACAAAACATGTATAGACGATTACTAGTTTATAGTAAACGACTCGTCATCTTTTGTTACAGATTTCGCCCTCGCTCATGTTCTTCCTCATCTTTGTTACGAATCGGATGACATTCAAATGAGGGAAATTCATTGGTCAACAACACACCCGCCATGTTGAGAGTCCAGATTATGTGCCTTCTTCACATCTTATGTGCCTTCTCCAAAGCCTATATCTCCAAATGAGGACAATTTTATACAACCGTCCCTGTTCTTCCTCATCTTTAATTACACCGCCTCGCTGACGGCTTGTGCCGAGATTGACGGATTGAGGAGACGCATTTCGAGTTGGAGTCCGCGTGTGACGGATGGCAGATCATTGGGCGACTACTTCTGGGCGCGATTGATCTTTTCTAGTTATATTGTAATTTTGTGAACCATGTATCAACTATTAATCTATAACAAGATTGATTATTTATGTATTCGAAGCTTCTAATTTGTGAACCATGATATTACTAATTTATGTTGTGAATAATTATACAAATTCTTTTGCCTGATGCAATGCGAAAAATCTTTCGTCGTTGTTTATCGCGGATTTATAATTGAAAAGAACATCCCAAATGTTTCAAA
Organism: Chrysanthemum makinoi; assembly: GCA_910596185.1. Taxonomy (NCBI): domain Eukaryota; kingdom Viridiplantae; phylum Streptophyta; class Magnoliopsida; order Asterales; family Asteraceae; genus Chrysanthemum; species Chrysanthemum makinoi. The sequence goes on along the minus strand of OU343223.1, from coordinate 101,373,350 downwards.
ACTTCTGAGTCAAGATACGTGATGTTTTGGACAGGTAAATAATTAAACGCTTGCTTATTTTGCGAAATATATCAATAATTTGTTTGTTTAATACATTTCTTATAACTGCTTTCATCATGTAAATGTACCGGGACTAAAGACTACGGTGTCGATACTACGCTTAAGGAAATATTTCAACAAAAGATTACTTTGGCCGTTCTTCTTCAACGCAGGCTCAAATCACAAACTAAAGATAAAATGATCAACATGCTATTGGCTCAAAACGATTTGTTGCACGCAAAAATAAAGACGCTGGCATCACCGGAATGGCAAGAAATCCAGTTGATCTACGCATGTCGCCACCGAAGTAATACTCTACAAGCTTATATAGATGACATTAATAATCTTCATGGAGTAGATTTATTGTAATATTGAAAACATTTGTTGTTGACTTGTTAATGTTTTAATGTCTAATGTTTTATGTTATTGTTTAATTAAAGAAAACAATACACAAATAAATACTCTACATATAAAAACACTACACAAATAAAGACACTATATACATATAAAAACGCTACACAAATTAAATATATCACACAAATAAATACACTATACATATAAAAACACTACACAAATTAAATATACCACACAAAATAAACTATACACAATTAAATAAAAAAAATAATAAAAATAAAAAAATGAGACAATGTACCGTACGGAAAAAAGGGGGGCACGCCTATGAGGTGTTTGGGAATCATTTCATGGGGTGTTTGACTATCTTCTCCCATAAAGTATTCCATGATGGGTGCTAATTACTCCCTCCGTCTCATAATAATAGTCCATATTTCCTTTTTGGGATGTCTCAATTTAATTGTCCACTTTCCTTTATAAGAAAACTGAGAATTTTCATGGGGAATATTCCTTGAATGGTTGAAAATTAAGTGGCCCCACTTTTATTAAAGTTACAAGGCTTTGTCTAGTGACAATAATTTTGAGACGGAGGGAGTAATAACTTAAGTGTCTATAACCAATCACAATTTCATAAATTTCGAAATAAACTAATTAAAAACACCCAATAAAGTATAATTCAATGACAATCTATATTACTTTATAATGCATTTAGGCCTTTTAAAATTAGAAGGCTTAAAAATTCAGACTTTTTTACTTGCTTATTATGGGAAGATATATTATAATGCATTAAAATCAAGATAAGAGCTCCAATCATTGCATTTATTACGCCACTTCTTAACAAACTCCAATCCTAACTTCTAACAAACTCCAAACCTAACTCCTAACCACTAAAAATTAAGAAGATAAAGAAATCAATTATAAACGACACGCTGCCATTTCTCAACTAAAAATTCATCTTTATTTTTAAATTAAAATATCTTTTTATCTACTTATTTTTTTTATACTCTAATTTCACCATATTTTCTAAAATTTTATGCTCTTTAATTCAACATCCATTTTAAAATATTTTTATGAGTTTTGCTTTTATATTTTAGTGGGTTTATTTTATTTTAATTCAAATTTTTACAACTTTAACCTTTATTTCATTTATTTCAATCAATATAATCTTGATTCGTCAATATCATATACTTTTGGGCTGAAGTGTTGACGCTGTAGTAAATTACGTATGGTATTTCTATACGCGGAATAATGATGCCATGAAAGTTCTTTTGAAAGTTACGGGTAACCCAAACAAACACTTACAACTAACACATATACATTAGAAGTGTTGTGAAACGAATTCACTAAACGGGTAAGCAAACACATATAACTATACTTATCGCCGCCGCTGTGCGCGGGTACCCGGCTAGTATTAATAATATCTTTACACACGTTATATTCATGTACATGGGTACCCATTTTTTCTTCATAAATGTCATATAAAACATCACATCTCATATTATTTTCAAAGCTAATAATATCTTTGATTCTATTCATTATTGAATAATGATTACTCTTACCATCTTCACAATTGTATGTATCAACTTGATCATCAACTCTTTTCCGGCATACGGTGTTTCAGCGATCAAACTCGGCGACCAACTCAACTTCACTTCTCAGCTTGTTTCGCCTAATAGTACTTTCACATTAGGATTTTTCACGATACCCGCAACAAGCTATACATATTTAGGAATTTGGTATACCAATGATGCTAATGCTCAGTTAAGGAGAGTATGGGTAGCCAATCCGTCCGTGCCAATTATATCAAATTCTAGCTATAGCTACCTCATGATCGATCCTGATAATGGGAAGTTGATCATTACCAACCGAGAAACAACCCTTGTGAATATATCAAATAATCTAGCTGTATCTAGTACTAACTTGACCGCCACTCTTGAAGACAATGGTAATTTCGTGCTGAAGAGCGAAAAAGATGATCAGACTATCTGGCAGAGTTTTGATCATCCAACCAATGTACTCTTACCGGGCATGAAACTTGGGTCGGATCTTGAAACAGGTAAAACTTGGAACTTGACTTCTTGGCTAAGCGACGAAATTCTCGATTCTGGTGCTTTTAGTTTGAGTTGGGAACCTAATGGAGAGAATTCCCAAAGATTTATGGTTAGACGACGAGGGCAGCCATATTGGACTAGTGGGAATTTGCAAAATCAAGAATTCGAGTTCATGGATGTGAACAACATACTTAATTCACGGTATAACCTTAATTATGTGTTCAATAATAAAGAGAGATACTTTACTTTTGATAGTGTTGATTATCTTTTTCCAATGTGGATTTTGATACCACATGGTCGAATAGTAGATGGTAATGACCGTCGTTTAATTTCGACCTCTGATCTATGCTATGGGTATGATTTGGGTAATGGGTGTGTGGCAAGCTCTAACACTCCCCAATGTAGGAATGAGGATGAGAAATTTAGTCCAATGAGTGGCGATTTTTCTCCTGGTATAACGAGCAGCTCATTTGATTATAATTCAAGCTTAAGTATTGGTGATTGTATGGTGAAGTGTTGGAATGATTGCGGGTGTTTGGGGTTTATCACTGGTGGAAATGGAACTGGTTGTGTTACATGGACCGGAGAGAAATCTATTAGTAACTTTACTATTGATGCGCTAGGGAATTCTGTTTCGAAGTATGTGCTTATTTCTCACAATCTGGACAAAGGTAAATTAATGGGCTAATGGCCTTTAAATGTACATAGTTGTCATGATTTCCTTCTATACGTATCCAACAAATTTCTTTTGCTATTATATATACTAAACTTGCATTTTTGGTATTTTTGTGTATTTTATGACTATTTTGCCCCTCATTTTAATAACCCGGGAGGGGCAAAATGGTCATAAAGTACACAAAATATACAAAAAAAAGTATCAATACAAAAAAGTGTTCGATACATATAGAAAAATCATGAACTATAATATTATCGTGTAATTAACCCTAAATTAATCTAGAACGATTTTGATGATTATTTAGGTCACATTAATATTGCATATAGTTTATGTTCTTGGGAATGTGTTTGGGGATTTTACTTATTTTGAAGTGTTTGAAACTAAGGACGTACCTGTTGATCGACATATTTTTAAATGTAATCCTTTCTAAAATAAGCAGGGAATCAGTTATCAACAGAGTGTTTGGGATTGCTTATCTTCTTCAAAGTTCAAACAATGCAAAAAGGATAAGCACATGCATAAGCAATCCCAAACGCTCCCTTAATTCAATTGGATATTGCCCACGGTTTGCATAGCTGATTTATGGTGTCCATGAATGTTAAATCGTGGATGTTGCTTCAAGATCTAACACATGTCATAATACACAGGAAAAACTAAAACTTGGATCTGGGCACCTATTCTGGCCGGCGTTTTTCTAGTTATCTTTTGCTTCGGTTTATTGTGGTACTCTAAAAGAAGAAAGCCCAAACGAGAAGGTATATAGCATTTGATATTGACATTGAATTGGTATACTTCTGAATTTTATAGTAGTTTTACTTGTAATCCATAATTCTGATTGTAGAAGCCATACAAGAGAGAGATGACAGACATTTTCTTGAGTTAATGGCTTCCGATAACCTCAAGAATTCAAGTGATATTGGAATCCATGGTCGAACAGATAGTCATGATATGATGGTGTTCAGCTTTACTTCTTTAGTAGCAGCCACAAATGAGTTCTCAATTGAGAATAAGCTCGGGCAAGGGGGTTTCGGACCTGTTTATAAGGTACTTTCAATTCTGATACATTTCGTATGTTTATACTAGTAGATTTTTTAGAAGTGGCAGCATGTATGGGTTAGGCAGGTTAGTTAAGTGGTTTCAGTAGGTTAGTTTGACTTGAAACACTTTTCAGCTCATATATATGTTAACGTGTTGAAATTTCACCATCTCCTTGTCTCATAATCTGACAAAACGAGCTAATCGTGTTTGTGAGAAAAGGGGAAACTTAGCGATGAAAGAGAAATTGCAATTAAGAGACTGTCAAGAACATCTGGACAAGGACTTGAGGAATTCAAGAATGAACTTATACTTATTGCCAAACTTCAACATAAGAATCTTGTTCGGGTTCTAGGTTGTTGCATTCACGAAGAAGAAAAGATGTTGATTTATGAGTATATGCCTAACAAGAGTTTGGATTTCTTTCTTTTTGGTAAGTCGAATTATCAAACTAGCTAGATTCCTCTATTTTTTTTAATAGAATTCATATATATGTGCTTTAAGAATCTAAAACAAATGTGTAAAGATGACACCAGAAAGGCGCTACTAGACTGGCCAACAAGATGGAATATCATTGAAGGAATAGCTCAGGGCTTGCTATACCTACATAAATACTCGAGAATGCGAGTTATACATAGAGATCTTAAAGCTAGTAATATATTGTTAGATGAAAGTCTGAACCCCAAGATTTCTGATTTTGGTATGGCGAGAATTTTCAAAGAAAATGAGACCGAAGCAATAACCAAAAGGGTGGTTGGAACATAGTAAGAACACTCTTCTTTTTAATAATAATGATTGTAACGTTGATTGTTGCTTCTATACTAAATGTCGTAGCTTAAATATGTTATTTAGTGGTTACATGTCTCCCGAGTACGCCATGGAAGGGAATTTCTCGGAAAAATCTGATGTTTTTAGCTTTGGAGTCTTGATTTTAGAAATCGTGAGCGGAAGAAAAAATAGTAGCTTTTCACTTGTTGACAAGGCACTCAATCTAGTCTCATATGTAAGTCCAGTTGATATCTACTTCATCAACATCCATAGTTATACAAAAGTAATTGGGTGAACTAAAACCGTTATTTCACACGTACACATGGAATAAATACTTAAAGATTTACTAATGGTTTTAGGTGTGGGAGCTATGGAAGGAAGGGAATGCATTGGAGTTAATGGATCCAACACTAGCTGATTCCTGTGCCATTGACCAATTATTGAGAACTATACATGTAGCACTTCTATGTGTACAAGATCATGCCGTTGACAGACCAGTGATGCCTGGCGTGGTTTCTATGCTTAACAATGACCATGTGTCCTTACCATCCCCAAAACGGTCAGCGTTCTTCTTTGGTGGAAGTGTATCAAGCTCAACATCAGTCGAAAGAAATTCAAAGGACTACTCTATAAATGGGGTTACCATTACAGAAATGGAGGTTCGGTAGCTTATCGATGTGCCATGGCCAACTACGATATTATCAAATTTCTCTACAAACTACAAATGCTTTGAAGCAGGTCTTTTTATGATGACCACTTTTACATATGAACATAATTTTTTTATTTTGTATTAGATCCTAGGTCAAAAGATTCTACAGTTTTAAGAACTGTTATGGGAGTGGTTTATACTTTATATGTAACCCCTTCAATTTTCGCTTGTTGATATTTATATTGCACACACTGTTTGCAAAGATAAACTAGCATGATGTTAAACGAATCCACTAACAAAGACCAAGAAGCACAATACTTACTAATTCAAAAAAGTACAATAAGGACTAAAATAGAAGTTAGACTCCACACTTTTTTCCAAAAGAAAGTTACAAACACCAAAGAGTCAAAGACATGAATATAATACCACTATTAGAACGGGCCAATTATGAGGAAATTTCACATGGGGTTGCTTTTTCCTGTGTTTATTGGGTCATCGTTATGCTTCGAATGGGCTATATGTATGAAGTCATGTCATTCAATGGCCCATAAATGCATTTACCACAGGCAATTTGTTAAGAAAACAAGGACAATAGCCCGCTGCGTTGCAGCGGGTATTGTGTTTCATTTTTTTTAACTTTATGTTATTCCTTTTTTTTTTTTTGTTTTCGTGCTTAAGTACTTAGGTTTTTGAAATTCGGCCAAACGTCTCGAACAAAGTGTGTTAAAACCATTTCATATACCGACCTAGAATCACGGATTTGGGCAGCGTTATTTTATGAAATGACATCGTTAGATAACAAAATTGTGAAACGTGAAGACATACCTAAGTTTGTGGAACTTAAATATTACATTCAAACGTGTTTCTTACAAATCCTTTATATACACAGTTACACATAATTACATTACTATGTGTTCCAAATAATAAAACATTAAACTATGAATTCACCTGATGTGTTGCGATCGTCAATTCTAAAGAATATAACATGATCATAAAGATACTAAACGTATACCTTATACGCGGACTACACCTGTTCCAGCCTCATTCGGTCGCCTCAAACCCACCCATTTCAGCCCCAAAATGCACCAGCCACAGCCCCTATTTCAGGCTCAAATTCCACACCGAGTTCAGTCCCCAACGTGGCCCCTTTTACCTTCAATTTCAGCTCCCAAAAAAATCCAGTTATGCCCTATTTCGACACCTAAACCGACCCATGTCAGCCCCCAACCCATTTGATTGTCGATAGTCTTCAACATGATGATTGGTTTAATTGTCAAAATCTTCAGCCACGTCTGTGGCCTTCTCGTCCTTTCCTAAGCACCATCAAGGCACCCTGCAAAATATAGGTTTGATTTAAACGAATGTAAACCGCTTGGCAACAACTGTAGCAGAAATAAGGGGTGTTCTAAATTTCTCAAAAAAACGTTTATCTTACTATTTCAAGACAGAAATTGAAGATAAATATAATGCAGTAGGAACCCCAAACAGTCCCTTATGCTACTGATATGCTCTGGTTTGTAAGTTTGAAAGGTTTGCTACATTATAATACCCTCTGGTTAACTTTTACGCGTTTGACCAACATAACCAAACTGACCCATTTTCTTTTTAATTTAACTCTTTTACTCCAGTTAAACCCGAAGTGACCCATTTGTATACAAACAGAATAAAGATGCTGAATAAAAACTTGCGATTCTAATAAAGTTGGTAAATCATGATAGATATGTTACCATAAGCATAACTGGAGCCATACGACTGAGGAGGATAAGTTGCCGCGTAAGGTGGGTACGGGGATAAATTGATTTGTCACATTCCTAAGCGATCCTCGCTTACGCTGCCTATGAAACGCCACGCACCAGATGCTAATGTCATCTGTCGTTGAAAAAAAAGGTGCTAAGTACTTGCATTCAATCTAATGCTAGTAATATTCTATCTTTCTATTTATTCCTGTTGGTAAATGATGCTACCTGAACTATAGGCAGATCACACAAAGCGGGATCAGAACGAATATGGTCAAAGAACCTTTGATAGCGTGCACTTTGTCCTTGATACCACAACGACCCTTTCATAGTACTCGTGTCTTCGCCGGCAGCACAGACACGCTGCTCTGCAATCAGTAGCAAAGATGCATTAACCGATTAAAAATGTAAATTGCACATTTATTTACCTGTTATCAGCGGTCGGTTGCAATTCCAAGAATACTCATTAGGCGGAAAGGATAGTGAAAAAGATTAACATTGGTTTTGAGTTCTTACCAGTAGCATCCATTGTGTAACCACGGCAAAGGCGAGTCCTCTAAGTTTAGCAAAGCCGAAAAGTTCACTCTTTGAACCTTATTAGTTTCACCTCACCTGAAATCTGAATTACTCCATTCCAGATAATCTGCATGAGCAAACCATTTTTTATGAAAAAACTACTCAGGGGATGTTTGGAATAACCTTCGATTGGCCAAACCAACGTAGATACACTAATAACACTCATGCCGTCCCGTCAGCTACAATGTGCAATTAAAAAGAAATAAAACATATTAAGAGCCATAACCTATAGAACCAAGTTTAATGAAAACATAACAAAAGCAAATCTGAACACCTTTTTCTAGTGTACCCTTTGGGATTTTTGGGAGCAAACTCTGTGAACTTCTTTACGTCATTCATACCCTCTGCCATGGACATAAGTTGCCTAAAAAACAAAAATAACTCCGCACTTTAATTCCAAAAACCCTGAGACAATTTTGTTATAAGAAAGCACAACACACCTGACGAATAGTAACCGTACGCGTAGTCTCCTCGCCGTGCCTCCCAAATTTTGAACTTGAAGAATAGCATAACCACAGGAGCGACCTCTCCCTGGTCAACTCTTTCTGATTATGTTCAACTGCTTTACAACCTACGATTGAAAACCTACAAAAACAAAACGGTAAATTTCAGATTACAAATAAAAGCTTTATCTATATATTTCTAAAGAAGCACCAAAATTTTTAACGATATCATCAAAAACCTATAAATAATTTGTGTAAAAAGTAAAAACAATGAACTTTTTACAAACATAAACAACCTATACAGAAAACAACATTCATAAATTTATAAACATAATCCAATTGATAGATGTATGGCGAAGGACTCTAAACAGAAAATGAATATTAAATATTTAAAACTAAAATTACTTGCACGTCTTACATGATATTTGAAGGTGAAACCCTAGTCTGTTATTGTTCTTGTCCACATCCATCTAGTCACACAACCTGAAAACGCAATAGCACATAACACTAACATCAAACATAAGATTAAGAATACCTACCTCATAAATTTTTTAGCATCTTTATTTGTTGTTATAATCTGATACTTCTGGAAACAAACGATAAATAAAGAAAATTACAAAGAAGTTGATTTAAGGGACCTAAAGAAAAATCTGCAAAAAAAAAAAAAAAATAGAATACGGTTGGGTCATCATGATCTCGTGCACCTTGGCCACCATGACTACTAATCAAGGTAGAAGCTGAATTGCAATTAAGAAGAAACGATTACATCGAGTAAAATACTGGAACTGTGTGGAAGGTTTTGCATAGACGGCGTACCTTCGTTATTATCCATTGTAAGAGGCGGTCATGTTTATCCGAAGTGAGAATAGTGGCTAACGTTTAATCGTTAACGGTATACATTCCAGCAAAACGGGCCGGGTCAAACGTCGGTACACAAATGGGCCGTAAAAGTGGCTAAAAGGGCCAAAACAGCAAAAGCCCAAAAAAAAAGAATATTCCATTGGAATCGTTGTGTTTTAGTATATAGAGAGAACAAGGATTAGAGCCCGCTGCGTTGCAGCGGGTATTTTTTCCTATCGGTAAGTGTTTGGTTGTTTTTTCGGATTTAAAATTCGGGACGTAATTCTTACCGGAGATACAACTCTTTCAATTGTGTCATTCTATATTGCTCACCTTTGAATCTCTGTGCCCATGTTATACTATCAATCAGAAATCAACATTGATTTATTAAATATACATAGCAAAAGTAGATTCATTTTGTAAAAAAAAAAAAAAAAAAAAGAAAATGGGTCAAATATCCAGATGTGGTCATGTTTCTCTACCACCCAATAAATTAATAATGGTATTTAATCCTACAATTTTCATAAACAAAGATAAAAGTCTAAACATATGTGGTGTCATAAAACAAAGATGCAAATCAAGCCGAAAGACTAACAAATAGGGAAACTCAGCATGTGCGTTGACGAATACAGCTATCAGCATTTCATGTTTCCGATCCAAAGTTGACCATAGCTTGTTGCTGCAGCAGTATAAAATCGGCAGGTGAATTTAAAACGTACTCCGGCCCATGTCTTGTTGCAATGACAGAAATACCAAAATAATTCGCCAATTCCTTGCATTTACATAACTGAGCTTTTATAAACATCTACTACATATAATGAACTTCTATTTGTATGTGTGAATAAAATTTATCGCGCTGTATTAAAAAAATTCCGAAAGAACTAATAAGATCATCAAGAAAACCCTTACGTTTGGCCTGCATTCACCGTCAATGTGAGTTGAAGCATCTGCAAGGTTACGACCTGTAACATGATGAAAACACCCCCTGACAAAACATCCTAAATGTGAGTTAAAGAACGCGGGACTTCAGCATACCCAAAAGTAAATAAGTGCTTGGTCGACAGGACCTACAAATTAAAAACAACAGTCAAAACCACGGTAGGAATTCTATCAGGTTACAGTAAGCAATTCGCAGAATGGGGCATATTCTTGAAGAATAGTAGTTTCATAGCTGATCAGTATATAACATGAGTAGAGTTGTAATTTTAAAATGCATAACTGTTAAGGCAATGACTCAACTTCATTTTTTAATAGTCACAGTTCCACCTCTTACAATTCAATAAGTATGTGAAAAAAATAAATTGTATAAAGAATGATTACCGACTAGCGCATTTTGTTCGTTGTATGAAGACGACTCACCGGCATGAACTTGACAGCAAACTCTAAAACAACAAATAAGATTTTAAGACACCATACACACATAAACTTACTACTAAAGAAATATACATGAAAAGATACTTGGCTTTGTACGTGGTCTTAATACGCAACAGTTATGCAACATTCATAAACCCAAAATCAAAATAAAGCTAAATCTATTAATAGATATATATATATATATATATCTATATTAATTTAAGCTAAGCCACAGGTTCTCTTTACATTGAATAGACCATAGCGTCTTCATCATTGATAAAGTTAGCTACAACATAGACGAAATGTTATTTAAACATAAACAAAATTACAAATAAAACAACTCTATGACGCATTAGTATAACATAAGAAGCTCTTTGATTTATCAAACTATTAACCAACCACCAATCAACCTCTATGCCGCCAACCTCCAAAATAACTTTAACATAAAGTACTTGTAATCGTTTTTTTAACATGGATCATGTTTTTGATAAGACCGGATGCGTATGGCGGTTGATGCAATTAGCACCAAAACCTCGACAGCCTAAAAAATTAAGAAGAAAACCAAAACCATGGTCGGCCACACACTAAAACCAAAACCATCTTCATCAATAAATATATTGTTCGTGTATTTATTTTTTCGACAATATTGAAGATAAAATCACCAATAGTTTATCCCCAAGTGACTATTAATTGTTATCAGTCGCTAAATATTAAATAAAGAGGAATTTGCAACAACATAAAACCATAAAAGATTACCGTTGTCAAATATAAGGAACTGGGCTTTGAATCTTGCTCACACAGTTTCATGATTTTCTTCACTTCTTGCGTTGCTCTTAGGAAAAGCTAGAATTTGAAAATATATGAGCAAAGTCAAATTCACACGAATTAAAAAACGTAACAGCCTAAGTAAAAAGTGAATCTGAATATGATGGACAGACCTTGATTGATCCATGTACTTTTGGTATAATATATCCAGTTCTTTGTATTTCGAACTATCCGAACTCATAGTCAAATTCAAAGATGTAATTAGGGTTGATAAACTTGCACAATTAATTTTTGCACTTCTTCGATCCGTCTTTTGAGTATCGTTCAAGAAATTTGTGGATTTGGATTTGGGAAGAAGAACTGAAGAATTGTCCGGGTTGTTGAATTTCGATAAGAATGAGAGAGAGTGTGAGAGAGGCAGTGTATTTGTCTGGTGCAAATGGAAGAGAGTGTGAGAGAGGCGGTGTATTTGTCTCGTGCAAATGGAAATGGGCCAGACAAAACGCGTTACTGGACCGAAAAGTAGGCTAACATCTTACAAGCCCAAGGTAAAGGAATATTCCTTGGAATCTTTTGTGTTTTAGTATGTATATACAATGAGTAAAGTATTTGTATAAAAGATTGACATCATAAGAACATCTACATGACAATATATTAAACGAGTTGGTTACCCCGCCCGTTCGCGTGACGTTTTCATTTTTTTTTTTTTAAACTATCATTTATATATATATATATATATATATATATATATATATATATATATATATATATATATATATATATATATATATATATTTTTTTGCCTAAAATACAATTTTGTTTGAACCATGTTGGATTTGGCAATGCTTTTCCTAAGGCATATGGGAAGTTTATAGTAAGGTATGTGGTACCATTTTTTTTTTTTGGGGTTTGGAAAATGTAATTTTTTGGCCGGTAGATATTTGTGGTTGTTTTTTTTTTTTTTTTTTTTTTTTTTTTTTTTTTTTTTTTTAACTTTTTGGGGTTTGGCACAGAGGTGTTGATCGCAAAGGTTCTCGGTTTGGTTGGTTTCTTTTCTTTTTTTGGGGTAACCCGGATAAGTGTAATATAACCGTTTTTTAAGAAGAGAAGTAACTACTGCGTAGGTGTAGTTTGGTTTTAGCAAATTTTGTTTATTCTGTTTGTTTTTTTGGGTGACTTTTACTTTGGTAGGCTTTTTTTTAACTATGATGGGCCTTATATAACTATAATGGGCCTCTTATCTTATTGGGTTTTTTTTTAATTAATAAAAGAGAAGTGATTGGCATGCCTAAATGGCATGTCTAATTACATGCTAACAAGCATCTTTTGTGACACATGTAAAATTAAAGGTTAGGATGTGGAAAGAGAAAATGTACATCTTATGTGTCAAAATTTGTGTGGATTAGGTACAAAATTAGTCATGCCATTTAGGCATGACAATCATTTTCCTTAATAAAATTATGTTTAAGTAGGTGATGTGGTTAGGTGTACTTTTCGTCATTGTGTATTCCCATATGGCGACGAAACCCAATGTCGAAGAAATCATGCTCGCGGCTGGTTCAGATGATCTCGCGACTGCCTATAAGTTCTTGTTTAGCAGTGAAGTGTGTGAGGACCGTAATTTTGTGGCTCGCATGGAGGGGGAGCGTAATCAATTGATTGGGAAACTTCGCAAACGTGAGCAAACGACTGTTGAGACTCGTTCTTTTGGCCCTTCCAATGAAAAAGCTGTTGCCGTTTTGGAAGGGTTGGTGGAGCTTAAACGTGTTGATCGTCATACCGTGCTCGCTCTTAATGTTTTGATTGATGCTATTCGTGATGGTATAGCTGAGAAGGAGAAGCACGTAGTGTTCATGGAGTTGGAGGAGGGGGCCTCAGATGGTTAGTGTATTTCTGGGGTCGTTTGTTTGTTGTTAGGTGTTTGTAGGTTGATAGTAATGTTGGTCTATCGTTAGTCAAGTTGTTGGTATAAATGTGTTGGTATTATATTAGGATGCTTAACATATGTACACTCAATGGGTTTATGTAACCTGTAATGGGTTACAATTTTGTTTTGTTGGTCATAGTGTACCCATTGATCTGAAGTACTTGTAAGTATGTTTTGTGAAAGAAAAGTTGTAATGTTTAACTTGTGGTTGTTTTATGTAGTTTTTTTATTACGCTGTCATTGTGCTGTGATTGGTTTTTTGGTTCGCTTTGGTAGAAGCTTTGTCCTATGACGACATTACCACTGCGTGTTCAAGGGCATGTGGGGTTATTACATTCCTTTGTTGATGTTGTAATTAAGGTTTTTGGCAGTTACTTTAGATTGTGTATGTCAATGGTTCGACGAACGACTTTGTTGGTTGTGGCCTGTGGGATCCCTGAATTCTTTATTTGATTTCTGTTTATCTTGTTCGTAGTATCCGTGAGTAGTTTAATTTGTGGTCAGTCCTTGTTGTGTTTGTTTTAATGGTTACTTAAATATATGGCGGCCGTGTTTGAATTTTTCTGTTATCTTCCCGGTATGATTTATTTGTGAGTCATTTTGGTTCAGCCATTACTACTGATTTAATGTACCTATATGCTGTAGACTGTTGTCCTCAGTTGATTTAGGACGTGATGGCTTTTTTTTTATTTTGTGATTATCTCTGAGCATTCTTATATACTTGTTATTGTTTGTACAATTAACTTTTATACTTTATAACTTTTGAAACTTGGTCTGGACGCGCGCAGAAATATTAGGATGAGTAAGGTAATTTGTATTATAGTATCCCAAAATTGTTGTGGCATTCAGATACCACAACGATAGATTTATATATATTTTTGCAACCACATAATACACGTCTTACAGAGTTTCCCAAAATGTGCGGTTGGCTATCTTCTACTGACACTTATCTGCTACATCTACGTACATATATATACCTGTTGTAGGTTATTGGTTTATAAGTTCCTACAACATTCTGGAAACTGTTTTCACAGCATTTATACAGCCGTTATACAAAAGATTTTTTACTTGCTGAACTGGGTGTAGTTTCTTGCCGTTTAATCTGTCTTTGGCTTTTTGGCTTCCCGTTTCTCTTCCTCTTCTGGTAATGGTTGGAAGAGTTGTTTTTTGACATTGGTTGTCGATAAGGGTAGTGGTTCGGATTTCTTTTCCGGAGCGTCTGCTGATGATGGGGGTGGGGTTAAGGTTTCTGTCGGGAGTTCGGTGATAGAAACGTGTTCTTCAGCGATTGCTGTGGTTGAAGAGCTGCCTTCAGTTTCAATTTCGGGGAGTAATGGTAGTGCTGGATCGTCAGCGTGGTCTAGAATTAGTCTTGGTAATCCTTTACGGCTCCCTGTTCCGAAATGTACCTTGAAACGGTGCTTTGTATTCTCTAAGTCTCTGATTATCGGAGGCAGGATGTAGGGGTTTCTATCCGATATGTAACTGACCACTTCTATGCAAGGCGGTAAAAGTGAATGGGCCTATGGGCTGAAACAACTGATAACAACACTTCCTGTCACGTCTGCAACTACGCTTCTGAAACAGTAACTGTAAGCATGGAAAGAATTAATACTTATGAGTCGTTATATTTGTAGGTGATAATTTGTGTTTGTAAATTGTAGAAAACCATTAGGTACCTGTAATTTGAGTTCGTCTCTGTCATAGATTGTTCACAATGCCAATGAGGACGTTTGTCTTCAATGTTTCTATTGCAGACCTTGCATCTGTTCATGTACCATTCCATATTTTCTTCTATCTTTGTTATAACGCCTTCGATGGTAAAAGTCTCTCCTTGCTGTTTTAGAACTGTTTTCAGTACGTTATAAAATTTTTTAATCTATGGCGAGAGTGTGTGTACATTACCATAATATTGCTGGGACTTATTTGCATAAGTTCTGTGATTGTCAATGGTGGTTGTATGCTGGATTGCTGTGCTGCTTTTTGCTGGGTGGTTTGAAACGTTAGCGACATAACTGGTCCGAGTAACTCATTATATCTGCATATAAGGTTTGTTAGTGTATAGATCGATATTTACAAATTACTATCAGCGTCGTGGTGTTATGGCTGCTGTACATGGCACGTATATGGTTCGCCTCTGGTATGTCTGGGTTGAGGTAGTAGCTTGTGGCAGTGCTTCCTGAAAGTTGCAAAGTTCCGCCAAAGCTTTTGACTATACAGGAACTCACAGCTATTATGATCGGCTGCTCTAATTGCATAGCAACATCCATTTCAAACCTGACAGCCATCTCGTTCCATAAACTTAAGGTAATGTTGGTTCTGCTGATAAGAAAACGAATCATTTTCAATTACGTTATATTAGTCTGATGGTTATTTTTAAATTAAGAGTCAGTGTTTACTTGAGGTTCTGGATTTGTATGTTCTTCCGGAGTGTCGCGTTCGTTGTTGCATTTCCAAATTCTTTGATTCTGCTAACGTTCCGAATAATACCAATATAGTCTGTACACGTATCCAAATATTATGTTAGTTGTGTTTTATTAATTTTGCACGAAATATTTTTTTTACCTGTTAGAATTGATTCTCGGTTGGCAGCGCGGGGCCCAAGGTCATTATAAGCAGCAAAGTCAAAGTAATGTTTGGCGAATCCGTCGTCGGGGATCTGGACAACTAACGTAAGCTTTCCAAAAAGGAGTGTTGTGTCGTTTTTTAAGGTGCGTTGCCAGTTTTCTGTTGTCTTTGACCCGAACCTGTAAATTCTATAGCATGAGTTTACTTCCATACTTGATTCAAATTGTTTAATATCTCGTACTTCCACATTTGCTTGCACCGCGTTCCCCTGTATTGACAGACGTTGTACAGATTAGTAACATGGTTGTATATATTTTTATGATTTGAAATAGACCGACATTACCTCTCGATCAAGTAGTATGAAGCATAAACCGGTTGGAGTAAGGTCTGGGATATTTCTTGCGATCCATTTACGATACACTCTGACTTCTAGGGATTTACTTGGGTCGGTGGCTATTATGTCAGCGATGTTTACAACGTCATGTTTAACCATAGGAAGTTTCCCTTTATCCTTTGGGTCAATAGGCGCTATTGGTCGAAGTGTGGCCGGCTGAGATTCTACTGCCGGCATTTTGCCTTTATCCTTGGATTGTATAGAAACTTCCTCTGGTGCCGGACCCTCTTCATGAGCCTCTTTTGACATTTGAAATTACTGAAACTGTTTAAGTACTAACCTGCACATAGTTTTAACAATTAGAAAGATTCACGTATACTTTACAAAGACGGTATGAAAAGTGCAAGAACCGTCTGCACAAAGGGTACGCACGGTCATATGTGCACGTGTCGGTCTATGTTATTGCTAATCAACTTAGGCAGTGGGTGACTCTTCAATTGTTAGTCTGCACATGATTTAAGTTAGCTGAAAAGGTTGGAAACATTTTATGAAAATAATACTACAAATATAGAAACTGGTAGTATGCAAGAATTTTTTGGTCGTGCACCTATGTCGTGAGGTATGTAACTATCAGTGAACCTATATCATAAATAATGACAACAAATGTATTGTGAATATTATTCATGTAAAGTGACCAATAATGCGCAAAGCAGTGACGTTGTGCAAAGTGTAAGAGTGACAACAAATAATGTACAATTAAGCATACTGTGCCGACATATTTGTGTACACCACATTAAGAAAGGCTGCAAGAAAAGTTATGTGTAACCTGACGTGCCATAATTTGGTTGAGAAAGTCTGTGTAGACTATATTTTTCGTGCTGTTAAAAGGTTTATCTGGGTGGTTCCCTATGACAACTTTAAGACCTTTGGGTGATGTAGCTCTAGATAAAGCTACATATAGTTGCCCATGACCGAATATAGGCTCAGGCAAATACACGCCTATTTTTTCCAGCGACTGTCCTTGACTTTTGTTGATCGTCATCGCGTAGCATGGCTTAATAGGAAACTATTTTCGCTTGAATATAAATGGCATTTTCTCCTCTTTCACAGTTAATATAATTCTTGGGAGGAACACTTTTTCGCCTATTCTTGTACCCGTAATACTTTTGCCTTCCACCACTCGGTTAAGTAATTGAGTAACTATCATGCGTGTTCAATTACACAGTCCTCCAGTCAGGTTTAAATTACGCAGTAGCATTACAGGGACTCCCTCTTTAAGTTGAAGCTTATGCGGGGGTATGCCTGGGAATCTCATTGAATTGAGGTATTCTATAGGATAGAGTAATTATGTTGCGCTGCCATCGTTACTAATAGGCACAGCATCATCGACGCTCGTATAAAACTTTGAGCTTCCTGGAACCCTTTGGAGTACGCGATCGTTTATGAGATCTGATGTTTCATTTTTGGGGCAGACAATTGCTTTCTGTTGGAACACTGCTGCTGTTGGTGCACGCATCGATGTAGGGTCGTATATAAAATTAATTAGCTGCAGCAAACCGTCGTCATTTGGCTGAAAACAGTACCTCTCCGGTATCTGTACCCACTTTGTATTCTCTGGATCTTCCGTGTCACGTTGACCAATGTTGCCGTTTCCTATATTCAGCAACCATTGTGAAAAGTATTCAGTTTCCTCTCTTTCCGTAGTTGTCATCCGTGATCTATGAAGTCTCATATTTTCTGACAAAAAGATTATTTTGAAATATGGCCATAGGTAAGATTGCACTATTGACGTTGCAATTATAACTTCTTTAGAGGCACCCTTTTTAATCGGCAACGTCTGCCTAAAGTCCCCACCTAACATGATCGGTTTCCCACCAAATAGGCAAGTTGGTGTGTCCAAAACGTCCCTAAGTGTTCTGTCCACTGCTTCGAAACACCTTCTTTCATTCATTGGGGCCTCGTCCCATATTATTAGTGCAGTCTGTTTCAGGAGCTCGCCAAGCTGAGTATTCTTCTTAATCGTGCAAACTGATTCATCTGTTAGTTGGAGAGGTATCTTGAACCTTGAATGTGCAGTTCTACCTGAAGGTAGCAACAACGACGCTATACCCGACGATGCAACTGCTAGAACTATTTTCCCCTGTGCACGCAGTGTAGTGATTATAGCTTTCCATAGAAAAGTTTTTCCAGTTCCTCCGTGGCCATAGACAAAGAGCAGCTCTTGCTTGTGTGAGACAATCGCTTCCATAATAGTATCAAATACGGTCCTTTGAGCTTGGTTCAGCTGTGGTATTAATCGTCTGCTTTCTGATTCCATTTCTGCACGGTCATAGCTTTTTTCTTCCATTACTGCTCTGTTGTTGAAAATTGTAAGCAAGTCTGGTGGTGGTATAGGTAGGCCAAAATCTTTTAGAGATTTCCCATGTGTAGCTAACAACACTTGCAACTCATATGAAACGCCACCTTGTAATTCTGTATCATTCACAAATAAACGGTGTATGCCCAATAGTTCTGATAATACTCTTGGAATATCTTCTGACATTGGCCTCCAAAACATGTGCCACAAAGTTACTGGATTTGAAACATCTGTGAATAATAGAATCTGAGAAAACTATGACCTAAGCTGAGATGCAGTTGCTGTGACCGAATATTCTTGCAACGCTATTATCCATTCCTGATCATCTTGTAGTAGACCCATAGCTTCACATGCGGCTCGATTAGTACTATAAGTATAGCCATTAACTGTACGAATTCCAGCGAACGATCTGCAACCCCTTTGGTGACATAGTAGTAACCGTTGATAAAATAAATCCCCCGCTGCTGGATGTACGTACGTGAGCCTTCCAATCGCCGGTTTATTCAAGTCCTGCCTAGGAGACCAACACTTATCACTTTTGGACCACACAAACTCGGAGGGGAATTCCAAATATGTTAAGTGCCTGCCTGACGAAAAGGACTCATTAAACGCTAACCATTCCGTCAGCGTCGTTTTCCCTGAACCTGGATTATTTAGAACTGACTGTACCGTTTGCCGGCTTCTGAAAGCGACCGTTTGCATATTTTCCAAATGCACCGCAAGAATTTGAACTGCTGGATCCCGGCTGTGTATGTCAAACCCGAAAATTCTCCAGCACGCCTCGTGAGGACCGATATATCTAGCGTCTACAAAATTCTTTATTTCATCAACCGGTCGCTGAGCAGGAACATTTGATGTAGACGCTTCAGAGAAAGTATCTCCTGCCTGATATGTTTGCCTGCTTATCCGAGCAACGATCCGGTCAGTTCCTTTAGAAATATACTTGAACAGATATTTGATCAACATTGTCCACCCACAATACTCAACATTTATATGTGCGTAAAAGACCATACATAGAGTACGATTATAAGGGACAACGTATGCGTTGTCCAGTCTTACCCCGCGACGCACTTGACTGATTTCAACATCCCTTCTACGATAATGCATGTATCCTGACTTGTCAATAAATGTGGAGGTGCAATATTCTTTCGGAAAATATTTCTTACAACCTGTTCTATTCTGCATACATGCAGCGTTCGGAAAAGCATTTCCACATGGACCATGAACCATGAACTCTGATATTACCCTAAACCCCTCAGGATCATGTTGAGGATCAGGGAATTCTGCACTAATATATCTATCTACTTCAGCTGGCGTCATGGAGTTAACAGCACGGCTGATCCATAGTAACATATGACAATGCGGAAGCCCTCTTTTCTGGAACTCCACCATATATAACACTGTAAAAAGCATGAAAGAGGAAAAAATGAGGCAACGCATCAGTATGTGCAAAGAAAACCCCCATTTTTGATGAAATATTTGTTAAAGATTTGAAACGCATACATACGTTTAAAAATGGCCTGTGTAACCCCCTATATTGTAGACACAACTAATTCTATAAATGTTGACTTGAAAGGCATCGAATGTGTACCTGCATTTACTGAGCCGAAGAGTCTAGTACGACGCACATACTTTATCAAATCGTGAATTTTATGTTCGAAAATTCGATCCACTACGTCTGGTCTATCAGCGGCAGTAAGGTGAGGGTACATTTCCATGTACTCTTCTATTTCTGGCCAGCGTGTATTACACGTGAACGTGATAAAAAAAGAAGGATTCCCATGTACACGGACAGATAGCTAACGCGTCAAGATAATGGCTGTACATGTATCTTGGACCACCGGTGAAAGATGACGGCAAGATAATTCTGGAACCCACGTTTGATCCATCGACGTCCCCTCTATTTATTGCATCGTATAGGCGAGCCAAATAGTCTCCTCTTATGTCCGCCTGATGAGTACGCACCCAATCCATCCGGCTTTGTTCGATACTACAGTACGCTGTCACTACATATTGTTGGAATAGTCTACCGGCCCTGCTTAAAAGGTTATAATAACCCACCCTATCGTGCAGTTGGTAAGCATAAAACGATTTAATTGAAATTTTCTTTCCCCTCCGAGTTGAAATACTGTCGACGTTTATGTATCTAAGGCCAAGGTGATACCCATGTTCACCATATACAAAAAGCAGCGGAAACTGAGCTGACATATAGGTTGCATGTAGCTTGTTAATGCGTTGTGGGTCGCCAGAATGAGTCTCTATGACCACATCAAAGTCTGCCTCTGTCTCCATAGTATCATCAAATACAATAGTACCTATAGTATCTGCGGTCGGAACATCGTACTGTGAACCCTTTGCAACACTAAAAAGCCTTACCTTAAAGTCTGGGATCGGGTTTTGCTGTAGCTTATCCCTCGCTGTTCTAAACAACTGTATTAGCGCATTATTTTCATCCAGGAAATTCATTAACGCGCGAACAATATCAGGCCTGAGGTTTGTGTTGGAAGTACTGGTAAAATGCGCTAATCTATTACTGACCTCATTTCCTGTATCGTATATATATAACTGCAAAAATCTAGGATCTTTCCTCGGCTCAGGACAAAGGCGGCCAATCGTATGGTATATCTGTCCTGATATTTTGAAGACATAAGGTCCCCTCCCGTTATTAATGGACTCGTCAAATATTAGCGCCTGATTTGTCATTTTCGTACAGATATATTTTCCGAAGAAATACAAAGGTATGTATTTTCCCGGGTCGTTTTCCCAACGAGGGATGAATGGAGTTAAACAACTCACGTCGCGTGATTCGGGATTTGAATATGAAAATAAGGAATTTTGGGGATTTCTACACTACGGTGCAAGTAATAATAAGGGAAAGCAAGTAAAACTATAGAATCTATGGTGCAATAAAGGAAATTATAACAAACTACGCAAATTTAAACTAGAATGCGAAAAACGTAATTGATAAAACGCGAATAAAATGGAACTACTCTAATTTTAACTCATAAAAAATGAACTACTATTTTTCTACAGTTAAAAATGAAATTTGAAATTTTTGAAATTTAAAACTAATTTTTTTGGGTTTTTCTTGATTTATTTGGAATTAAAAACTATTTTAAAACATTTAAAATAGACTTTAAATACTAAAAATTAGGAAAACATGCAAGAAAATTATAAAACTATTTTTAAAAAATCAAAATTAACTAAAAATAATTTTAGAAACTGAAATCACATTTTGTTTTGACTTTTTCTCTATTTATTATGAATTTAAAACTATTTAAAACAAATTAAATTCCTAGAAAATACTATTTAAACTATGAAAAATCTGGAAAAATACTTTTTATGACTTTTTTATTTTTCTAAAACTTAGAAAATTGAAATTTTATTTTTTAGACCTTTTTCTGAATTATTTGCATTAAATACTAATTAAAAAGCCTTAAAATTGAAATTAAATGTAGAAAAATAGCAAATGAAAAGGGAAAAATATGAAAACTTCCAGATACGTATAAAATGCTACTGAGAATCCATGAAAAATAACAGAAACAGCTAATGATCACAGGAACTATGATTTGAGCATGAATCTAATTAAAATAAGCACTTGAAATAAGCTAAAAGCCTCTAAAAGCTACAATAAGCTACTACAGCCTAAAACTAACTTAAACTAACTGAAATAAACCTACAGCAACTGATTTGAGTCCAATAAGCAAAAGCAGAAAGCAACTAAGCACAAATTCAGGTTAAAATCTCCATATCCAAACGACCCTTAATCACCTACTTTAAGCCTAGATTAAGCTAGCTAGAAAAATTCCTAAAAATAAAATAAAATGGCCATGGTGACCAATACCAACCAAAGAGCTTAACTCCAAAATTTCAATAGATTTGGATTAAAAATGAGGAAATTAAAAATGCAAAAGTAACTGCAGTTTGAGAGTTAAAATGAGATTTTGACTTTTAATGATAGAACTAGTATTTTGACTTTGTGAGCTTTTGATTCTCAAAACCAGATTGATATTGATGTTTTATGAAGAAATGAAGCTAAATAAAGCTACCCTAAGTTGTTCCAAGCCTAAATGCAAGAATTAGCTTCCTAAAATCCAACTGATATAGAATATAAAACAGAAAACATTTGATTTTGACTATTAGAGAATGCAGATGCAAAGTGAAAGTTAAAATGACTAATATGCAGCTATATGAGACAAAACCAACTGAGTTTTACCAATTTTCAAACCTCTAACTCAGATTTCAATCTTAATCCAAACACTAGTTTCTATTATAAATTGCAAAACTAAAACATTAACCTATTGAATTAATCTAAAACACCACTGAACCTGAATCTAAAATGACTTTTAAGAGCTAAATTATATGATCTATGCTATCTATCACCTCAGATTCCAACACTAATGCAATATGCAGATTTCAATAAAACGAGCAACTAATGATAGCAAGCAGATTAGACTAAAACAGAAGCAACACAATCATTAACTACACAATTCTAATCACCAATCCACAATTAAAAGCTCTAATAAACAACTAAACTACTATTCAAAAGATTAAAGCAGGTTTAAGAACTCATATTAGTCCTGCCACTATGGCATGCCAAAGAAAAACAAATAACCACTATCCTAGTTCTGAATTCAACCCAAATCAACTATAATCAACCCATATCCATATCTAATTCAGCAATCCAGAACCAAAAGAATTCTATGCCTGCAGTTTGACTTTTGTTGACTATTTTCAAAAACTTGCAATAAAGAACAGTGAAAGGAAGATTTAGCTCACATAAGCTTTGAATAAGCTTATATGAGCTTGATTAAACAGTAACGTAGCTTTCAAAACACTATGAAATAGAATTAAAGGATACCAAACTTTGACAATGAATTTAAAGGACAAAATTAACTTGTATTAAAAACTGAGATTTCAAAATTAAAATTACACTGAATGTAAAGGAAAACAAGTAAATTTAAAGCAGGAAATTAAATTGGTAACACTTTTTCTAAATACAATGAAAAAATGGACGAGTTCTATCTGGTGAAATGATGGGTTTTTATAGCCAATGAGGGAGCCTTTGGACTTGATCTGAGAAGCATCTGGAAGTATAACCTACACCTTTGATTCACCATCTCGTCATTCTCTATCATCTCAGCCATAGGATTAGATTATTGAGGTGTTTCAACCAATAGGAGCCCTTACTTAGTCCAGCTTGGCAATCCAACTATGACACACCTCTGACATGTGTCAGAGCTTCTAGAAGAGTCACTTAAGTTGGGTGAATTTAGCCTGTCGGGGTAAATGGGAATCGAGTGGTGAAACGATAAAAGGGTTCGACTTTTAGTGTAGGAGGATTTGGGTTATTTTTTATGTTTATTTGACTATGGGAGTGTTTGTTTGACCGGGTTTGTTATTTTGACCGTGGGTGGGCTTTGTAGGATGGGCTTGGGTAAAGGTTGAGCCAATGGTAGATGTAGTGTAGTTTAGGCTTATATTTGGACTTGGTTTATTAGAGATAGTATCATAAAGACCATTTATGTATATTTTGTTAAAACCAAGGACCAAGGGTGTATTTGTGAAAAGGTTTAGGTACAAATGGTAAAATAGATAAGTGGGATTTATGAGGGGTGTAAATTGTAAATATGGAAAGTTAAGGGGTATTTGTGTAATTTTGGAAAGTAAAAGGGTGAAATGTGAAAATGTGATAAAATGACAGGTTTTCAATGAAATCTCCCAATCTTTACTCAGAACACCGTATATTGCACTTTTAATCATCAAAGTCCATGAAATATCATCCCCAGCATCGGCTTTTTGCATTCTTCTTTCTCTCGTGCTCGGTTTTTCTTCGATTTTGGCTTTCTTTTGTCTGTTTTGTCATATCTGTACCTGCACATGCATAAACTCAAGAAACCAGCAGATACTAGCAATAAACGGCTCTTTTCTTGGTTATTTTGGGTATATATTTGATAAAGAAATGATATGTGTTTTTGCACATATCAAAATACCCCAGACGAGACCATTGTCGTGTCCCCACGCAATGCAATCAACTCACGCTTCTATAACCAAGGATTTCAATCTCTTTCTAGTAAACCTATGAAGAAGTAGCAAAGATTCCTCAAAAGAGATTAAGAACCCTTAATTCTAAAAACGCCCCGTTTACCTTTTAATTCACAAATAGATATTACGATTAAGCGATTCGGTTATGAGTGGCGGTTTGTTGAACTTTCTTGTCGATCAATAACTCCAACATTTTTCAAACGACCGTTAGGATCCGGAGTAGGAAACACAACACAGCGTGAAGTGACCATACGGATAGAATACATCGTCCCTGATTTTTCGCAAGTCCCCAAACTAAGCGTAAAATCGAAATCATTGTTAAATATGATTCTAGATGCTAACACTACCCATGGAAGTTACTTGTGTAATTACCTTTTGCTCCCATTTTCCTATTTTCCTCTAGAATTTTTTATTTTTGTGAGAAATGAATTTCTTCAAATTTTTCGTTTCGATAAGATTTATTCCGATAAAGATATGAAGCTAAGTCGATAATTAGTTATCCATCTTCTCTCAAGAACCATTGTCTAAAAAATGAGGTCCACATCAAGGAATTTTTTATTTACTTATATTTTTTACTTTTCCATTTTTTTTTTTATTTTTTTTTATCATTATTTTTTTTTCTTCACTTTTTTTTTTTTTTTTTTTTTCACTTATACTTTTTACTTATATGAGCTATGAACCACGGAGCTTCACGGGGTAATTCAAGGACTATAGGCTTCATGAAATGAGGATCGATTGGGTTAGACCAAGACCTCACTCAATCCGGCTAAAGATCCAAGGTCCGATCTCGACACCGCACTCATAACTTTATTTATTACTTATTACGAGTCCTTGATGTGTACCCAATTTTTAAAACAAAGATTCTTTTAAGAAGATAAAGAACTAACTATTGCCAAAAACTCAACATCTCTAATTATTATTAACAAATATGGGGTGAAACAATTTTGTGGGAACAAAAGCCATAAGTACCTTCGATGGGCTCTAAAGAGAACCAACTACTCCACGCTTAGCATCTAAACTCATAAGTAACTCTATCATTCCTCGATCTCCATAAATTTAAAATCCCAAATAATGAGATCCGCGGATGCTTAGCCGATAATTTTAGATTATCTATGGTTAAGGGAACAAGCTAGGGCTCAACACGCCCGGTCAAGTTAGAATTCCATTCCTACTCTACGGAAAGTCAACAAGGTGTCAAAACATATATTAACTTAGCGAATGCTTCGTTAAATAATCTCAAGTCTCGCATTTTTAAAGTCACTTATTAGAAACTAGCAAATTCTTGTTTAAGCTTCGCATATATAAAATCACTTAGGGAGACTTGCAAATTCTTGGCCTTGTGAGCTAGAATCGCATTTTATAGCCTCTTGTCTAAGCAATTAGCAAAGGCTATTTCAAGAAAAACGCATATTTAAAGAAACTTCTAAGAGACTAGCAAGAACTTTTCGATCATAAAACTAACAAAAGCTTGCAAAAAATTTTAAATTTTCTCATTTTTGCACAATTTTTTCATTTTCTAAGGAAAAACGGGGTTGCGAGAGTACACGACAAAATAAGCAAGTGCGGTCAAATCAAATCGAAGATTACCCACCCCAGACTAAAAACGAAACATTGTCCTCAATGTTTAAAGGTAAGGGTAAAACGAAAATCTAAAAGCCGTTTATTAAGTATGCTTAAAGATAAACGTTAGTCGATAAGATTAGGATATCGGATTTCCATAAGCAACGAACATGAAACTCGAGTGGAGAAAAGACAAACTTCGAGCATGAGAGTCTTCATATCGGGAACATCCTAAACACAACATCACAAACAACCAAACATGAGAAATCGAAGAGGCTAACCCCTTCACGTCACTTATTAG
Source organism: Chrysanthemum makinoi (assembly GCA_910596185.1). Classification (NCBI taxonomy): domain Eukaryota; kingdom Viridiplantae; phylum Streptophyta; class Magnoliopsida; order Asterales; family Asteraceae; genus Chrysanthemum; species Chrysanthemum makinoi. The sequence goes on along the minus strand of OU343223.1, from coordinate 101,346,977 downwards.
AAAATAGAAAGAAGATAGAGATAAGCATGGGGTGCCTCCCACGAAGCACTACTGTTTTTGATCATCGAGTCGCTAGCCTGACTCGTCCCCGAATTCATTTGTCCTTGGGGAAACAAGCGGAAATGATACCCGGATCAAAGATTGTATCCTCACTCCGTAGGGAAAGAGAATGGGTGGGTTGGGAGAAGAAAATGGTGGGTTTAAGCATATCATGAAAGAATGATTCATCATCCGGTGGTTTTGCAGGTGGACGAAGGGATGACAGATCAAAGTGAGAAAACTCCAAGAAAGACGGGAGCTCATGGTAAGGGATTAAGTGTGTAGGCTCAAACTTGAAGGCATCCATCAGAGGATCCTTTTCTCGAAAAACGTTTTTAACATAAAACTCATCAATGCATATCCCGGGTTTAAAGATTTTGTCTTCACATGAGGGCTCATCGAGATAAGTGATGGTTGACTCATCAGAGATGGGAGAGTCAAGAAAACTATAAAGAACAACCATATCCCCCTCGGGGTCATTCATAACATCCTCAATACCCGGCGGTATTGGGTCATCAATAGCATCCTCCATGATCGGGTCATTTGTCGGAGTATCGGAAATCTCATTCAAAACCTTGCTATCATCAACATCAAAGTAGAACCGCTCAAGAATCGGAGGATAAACATCATTAATAGTGGGATTTCCACTAATCTCTTCATCAAATCTGAAAGTCTCAAGCTCGGGTAAGAAGTCGCTATCTTTAACGGAGATAGGATGCGAACTTGAATTATCGTTTAAGGCTTCAATCTTGGAAATGAGAAGATAAACATTCGACAATGTTTCTCGTAATGCTTCATCCTCGATCTCTATATCATTAAGCTCAATCTCTTCATCTTCCGGCTCAAGATCATTTTCTTCTGCTATATGGACGGGCTCAGAAGGTAAATCGTCGATAAAGTCGATGTCTCCATAAGACTCATCATCGGAATCGGAGAACATCTCAACATGATCATTTGAAATATCAAGAGAAGGCTCATCACAAATATCATCAAAGATAACCTCGGACTCTCTTGGGCTTGGGATAAGGATCTCAGCATCAGACGATTCCGTTTCCGGAATAGTACTAAGATGCTCATCCCCCATTATGATAGAGTCAACGGGTTCAACGATTTTTGAAGAAATAAAATCATCGACCTCTTCCAAAATGCCACTTCTCTCAACCGGCGTGAGCGAAGGAGAAGAGTCGGAAATGAAAGGCTCAGAAACGGAAGAGGGATTGTATTTTGAAGATTCCGGAGATGGGACAAGTGGTGTGCTCTGAGAGCTAGCAAGTTCCACCACTTCCGTTGTGGTCTCTGGAATGGTGTGATTGTCTTTTATAACTTGAACGGGTTCTTCATTAACACTTTGTCGAGCTTGAATCAAATTTAAGATAGTTCTACACATGTTTTCAATATTGTTTTGACGTTGATTAAATTTTTCTTCAAAGTCGATGAAATCGTCCTCGACACCCCCGGTGGATTCTTCCAAAGGGCAACACATACAAGATTCGCGATAAAATCCACACCCTTTGCAAAAACAACGTTCACAACGGGAATCATCTTTTAACACATCTCTACAATTAAAGCAATAAGGTTGATCGAACGAAGGGTATTCGAAGAAATTTTGAGAATTATTGAAAGAATTAGGGCATAGATGATTATAACACCGATAATCATTTCCCAAACGTCCGGTACAACCATAACAGATAAAATCGAAAGACTCCATGAGAATTAATCATAAAAGAGGGATAAGATGAAAGAATTATCAAATCAGAGGGTAAAGAAGAATATTTTTGGGTTTTTGATAAAAGCAAACATAAAAGGAAAACAAAATTTGAAAAGGAAAATCTTTTTGGGTTTTTATAAAAGAGATATTAACAAAAAACAACGATAACTTCTCGGGGAAGGATCTTCAAAAACACGCGAATCGAGACGGAATCGAAAACTCACTACATGCCCTCCCCGGCAGCGGCGCCATTTTTTGATTTGTCATTTTCGTACAGATATATTTTCTGAAGAAATACAAAGGTATGTATTTTCCCGGGTCGTTTTCCCAACGAGGGATGAATGGAGTTAAACAACTCACGTCGCGTGATTCGGGATTTGAATATGAAAATAAGGAATTTTGGGGATTTCTACACTACGGTGCAAGTAATAATAAGGGAAAGCAAGTAAAACTATAGAATCTATGGTGCAATAAAGGAAATTATAACAAACTACGCAAATTTAAACTAGAATGCGAAAAACGTAATTGATAAAACGCGAATAAAATGGAACTACTCTAATTTTAACTCATAAAAAATGAACTACTATTTTTCTACAGTTAAAAATGAAATTTGAAATTTTTGAAATTTAAAACTAATTTTTTTGGGTTTTTCTTGATTTATTTGGAATTAAAAACTATTTTAAAACATTTAAAATAGACTTTAAATACTAAAAATTAGGAAAACATGCAATAAAATTATAAAACTATTTTTAAAAAATCAAAATTAACTAAAAATAATTTTAGAAACTGGAATCACATTTTTTTGACTTTTTCTCTATTTATTATGAATTTAAAACTATTTAAAACAAATTAAATTCCTAGAAAATATTATTTAAACTATAAAAAATCTGGAAAAATACTTTTTATGACTTTTTTATTTTTCTAAAACTTATAAAATTGAAATTTTATTTTTTAGACCTTTTTCTGAATTATTTGCATTAAATACTAATTAAAAAGCCTTAAAATTGAAATTAAATGTAGAAAAATAGCAAATGAAAAGGGAAAAATATGAAAACTTCCAGATACGTATAAAATGCTACTGAGAATCCATGAAAAATAACAGAAACAGCTAATGATCACAGGAACTATGATTTGGGCATGAATCTAATTAAAATAAGCACTTGAAATAAGCTAAAAGCCTCTAAAAACTACAATAAGCTACTACAGCCTAAAACTAACTTAAACTAACTGAAATAAACCTACAGCAACTGATTCGAGTCCAATAAGCAAAAGCAGAAAGCAACTAAGCACAAATTCAGGTTAAAATCTCCATATCCAAACGACCCTTAATCACCTACTTTAAGCCTAGATTAAGCTAGCTAGAAAAATTCCTAAAAATAAAATAAAATGGCCATGGTGACCAATACCAACCAAAGAGCTTAACTCCAAAATTTCAATAGATTTGGATTAAAAATGAGGAAATTAAAATGCAAAAGTAGCTACAGTTTGAGAGTTAAAATGAGATTTTGACTTTTAATGATAGAACTAGTATTTTGACTTTGTGAGCTTTTGATTCTCAAAACCAGATTGATATTGATGTTTTATGAAGAAATGAAGCTAAATAAAGCTACCCTAAGTTGTTCCAAGCCTAAATGCAAGAATTAGCTTCCAAAAATCCAACTGATATAGAATATAAAACAGAAAACATTTGATTTTGACTATTAGAGAATGCAGATGCAAAGTGAAAGTTAAAATGACTAATATGCAGCTATATGAGACAAAACCAACTGAGTTTTACCAATTTTCAAACCTCTAACTCAGATTTCAATCTTAATCCAAACACTAGTTTCTATTATAAATTGCAAAACTAAAACGTTAACCTATTGAATTAATCTAAAACACCACTAACACGAATGAAATGACTTTTAAGAGCTAAATTATATGATCTATGCTATCTATCACCTCAGATTCCAACACTAATGCAATATGCAGATTTCAATAAAACGAGCAACTAATGATAGCAAGCAGATTAGACTAAAACAGAAGCAACACAATCATTAACTACACAATTCTAATCACGAATCCACAATCAAAAGCTCTAATAAACAACTAAACTACTATTCAAAAGATTAAAGCAGGTTTAAGAACTCACATTAGTCCTGCCACTATGGCATGCCAAAGAAAAACAAATAACCACTATCCTAGTTCTGAATTCAACCCAAATCAACTATAATCAACCCATATCCATATCTAATTCAGCAATCCAGAACCAAAAGAATTCTATGCCTGCAGTTTGACTTTTGTTGACTATTTTCAAAAACTTGCAATAAAGAACAGTGAAAGGAAGATTTAGCTCACATAAGCTTTGAATAAGCTTATATGAGCTTGATTAAACTTGAGAAGCGTAGCTTTCAAAACACTATGAAGCGAAATTAAAGGATACCAAACTTTGACAATGAATTTAAAGGACAAAATTAACTTGTATTAAAAACTGAGATTACAAAATTAAAATTACACTGAATGTAAAGGAAAACAAGTAAATTTAAAGCAGGAAATTAAATTGGTAACACTTTTTCTAAATACAATGAAAAAATGGACGAGTTCTATCTGGTGAAATGATGGGTTTTTATAGCCAATGAGGGAGCCTTTGGACTTGATCTGAGAAGCATCTGGAAGTATAATCTACACCTTTGATTCACCATCTCGTCATTCTCTATCATCTCAGCTATAGGATTAGACTATTGAGGTGTTTCAACCAATAGGAGCCCTTACTTAGTCCAGCTTGGCAATCCAACTATGACACACCTCTGACATGTGTCAGAGCTTCTAGAAGAGTCACTTAAGTTGGGTGAATTTAGCCTTGATCAGGGTAAATGGGAATCAGTGGTGAAACAGTAAAAGAGGTTACAGCTTTTAGGCGCGTAGGAGGATTTGGGTTATTTTTTATGTTTATTTGACTATGGGAGTGTTTGTTTGACCGGGTTTGTTATTTTGACCGTGGGTGGGCTTTGTAGGATGGGCTTGGGTAAAGGTTGAGCCAATGGTAGATGTAGTGTAGTTTAGGCTTATATTTGGACTTGGTTTATTAGAGATAGTATCATAAAGACCATTTATGTATATTTTGTTAAAACCAAGGACCAAGGGTGTATTTGTGAAAAGGTTTAGGTACAAATGGTAAAATAGATAAGTGGGATTTATGAGGGGTGTAAATTGTAAATATGGAAAGTTAAGGGGTATTTGTGTAATTTTGGAAAGTAAAAGGGTGAAATGTGAAAATGTGATAAAATGACGGGTTTTCAATGAAATCTCCCAATCTTTACTCAGAACACCGTATATTGCACTTTTAATCATCAAAGTCCATGAAATATCATCCCCAGCATCGGCTTTTTGCATTCTTCTTACTCTCGTGCTCGGTTTTTCTTCGATTTTGGCTTTCTTTTGTCTGTTTTGTCATATCGTACACGCATGCATAAACTCAAGAAACCAGCAGATACTAGCAATAAACGGCTCTTTTCTTGGTTATTTTGGGTATATATTTGATAAAGAAATGATATGTGTTTTTGCACATATCAGCGCCAAATGAAGTCATGGCAAACATTTGGTTGTAGGCTCTGATGTTTTGGAGGAAGTGGGCTCGAATATAGCGATGAATAATAGGCTGGATAATCGATGCGGCATGAATAATTTAACCACTGCCTTGGAGGCAACAAATATTATAAAGCGGCCCGAAGTCGAGTAGAAATGGCGAGCTTTTCTTCGGCCAAAATCTGGCCTTGCAATTATGGCACACACAATCGCATCGTTCAAATCCGTGATATTCTTTCGGTGGACCTGTAAATAAGTTTAGCGAACGTATATCAAAATAAGTTTCAGGAGAAAATAAGGAGTAATGGTATGGTAAAGATCGTTCATAATTATTGAAGGCTGGAAAAATAAAAGGTAAGCGGCAAGTAGTGTGTGGGCAACCTTTTGAAGAAACGAGAATGGACATCGGTCGTTACCGAGGTTGGCTTTCGGCAACCGGTGGCAGAAACTCGAGGCGTTAACGACTACAACAGCCATAATAGCACGGGTTTAGGCTCCTAAATGTCTGATTACATAACCATTCATAAGATGCAAATGAAAGATAAAGTACCTTCCCCGGCTAAATTGTCTGCATCCACACGCATGGCTGAAACAGATGGAGACCTGGGTTCGTCTAAGTCAGACCGGTGTGCTATAGCATGACAAAGGTCATTAGCACTCGTACCGACAGTTGTTGTTATTGTGAATAAAAAAAATTTAGTCACACGTAAACATACCCTGACATAAACCTTCAGCACTCACTTGTGCAGATGTTGTATGAATTTGAGTAGAGGTATCACAACGGGTGTTAGTGACGTTATGAAAGGCGAGCACAACCGATTGGCCAGTATCGCGTCTACGCCGTTTCCTTGATGTGGAAGCTGACACTGTGTCGGCTAAAATTTTTGATGAAGAAACTGGTATACCGTACTGTATACTGTTTGTCTGAAAATCAAGAATGAGTGGAGCACGAAGAGGCCCTGCAATGTCAATCACCAATTTCCATCATATGTGTGAAAAAAATTTCAAACGAATTGCAAAAATAAAAATACGTTAGTCAGAATACCTGTAAGTTGAAAACCCCTTAGCCAGTCGGCTTTTGTAGTATCCACATCAGTGAAAACTTTTTCGGCAGGCAAGGAAGGCTGATAAGAATGCACGAAAGAAGGTACATTACAGCTTTCGGCCAAAGAGTCACCGCTAGGTGCAGCAATCGACATGCAAGGTGTGGGAGGTATATCATAACCCTTGTTGAAGGTTTCTGACACAACATGAGTAACCGGTGAACGAATAAAGCGGGAAGTTGTTGCAGTAACAATGAGAGTAGATGTTTGGACGCTCACGGTTTTTCCAGCACCTACATTTCGATTACCGTCCTGTATACCATCCAATAAATTTTCAAACCCCGACCTTCTCTTTAACCCAACATGTCCCGTCAGGTCTACAGAATGACCCTCGTTCCCCTTAACGGCTGCAGAACTTGTAAATGCTAACTTTCTCTTTACCCCGCCAGTTGGTGACGTTTGCAGAGAACGTTGGCGTTCAATACTATTATCAGGAACAACACCAGGCACACTGACGCACTGACTATCCAACGCCAAAGTATGCTCATGTGTAGTAGCATACCTGTAGCGCTTACTTACAGAAACATTGGGTTGAAAGATCCCATTAAAAGACCGCTTACGGCTCGCTTCCTCCCCGACAGACATATTACTAACATCTATATCGTGCACATGTACCATGCCACAACTTTGTGAACTATCTGATACCAGAGGCACTGTATCTGACGACAAATCATTTGTCGCTACATCTATGACGTTAACTCTTTTGCATGGTCTAGTTTTTATCTTCATAATTTTCAAACTTAAAGGATATATAAAATTAGAAAACACGTTCTGAAATATAAGTGGCAAGATTGTATTCCACAACTTTTGAGTCAAATTTTATGTTATTCATGCAAAACAACCATGTCGACCAAACACAAAAGCATAAGAACATGAACAGAAGAATCCACAAAAGTTTCTAAAGTTTATAACGAAAAAACATACCTAAGAATCCAAAACACACGCATGCGGATCTAGAGAGCGATGGTGATGAGATCTAGAAGAATTGCAAACCCTCACGCAGAAGCTAACAGATGGCACGAAAGTAACCAAACGACATATATATATGAGTCACGGCCTTTATTCCCCACCCCAACGTGGGCTAAAAAATTGGGCATGTTCCTGGTATACTCATAAGCCCATTAAATTTTGTATTGGCGTTTGTGGGAAACAATTTTAAAATCCACCGACCTAGCGGATTAAGATATATATAGAATTAGCTTTTAAATATTTAAAAATAATAATTTTAATGAATTAATCTAAATTTATTATTAAATTTTTAAAAATTTCCTCTTAAATGTATAAAGTTAAACACACATATTTTATATTTAGCCCAACTTAATTTTCAACACAAACCAAAATTGATAACCCCCATACCCAAAAACAAAAAGTTACAAAATTCTTAGTACTTTTTCTAGCTCCTTGCCTTGTCGTTATTGAATGAATATCCTTTTTCTGCTTTAAAGAAAATGATAACAATCTTAAAGGACTTAAATATATTCAAAAGCTTGAACAAAAAGTCCAAATTCCCGTATATATTTTAGATGAGCAAATATACCAGTTGTAAAAATTCAAATTCATATCCAACCATTGAAATATTCAAACTTTGTTAACTAAAGGAAATATCATTAGCATCCATAAGTATAAAAGTCCAATATTCAAACATCTATGTTGACGGCTGATAACAATATATCATTAGCATCCATAAGTATGAAAGTCCAATAAGCAACACATAAAAAATAACACATTGCACAAGTGTTAACAAAAATGATCACTCTCATCATCTTAACAATCCTATGTACCAACTTATTCACCAATCCTGCTAAGGGTGTTTCAACGATCACACTTGGCGACCAACTCAACATCTCATCTGAGCTCGTTTCGCCAGGTAACAACTTCACGCTAGGCTTCTTCCCCATACCTGCGACAAATTTTACTTATTTAGGAATTTGGTATACCAACGATGATCAGTTTAGGAGAGTATGGGTAGCTAACCCATCCATACCGATCACATCAAATTCTAGCGTCCTTATGATCAATCCCAATACTAGCAAACTGATCATATCTTCTGGAGGAACAACTCTAGTAAATATATCTGATAATCAATCTGGTCCTCATTCTAACTTGATTGCGTCTCTTGAAGACACTGGTAACTTTCAGTTGAGGAATCAAACAGATAATAGTATTATCTGGCAGAGTTTTGATCATCCTACCAATGTACTTTTACCAGGTATGAAACTTGGGGCTGACCTTAGAACAGGTCAGACTTGGAACTTAACATCTTGGTTCACCAATGACAGCCCTGATTCAGGGGCTTTTACGTTGAGTTGGGAGCCTAATGGGGAAAGTTCTCAAAGATTAATGATTCGACAACGTGGGAATCCATATTGGACTAGTGGGGATTATCTGAATAATCAAACATTTGAGTACATGATTTTGAACAACCCGTTTAGCCAATATTGGTACAATCTCACTTATGTGTACACTAACAACGAAAGATATTTTAGTTATCGTGGGTTTAATGGTGTTATGCCCATGTGGACTTTAACTCCAGATGGGCGAATTCTAGATGGTGATAGCTCTTTATTTTGGAGTCCTGAGTTTTGTTACGGGTTTGAGTCAGATACTGGGTGTGTTGCAAGTTCTAACTTGCCTCGGTGTAGAAGTGATGATGATATATTTCTTGAATTGAATGGAGATTTTTCTCCAACTATGACTAGCAATTCATTTGATAGCAATGCAAGCCTAACCCTTAGTGATTGTATGGTGAGATGTTGGAATGATTGTAGCTGTTTGGGGTTTGAAAAACGTAATAGTAATATTGCAGCTGGCTGTAGAACATGGACTGGAACCAAATCTGTCAATAACTTTACGATCAATGTTCGAGGGGCATCTCCACTGAATAAGTATGTGCTTATTTCTCCAACTACGAGTAAAGGTAAATAATAGTTATTGTTAGAATGAGATATGTTGGTAAACTATATTTCTATTTGCTGCTTTGATATAGAGGTAGCAATATTGACCCATTTATATAGATTGGGTTAAATCGTGTCATTTTCATCTCTAAAAGGTCAAAAAGGTTATATTTGTAATCGAATAGAGTATGGTCAAAAGTAGCCCAAAGTGTATTTTAAATGCATAAATGATAAGGTGTCTTAAATCACTTTATCTTAAATCTAGATCTTCAAATCATACTTGACACCATTGTTGCAAAAATCGGCCAACTCGGCCGATTAATCGTTGATTACTAGGTAATCGGCCTTCTACGTTGTTGATTTTTGAAAATCGGGGAAAAAATCGGTCTAGTAAAAAAATCGGCCACTAATCGGTCAAAAATCGGACTAATCCGTCAAAAGTCGGACTAATCGGTTAACTTTTAAAAAATATTAATTTAAGCATTCTACTTAATTTGAGGATCATTTATTTCACTTATAACGCACGTATGTACCTCATAATCAAAATTAGAGCCATTTATTGAGGTTTGGGAACATATTAGACTTGGAATAAGTTAAGATCGTTGGTTTAGTCTCCAGAAATACCTAAAACTTGCACGAAATGCCAATTCGATTAATCACCGATTAATCCCTTCAAGGTGATCGACCGCCCGATTACCGATTCACGATTTTTTGCAACCTTGCTTGACACACTAATCATTTATAAGTTTGTTTGGAAGTAAATGTTTACCCAAACCACATTGATAATACCTGTTTTGACCCGTTGCCTACCTGTTGATTAGTACACCTCTACTTTTGATAATTATAGATGAAGCTCACATTCACTTTAGATAACATAAATGCTGAAGTATTATGAGTTTAATAATGTTGCTTATAAAATTTGAGAGAGTATATGGCCTCAAGATCTAACACGAGATCGACATTATACACAGGAAAGGCTAGAAACTGGATTTGGGCTCCCATTGTTATTGGGATCTTTCTAGTTATCTTTTGTCCCGGTCTATTGTGGTATCTTAAAAAGAGAAAACGTAGACAAGAAGGTATGTCAATTGATATTCATGCTAATATGGTAAAATTTGTGATGTTTATAAGTATTTCAGTTTCTAATCTATGTTTCTTTTATTGTAGAGGCATAAAGCAGGGGATGATGAATATTTCCTTGAGCTAATGGCTTCCGAAAGCTTTAAGGGTGCAAGTAATATTGAAAGAAATGGAAGAAAAGGAAGTGACTTAATGGTGTTTAGTTTTGCTACTATAGTAGGCTGCCACAAATATTTTGCGAGTGAGAATAAGCGGCGAAGGTGGTTTCGGGAACACTGTTTATAAGGTACTTGTTATCTTGATCTTGTTCATACGCTTTAAATCGATTCGGACTTTCTTCAATGTAAGATAATGTAATTTTGAGAACGAGGTAAACTTAGTGATGAGCGAAATTGCAATCAAAAGGCTTTCAAGAACATCAGGACAAGGGCTTGTGGAATTCAAGAACGAACTTATACTTATTGCCAAACTTCAACATACGAATCTTGTGCGTGTTCTAGGTTGTTGTATTCATGGAGAAGAAAAGATGTTGATTTACGAGTACATGCCTAACAAGAGTTTAGATTTCTTTCTCTTTGGTAAATAATAAATCAAACTAATTACAATTTATATGATTTGAATATTGTTACATTTCTGTCTCATCTGACTTGTATATACTAAAATGTTTAACTAGATGAAACCCGGAAGGCGCTGCTAGACTGGCCAAAACGATGGAAAATCATTGAAGGAATTGCTCAGGGTTTGCTTTACCTGCATAAATACTCAAGAATGCGTGTTATACATAGAGATCTTAAGGCTAGCAATATTTGCTAGATACAAATATGAACCCAAAGATCTCTGATTTCGGTATGGCCAGGATTTTCAAACAAAATGAAACTGAAGCAATGACCAACAGGGTGGTTGGAACATAGTACAAACACTTTCTCTTCATAACGTTACCATTTAGCACACATTTGTTTGATTATTTTTTTAATATGAGTAAGTTATGCAGTGGTTACATGTCTCCTGAGTATGCAATGGAAGGGACTTTTTCGGAGAAGTCTGATGTCTTTAGCTTTGGAGTTTTAGTTCTAGAAATAGTGAGTGGAAGAAGAAATACTAGCTTCACTCATCTCGACAAGACACTCAATCTAATCGGATATGTAAGTCTAAAAAAGAAATTTATTTATGCACAATATTATAAAAAGTGAACCATGTGAACTGTTTTTAGGCGTGGGAGCTTTGGCAACAAGGAGATGCATTGCAAGTGGAGGATCCAACACTAGGCGATACTTGTGTCATACAACAATTGTTGAGGACTATTCATGTCGCACTTCTTTGTGTACAAGAAAATGCATTGGATAGACCATTGATGTCGGATGTTATCTCCATGCTTATTAATGATACTATGCTGTTACCCGCCCCAAAACGTCCAGCATTCTTTTTTGGAACTACTCCGTCCAAGTCTACTTCAGTTGAAGCAAAGTCAGAGAACCACTCTATAAATCAGATAACCATTACAGAAATGACGGCTCGATAGCATATTAGTTTGTACCATTTACATTCATTTTATTGATTTCATTTATAATTGTAATGATACTGTTAATAAATAAGCTTGTTTTTTTTGTTTTTTTTGTTTTTTTTTTTTTTTAACTTTTTTTATAGTAATTTTTTTTTTTGCAATTTCTTTCTTTACACATGAGGTGGCTAAATTCCTCATTTCTTTTAGGCGTTTAGCCTTCATGATCACGAAGACTCAAATTGCCTAAAAAAATCTACTAACTATACAAAATCAGATCGATATGAATTATGAAATCATGAACACGCTCAAATTTCTTATGAATAAGAAGACATATATGTGATATGTCATACCAAGATAAAATAATCTGTTTTAAAGAAAAATGCTTAGATTTCTTTACTAAATCTTCACAGAATAGTTCAAAGACTAAACTTGTTCTAGACTCATAACTTTCATATGTGGTTTGCATGACTTGGTTCATATGTGGTTTGTATTGATTTGACCAGTTCAATACCGTGGACTAAATGTCAACTATCATTAATAATAAAAAATAAAATAATATGTATGGTTTAATTGATCAGTTCAACAAAATGTTTCTCGCGTTTGATGAATTTAATATGGATACTTTGCTATTATCATCTTCAAAATTTCATGTAGCAATAGCTCCTCATATTCTGACTATTCTCTTCTTCTATATATCTAATGGTAAATCCTACCTCTCATATTTTTTTTGAATGAAAAATTCTCGCACTGCACATTGTTGTTTGTTCCTGATGACTTAAACTCACAATTTCTTGGTTTGTGGGCCATCTTGATACAGCCAGATTAATGGTCTAGTTGATGCTATGATTTTGTTCTAAGTACAATTTTCTTTATATTTGCAGGAGCTTCAGGGACTAATATTACTTTTGTTAATAACTGTGAATTCACAGTTTGGCCCGGAATCTCAGGCACGTCAACTTTTAGCACCACTGGATTCGAGCTCACAAAAGGTAATTCAATCTCTTTTAAAGCTCCATCCGGATGGACGGGTAGAATATCGGGTAGGACGGGATGCAACTTTGATGTGTCTCGTAATGGGTCGTGCACAAGTGGCGACTGTGGCACGGGTGAAGTGGAGTGCAACGGAAATGTATACAAACCACCCGCTACAATTGCAGAATTTAGTTTGAAACAATTTGAAGGCCGGGACATTTATGATGTCAGTCTTGTTGATGGCTACAACTTACCTATGCTTATTGAGACGACCGGGTAGGTGCAGTTGTTGGGTTCTGAAGTTGTGCCAAGGCGGGATGTATTGATGACTTGATTCAAAGGTGCCCATCGGGCCGAGAAGTGCAGGCGGGTGTAGGACTGCTTGCCAAGCGTTTGGCTCGCCCGAGTATTGTTGTAGCAGTTTGTTTCGAACACCAACAACGTGCAAGCCTACTGCATATGCTCGGTTGTTCAAGTCAGCTTGTCCTAGATCCTTTAGTACCGCATACAATGACGAGACTGCAACATATATGTGTAATGGTTCTGATTATACTATCAGATTTTGTCTCGCTTCCGATTCATTTTCAACTATGAAACTTGGCAGTCAACTCAAGTCCAGTGATCAGCTTGTTTCCATCCTTGGAAATTTCACATTAGGGTTTTTCGATGAAGATTACAAGTACTTGGGAATTTGGTACGCAAGTGACGTTGAATCCAAGAAAGTATGGGTAGCTAATCCAGACGACCCCATAGTGTCTGGCTCCATGGACCATGCCCTCTCTATTGATGCTAAAACCGGAAACTTGATAATAACTTCTGCAAGCAGCACTCTAATGCGCATTACTGATGTAGATGTCGGTCCAAACCCAAACGTAACTGCAACCTTGGAAAACAATGGTAATTTCTTGTTGATTAACGAAATTAATAAGAAGATTTTGTGGCAGAGTTTTGATCACCCAACCAACGTACTTTTGTTGGAATTATATATCAAGACATTCAAATAAATAATCACAAAACATCAAAGTATTCAAACGGAAGCATATAGGATTTATTAATGAACAATTAATTAACATAAAAGAATATGCGTACCTTTTCTTGATTCTAGCCGAATAAGAATCAAATCCACAAACTAGCAACGGATGAACCCTAATTTAATTTAGTTAGGATTATGTGAATTACCCTTACCTTTTGTAATTCAATCCAAGATAATAACAATAGTGTGTTATTACTTTGTTCTTGTACACACGTACTAAACCGAATTAAAGTAATGCTAGTTTTTATCAAACAAATAACTTGGTTTTGTGGAAAAGAGTGGATCGACACCTTAGGGGTGTTCGACCGGTTTTGGACAAGAAAACACACACAAAACAATTTTAGTGTTTAGCTAATGAGCACAAGAGATGGAAAAATAAAACCTCTAGCCTTGTTTATATACCCAGCTAAACTTGGTTTGGTTTTTCTTTCCTTGTTTTGTCCCTTGGCCGATCGGTATAGGAGTCCCCAAAGGGATTCCGGAACCTTCCCAACTTTTGCAATTTAGTCCTTTTCCATAAACATTTAACGATCGTTAGTCCATTACATTAATTACTTAACATCCGTTAGTTATTTCGTTTAATAAATAAATAAATATAACATTTATATTTAATTATTAACTTTAAATTCTCATACGTAAAGTGTGCAATCCCATAGTCTCGAGTTTGATCCTAACTCACGTCTACTATTTATATCCATAAAACCAACAGCTCCCACTTGGATATATCTTAATAGAGTGATCACATTGGTTAGCGTCTAGCAACACTTCGATGCCTCTAGTACAACTCGAGCAAGGCTTCTGGAAAACCTTTTAATGATTTCTCATTATTATTATCCTTTTGTTTCTAATACTACGTTAAATAAATATATGGAATTAAGTCATTCTTTATAAAACTATTACATTTCTCGTCATTAAGTGATTGACCAAGATTACGAATCATCTAAACATATTTAGGGAGATTTGGGTGCGGCCGCACAAACATCTTGTCAACCTCTGAGGGCCCAGTGATATTAAACTCCAAATAAATTTGAAGGAACAAATTTTATCTTGACTACAAGAATAACCCATAAACTTTGTAACATTTCTGAAAACAACCCTTATGACTACGATTCATTATAGCGTTAAGTTGCTTCACAGAAATGCACTATATTCATGACACTTATACGGTATCTCAATTCGAGGATAACTATTCATAATTTACTTATAACAATATCCACAAAGTAAATTATGTAGTTGGGATAAGTCCTATATTCAATTCATTGAATATCATCTAAAATTGGTATGCATTCTCATCAATATACTTTCAAGTATATTCTACCATATCTCTCAGATTTGTCTTAATTTAATTTAATTTAATTTAATGATACTCCCATATCATTAATCGACAACGGACATTTAGAATAACTTAGTTATTCACGGATTAAACATGCAAATATAGGACAACAATATTATAAATGAAAATAAACATAATCCAAACTTTATTTCATCAAAATAATAAATGTTTTACAATATCCTTTATCCAAATACTAATCACGGTTATGCATGAAACTTTTAGCTAAAGCGAAGTCCAATTCCATTGGCAAGTCCTACAAGCTTGTCTTTAGCTAAAGCCTTAGTGAGCGGATTAGCTAAGTTATCATCGTGTGAACTTTCGGTAGATTTATTTCACCTTCTGGACTTGTTCCCGACATAGTGATACTTAGTAGAAAATGTCCGGTGCCCTTCATGACTCCGGGTTCATTGGCAAATATGATTGCAGCAGAATTGTCACAATACATATCAATAGGTGATTCAATTGAAGGCATAACACCAAGCCATGAAATGAATTTCCTAATCCAACGACCTCCATTCAGCGGCAAGCGGCTATGTATTAAAACCATGGCGGAACATCGCAATCATACTCTGCTTCTTGCTCTTCTAGTCAACTGCTCCTCCATTGATGACAAAGACATAACCCGTCCGAGACTTCGTTATCATCTTTATCCTGCCCGGGGCGCATCCGCGGTAACACAGTAACACCAAGTTACGTATGGATTTCCTCCATACACTAAAACATATCTTTCGTTATTCCTAAGATACTTTAGAATATGTTTAAGGACAATCGATGAAGTTCACCCGGATTACGTTGATATCGGTCATGTTTTTGCGACGCCACATCGGCCTTGTGCATCTCACAGCATACATAATAGATCCTCTGACGAAGCATAAGGAACTTTCTGCATGCGTGCCACCTCAGCAGGTGTTGAAGCACACATATTGCTACATAAGCCATGCTTTACTTCCATCGGCAAATATCCTTTCTTGGAATTTTGCATATTGAATCTCTTCAATATTTTATCAATGTAAGCGGTTTGACTTAAACCAATGCTAAGCTTTGACCTATCTCGGTAGATCTTGATTCCCAGAATGGATGCAGCTTCTCCCAAATCCTTCATGGAAAAACACTTCCCAAGATATGCCTTAACATTTTGCAAACTCGGAATGTCTTTTCCCATAATTAATATGTCATCGACATAAATAATTAGGAAAATTACATCACTCCCACTAACTTTGTGATATACACATGGCTCATCAAGATTTTGAATAAATCCATACCTTTTGATTTCTTCATCAAATCTCTTATTACATTGCCTTGATGCTTGCTTCAATCCATAAATGGACCTTTGAAGTTTGCATACATGGTTTGGAAATTGTGGATTCACGAACCCCTTAGGTTGCTTCATATAGATGTCTTCATCTAGCGACCATTTAAGAAGCGGTTTTGACATCCATTTGCCATATCTCATAGTCATAGTATGCCGCTATAGCTATGAGAATTATAATAGCTCTAATGTCCTTCTGAGGAAAAAGGTCTCCTGTAATCAATGCCATAAGTTTGAGTAAAACCTTGCGCAACTAGACGAGCTTTATAGACGTGTTCATTGCCATCCATATGGAGTCTTAATCTTATAGAGCCACTTACTTCCAACCACCTTGGCGTTTGGAGGTAAGTCAACCTCTACCAGACTTCATTTTCTCTCATGGATTGCATTTCCCCATTCATTGCAATCGCCATTTTGCCTTCGGGACTTGCCATGGCGCATAACTAGTAGGCTCTCCAAGATCTCCTAACATAGTTTCCTCAACCTCTACGTTAAGACATAGACATTCAGGTGCAGCGTATTCCTACGGATCTGACGGGGAATCACTTCAACTTCCGTGGAGGACCCGGACTATCGAGGTTCTCACGGAGATGCGTTAGTGTTTTCAAAAGGTAATGCATCTTCTTGATCATCTTCGGATCATAAACTCTCCTTGAATTCTTGAGATCTGAGATCTCTTTCAAGAAAATCTCCATACCTAGCAACAATTACTTTATTTTCGGTTGGATAGTAAAAGTAGTAACCCATAGTTTCCTTAGGGTATCCTACGAAGATACACTTTATAGATCTTTGTTGGAGTTTATCTGCTGAGTCACGTCTAACATAAGCCTCGAACCCGGACCTTTAAATAAGGCAGGTTAGGAGCTTTACCATGCCATATTTCATATGGTGTCTTATCAACCTTCTTTGTGGGAACCATATTTAGAATGTGAACAGCTGATTCCAAAGCATAATCCCAAAATGATAAAGGTAGAGTGGTAAGATTAAACATAGATCGTATCATGTCCAACAATGTACGATTTCTTCTCTGAGATACACCATTTTGTTGTGGAGTATATGGAGAAGTGAGATTCTAGACAATTCCATTCTTAGCTAAGTAATCTTTAAACTCTTGGCTTAGATACTCGCCTCCTCTCTCGGATCGAAGAGCTTTAATCTTCTTTCCCAATGCGGTTCTACTTGGCTTTGAAAACCTTAAATGTTTCAAACACCTCATGTTTATGCTTAGTAAATAAACATAACCATAACATTTGAAATCATCAGTAAAGGTTAAGAAGTAGCTAGCTCTCTTTGACACATACAAGTGGTCCACACACACATCGGTATGAATAAGACCAAGTAGATCAGAAGCCCTCTCCATATTGCTATGAAAAGGTTTCTTAGTCATCTTCCCGGATATGCATGACTCACATTTATCAAATGATTCATCATTGATATTTTGCAAAAGCCCTTCTTGTTGCAGCTTATGCATGCGAGCCTTGCCTATATGAGCAAGTCTACAATGCCAAAGATAAGAAGAATTCAAGTCTAACTTTATCTTCTTGTTAATGCTAAACATTGATTTATTATTGTTAGATTCATTTCCAATCACATCAATTTCAAACACACCATTCACGAATTGCTTTAAAATAAAATACACCATTTATTCAATTCCATCGGTATGAGTAAAACCATCATCCAACGGAAAAGGAAACAACACCTCTAATTATAGAAGGTGCGTAATGACAATTGTTCAATATGATTACTAAGCGAAGGCAATACTAAACTAAGCGTTCCTATGGCAAGCTATGACTTCTCTTCCTCTAAACCCCTATGGCAAGCTTCCTTCACTCTAAATCCCTGCGATTATATTACAAATGTGAATACCACGGCCATTATCATATACCATGAATTATTATGATTTAGAGTAAATAATTCAATGACAAATAAATTACAGGAAGCTGCGGCATGGACCCTTCATACTTCATCTTATTTGCCGCAATTCATCAAGATAGAAACACAGTTTCTCTTCCAATGCCCGCCCTCTTACAGTGGTGGCATGCTTGATCCCTTTTAGGATTTTCCTTCCTAGGAGTAGGGTTCTTCTTGGGTTGAGGTTGATAGGCCATCACATGTTTGCCTTTGTCAACCTTTCCACTACCCTTCTTGTTGTTCATGGCGTTGCGTTTGGCTTATTAATCCTTCCACCTGAATAGCAAATACATGGGCGTAGGAACCTTTTGAGGTAACCCTTTCTCATAATCAATAAGCAATGCGTGTAGGTCGATGCTTTCTTCCCAGCGCGGTGCATATTGAAATTCGACAAAACCATTAAAATCCTTGTTAAGGGATCGATTAATGATTCACACCATGTCATCATCATAAGTTTTGCCAAGTGCTTTGAGTGGTCCATGTAACCTTTCATTTCGGCACATGAGCACTTACGGTTTACTCACTCACCCTCTGGTACGTATGTGCGTCGGTCAAGTCATAAATCTCGACGGCGGTTGGTTTCTCAAACATAGTCCGAAGTTCATTGAGCATATTAAATGGGAAATAATGTTGAACGCTTTTGAAGAAGCGATTCCATTGTTCCCAACATAAGACAAGCCACATCATTATGACGCTTATACTCAAGTTGCCAAGCATCAATTTGCGCTTGAGTAGTATCAGGACGATTGGTTGTTGGGCAAGGTTCATAAAGATATTTCAAACGGTCAGCAACTCTACAGACAATTCTCAAAGAGCGGTGCCAATCATTGAAATTCTTAGAGTCAGTCAACTTTTCTCGATCAAAAAGCTTTTGAGCGAACTTAGTGCGGTGTTAGTGTTATCGTTATTTTGAGCCATTTCTACAGAAAAAAGTTCAAGTATTAGTATTTTCGATAATACAATTTTCAAGAAAATAAAATATACCCAACGGTAATATAAACATATAACCATATAATTTTCTCGAAAACTAGGATCCACATTATCATAGGTTCATCATCGGTTGATCGCGCTAGCAACGAGCATATAATAAGGTAATCTGTCGAACATTAATGGCAAACAATTTCCAACTCCTAGATCATTATGGGATTTATATTTTCCAATGCTATTGCAAATATAAACATGTTTCATCCCATCTTATGCCATTGAGTCAGTCTCTACTTCCTACTCAACTTAAGTGTCTAACTTAAGAGCTGCAAATATGTCCATGTAGAGGTCGACTTTACATAGAGATTTACCTCTCCATCACAATCTAGCCAAATCTTGTCATGACGTAAATTGCAACTTCAAGTGTTCCTTTTAATTAGATGGCATATAACTTAATTTAAAAGGGTATTAATTTTGATTTTATGTGGTCAAATCAAATATGTACAAAGATGTCATGCATTCATCTTGTAGCATAATTTTAATAAAAAAACTTTTTATTACCAATTCATAAAAATCAAATTATCAAAGTTTTGATTGAGGTATTGGGTTCACCAATCAAGGAATTTAGTGATAATTATCATCCATTATACCGTACTTTTGCTTAAGTGTAAACACTTAGTATTTCGGATAATTACCACCGAAGTGGAGCATGGAATTAAAACTAATTCGCCCTTAAGATGAGCTTGTACATTTTATGGCTTACTAAGTATCTCCATTCGAACTTACGAGGAGGACCATGTAAGAAGCATAACCTTAGACATCCTTCGGTGTGACTATGCGCTTCTTTATTAACCCCTTTATAGTTCATTCTAATGGGTGAGCCGTTCAACCATTGTACCAAAAGTCACCAATCAATTAAACTATTGAAAACTTAACTCTTCCAAAACAAATCAAATTTAGCCATTGTTTAGTCCGTAATATTTTTCTATTCAAAATTACCCATTTGCAAAACTGTCTAACATAATAAACAAACAAGTAACAAATAAAAAATAAACTACTAAAAACAATGCGCACATAATAAACAATTTATACATGTAAACAAGTAGCCACATGCAACTTATTCGATAAAACCCTATTAATAATCAATATCTAGGTTAAATTTAATGTATATATTAATTAGGGCTTTCACTCCAGCGATAGAATGTGAGCCACATACATCGAATATCGATTACGTAAACCCTTAATTAAAAATATACCAAATTGCACATAATTGATTCATTAATTATACATAATTGGAGTCTTCCCCAATTCAAGATTTATCGTAAATAAATATGTCTCAACAATTAAACAATTATCAAAGCAACTTATCCATGACTAACATGCATGTATAATCATGGATATCATAACAATTATACAAATAAGTCACAAGATCGCATATAAAAATTCCATGACACATAACAAATTATTCACGAATTAATCACGTAATCAATATTAATTCTAGGTTTTAATAAGGTTAGCAAACAATTTTCAAAACCCTAAAAAATTTATACATGTGTCGATCTAAAAAAGAGGGAACACCCATAAATTAAAAAAACCAAAACATAAATAAAACAAAAACCCTAGATTAATATCAAACAACATACAAGTATTTGTTTTATTACGCGTTTATGTAATTAATTACTCATTTAAAACCAATGACTTCGTGATGCCACTTTGTTGGAATTATATATCAAGACATTCAAATAAATAATCACAAAATCAAAGTATTCAAACGAGGCGTATAGGATTTATTAATGAACAATTAATTAACATAAAAGAATATCGTGCGCTTTTTCGATTCTAGCGAACAAGAATCAAATCCACAAACTATCAGCGGATGAACCTAATTTGATTTAGTTAGGATTATGTGAATTACCCCTTACCTTTTTGTAATTCAATCCAAGATAATAACAATAGTGTGTTATTACTATGTTCTTTACACACATCTAAACCGAATTAAAGTAATGCTAGTTTTATCAAACAAATAACTTGGTTTTGTGGAAAAGAGTGAATCGACACCTATAGGGGTGTTCGGCCGGTTTGGACAAGAAACACACACAAAACAATTTTAGTGTTTAGCTAATGACACGAGATGGAAAAATAAAACCCAGCGTTTATATACTTAAACTTGGTTTGGTTTTCTTTCCTTGTTTTGTCCCTTGGCCGATCGGTATAGGAGTCCCCAAAGGGATTCCGGAACCTTCCCAACTTTTGCAATTTAGTCCTTTTCCATAAACATTTAACGATCGTTAGTCCATTACATTAATTACTTAACATCCGTTAGTTATTTCGTTTAATAAATAAATAAATATAACATTTATATTTAATTATTAACTTTAAATTCTCATACATAAAGTGTGCAATCCCATAGTCTCGAGTTCTATCCTAACTCACGTCTACTAATTTATATCCATAAAACCAACAA